>CM033721.1:16359311-16959311 GCA_019671005.1 Hibiscus mutabilis | reverse complement strand
TATTGTGATACAAATTTCATTAATGTGTAGAGTCCGACTCCTCCTTGTCCTACTTTCCGAAGTGTAGACGGTGGTTCTTCATTGAAGGACTGGACATACAAGGTCTAATTTGAGTTAAATTTTAAAAAATCAAAATACAACTTTATTGACAATATCACTAAATTTAAGGTTAAAGCAAATAATTTAGATATTTAGAAACACTTTTAAAGTTAATCCAACAAGTAATGTTCATCTTAGGAGACCCGAGTTTAATCATTCTGTCTACAAAGTGTGTGTGCATTGTTAAATGTTAAAAGGTTAATAATATGTATAAACAGATATTACATTGTAATCACATTTAGATTATTCATATAAAAAAGGAACAGTTTTAAAGTAAAAAAAAAAAGAACTTGAGAATAATAAATTAGATCATTGAAATTTACTCAATATATTTTTCACATATTGTTTAATTAATAATAATCGTTTAATAATGTTAATATAAATGACTTAGTTTAATAATAATAATCGGATAATAAAATTTAATTAAATTAAAAGTTTGTGATCGAAATAAAAATTGAAATTAAGTTAAGTGATCAAAAATGTAAATTATATATAAACTTATTTTGATAATTTATTTGTTTAAAGCCTCGAATTTCAAAAAGTATTTGTAATCCCAAAAGATTATAATTTTTTTGTAGTTTTTATAAAATTTTAGGTTTTTAAAATTCATTGAAACCCTTACACTGATTTATTTGACTGGTATAATTGAACTTCACTTAAACTAAAAAAAATTAAGTGATTAAATTTATATTGAATAGTCTTAACATGATTACAAGATGATATATACATAATTTTTTTAATTCTTTGATAACACATACGTTACAGACAAAATTACTTAGATTCAAATTTTTTTAAATGAACACCATTTTTTTCATTGAAATCACTCGTTAAATTCATATAATAATTTTTAAACTTTTCTTATGTATAGTATTAATGATAATGTCCATTAAACTAAACTTGGAATGGTTGATGTAGCATAGGTGGTGCGTGACTCTTGGGGGTTAGGTGGATGGCTTATATCTATAGGTATAACAAACACCCGTCTATTGCCGAATAGCTTTGTTGGCTTTATAAAATTAAATGTAGATGGGTCGGTTCTTAAAAATGGCTCAGCAGATGGTGTGGGAGGAATTTTCCGTTATAGCAATGGGACTTATTTGGTTACGTTCTCAAAACCTATTGGCTATTGGTAAAGGCCCTCCTATCTTGGCTGAATTGTGTGCTGTTCAATATGCTCTTCATTTCCTGGTATGCCTCCTCTAGAATTATTCAATAAGATAGCGGATTTAGCTACGAGGATTGCGGACTTAATTCGGGATAACAACATCATTCTGCGGCTTATTCTGAGGGAATACAATATAGAGGCGGATTCCCTTGCTAAATGTTGGATTGGTTAAGGTTCATGTAGTGGTAACTGCTTTAGTTTTATTCTGTTTTTGGTTTGGTTGTTATATGAACGGTGTATGAGCACTCTTTTTTTCTTACTTAAGATTAAAGAAATTTTTTAACTAGACTTTATCACCTTTTAAAAAGAATAAGACACTACAAAGATAAAAAAAAATTGTTTATAGTTTATTTTTATTTGGTTAATTATTGCATACACTAATGGCTAAAAAAGTTTCTACAAAAGACTTAGTGTAGGGATTATGAGGTTTAGAATTTAGGTATTGCTATTAGTATTTAAGGATTAGGGTTAGAATTTAAAGTGTATAGGTTCCCTCATATTATCTTAAACTATAAACCTTAAATTCTAAAACTAATAACCACAAACCTTCTAAACCATAAACTAAAATTTTAAACTCTAAAACTGAGATGTTTGTAGATTTATTTCCACCACGATATATTGAATATAAATCATTTTTATTATTATTATTTTTTGTAATTGAAGTTTCGTCCTCATAAAAAACAATAAAAATTCAACAACCACTTAATATAGTATAGTGAAATAAGACACTAGATCCCTTAAATAAAGTTACAAATTTGAATTTTGATATTGTGAATGAAACAATTAAATTGAGAGAATCATTTAAATGGGTGTCTGTAATACTAAATCCGAATTAGTCAATTAATATATTAGATACCGGTGGTTAAAAAAATAAAAAGATGCTGAAAATTCAGACACCCAAGATATTTAAAATTCTACATTCACAAGCGTAGCTGTACGATCCAACTAAGGTGCTTGTGATATTTCCTGAACGAGTCGAGGTGCCACCGACTTTGCCAAAAAGGCGACAGCTTCGATTCCCTATAATGTAATCCTCAATGTTTGATTCTCTTCAGAGTCAAACTCAGCTTTCGTAGAGCAGAAAAACGATATCTGGTGGCGGCTCAAGTCATTGCCTGATTGACAGTTGTAACCTCCCCCCTCTAAAGACAAGCTCGATTTCCCTTTTATCCTTCAACTACAAAACATGGGGTTGTGTTTTGCACAATCATTTAACACCATTTAGAAATATATACCCTTTTCATTTCCCCCCCCCCCCCTCACAAAGTAGCAACTTTTTGAGCTTGAAATTAAACAAAAGGTTTGATTTTTATGGAAGGTAATTGGTTTTGAAACGCCACTTTCTTTGTCTCAAGCCTCAACCACCTATTACATTGGAAAGCAAATCACCGTCATTGCCAACGTTAGTGTCTAAATTCTAATGCTTATCCATGGAGATTGTTAGAATATAAAGAAAGACCAATACCCCCGCACACCAACTCTAGTTTTTGTTGTTGTTGTTGTTTTCAAAGCAAAGTGAAGGGAAATTTAAAAAAGGGAATAAAGTTGGCCTTCCGAATATAGCTATATTATCCTTAACAAGCTGAAGAAGATGCCTTCTTGTTCTGATCTAGTTGACAACAAGCTCATGGCACCCCAAGGACAATATGGTGAGGAAATGGTTCAATGGTTCATCATTTGTTGTTTTTTAGTTTTTGATTTCTGAGAAATTTGAACGCATGGTTCTGTTTTGATGTTAGTTTTTTATATGTTTTTTTTCTCTGATATATGATTGATTGCTTGTTTTGCTTATAGTCTATTCAGCTTCTGAACATGCTTTCAAAGCAATCCTAACAAGTATTCCCAATCCTATTGGTGGAGAGTTTGGCAAATTCTTTAGCTTATCTGCTCTTAATGATCCCAGAATCGGTATGTTGCCACAATTTTCAATGTACTCTACATATCAGGAAAAGCAAAGGAATATTTTGAATTGAAATAACATGTTGACTGTATCACTGCATAGAACTCAACTTTTCATTTTCCTTTTCTTGTTTTATCTTTGTTTGCTTTAATATCAGACCGTCTACCGTACTCGATACGTATCCTTGTGGAATCTGCAATACGTAATTGTGACAACTTTCAAGTTACCAAGGATGATGTTGAAAAGATCATTGATTGGGAGAATACATCGCCGGAGCAAGTCGAAATCCCGTTCAAGCCGGCTCGTGTTCTCTTACATGTAATTTGTAGGATAAACTGACTATTGGATCTCATTGTCTTGGGAGTTTTTTGAGTTAACTGTGGTCTTTTCTCTTTATCAGGATTATACTGGAGTGCCGGCGGTGGTTGACCTGGCAAGCATGCGAGATGCTATGAAGAATCTTGGCGATGATCCTAATAAGATTAATCCACTGGTTTGGAATTTGGTCTTAATGTGCACCTTTTTCTTTTCCCCTATAGTTTGCCATTGAGTATGTAACTGTTCATTCATTTTTTCATCCAGGTCCCAGTGGATTTTGTTGTGGATCATTCAGTCCAGGTTAATGTGACAAGATCTGAAAATGCTGTACAAGCAAACACAGAACTCGAATTTCAAAGGTACAAAGAGAGATTTGCTTTCATTAAATGGGGTTCATCCGCTTTCAAGAACATGCTTGTTGTTCCTCCTGGTTCTGGAATTCTTCACCAGGTAAACATACACACATTATACATAGATATACACACACAGACATATATGCTCACAGTTGCCTGTTCAAGTTAACAAGACGTTGGCACTGAATTTCTTTATCAATAAATTGGAAGGTTAACCTGGAATACCTCGCTCATGTCGTCTTTGAAAAAGATGGACTACTTTTTCCTGATAGTGTGGTTGGTACTGATTCACATACAACAATGATAGATGGATTAGGAATTGCTGGCTGGGGAGTTGGAGGAATTGAAGCAGAGGCAGCAATGCTAGGCCAGGTATTCTCAGCCCTCTATTTTCTTTATTCTCCGGGAATTGCTATCTTATTGAAAAGCTTTTTTACTTTTGTTTCTAATGCTTTATTTTGCAAATTATTCAGCCCCTGAGCATGGTATTGCCTGGTGTTGTTGGATTCAGGTTGTTGGGGAAATTGCAAGATGGTGTAACAGCAACCGATTTGGTTTTGACTCTGACACAGGTGTTGAGAAAGCATGGTGTTGTTGGAAAATTTGTTGAGTTTTATGGTTAGCTCTATGATCATAAATCTTGGAAATGGAATACTTTACCATCGACGATACCCGGTTTATAGGGCTTTATCATCATCATAATGATATTCAATGTGCTTGTAGGAGAGGGAGTGGCTGAATTATCACTGGCTGACCGAGCCACAATTGCGAATATGGCTCCTGAATATGGTGCAACCATGGGTTTCTTCCCTGTGGATAATATAACATTGCAGTACCTTAAGTTAACCGGTAGAAGTGACGACACAGTGAGTGTTTTTTTCCCTTCCCCTTTTGCTAGTCTCAAATTAGTATGCTTATGAGAAGTCGTGTTATTGGTGGTTTGACTTATGTTTCGTGTTCTATCAGGTGTCGATGATAGAAGCTTATTTGCGAGAAAATAAGATGTTTGTCGACTACAATCAGCCTCAACAAGAAAGAGCATACACTGCTTATCTACAATTGGACCTTGCTGGTGTTGAACCCTGCATTTCAGGCCCAAAAAGGTACTTATCCACTTATTTTTACTTCAATGATCTTCATTGTTTTCCTGCTGATTCACAGTTCTCTTTGATGCTTTCTGACAGGCCTCATGACCGAGTCCCTTTGAAAGAAATGAAGGCCGACTGGCAAGCATGTCTCGATAATAAACTCGGATTCAAGGTTAGACACAGACAGCTTCCTTGCACTTTGTTCTTCAGAACCTCTTGCGTGCTTAGTTTCATTAGTGTTAGTCTACTTGACACACTAAGACATTCTTTGGGTAGCCTACGGCTCAGTCGGACTCGATCTGCACCAATAGTTACTGATCTATCTATTTCCTCAGTCAGCCTGTCTTATGTGCCAGACTTTATAATCCTTGCTTCCCTGCAGGGCTTTGCAGTTCCAAAGAAAGAGCAGAATAAAGTTGCAAAGTTCACATTTCAAGGACAACCTGCTGAACTTAAGCATGGTAGTGTCGTTATTGCAGCTATTACAAGTTGTACAAACACATCGAATCCTAGTGTCATGCTAGGAGCCGCACTTGTTGCTAAGAAGGCTTCTGAGCTAGGTTTGGAGGTTAGAGTTCATCTCATCAGCTTCTTAAACTTCAACTTTTTTTTTTCAAAAACAAAAATCCATCTTTCTTTAGCTAGCAAATAGCAGACCAATCTTCTGTTCATTTTCTTGCAAAATATTTCATATCATTATAAATATATCTCATCAGGTTAAGCCATGGGTTAAAACCAGTCTTGCTCCTGGTTCTGGAGTTGTGACAAGATATTTGTTCAAAAGGTATCTATTGTCGATTGTTTACTATAATTTGATTCTGTAAAACAAAATGTACGAAGAGTTACATTCGATTCTTGTTTCGGTTTCTGCAGTGGATTGCAGAAATACCTGAATCAGCAGGGCTTTAATATCGTTGGTTATGGCTGTACAACTTGTATAGGCAATTCTGGAGAACTCGATGACTCGGTTGCTTCTGCAATTTCTGAAAATGGTAAGTTTCCAGGAGAGTTAACTGTCATTTATATTCATAATTACCTCAAACTCTTGGTCCTTGTAAATATCATTATAATTTCTTTCCATTGATTAACTATCTTGATAACTGTTACAGATATTGTCGCTGCGGCTGTTCTTTCTGGGAATCGAAATTTCGAAGGTCGAGTTCATCCTTTGACAAGAGCTAACTACCTTGCTTCACCTCCATTAGTTGTTGCCTATGCCCTTGCCGGCACGGTATGTAAAACCGTTTCTTGTTTGCCAGCATGCTTGGTAACTTTGATGAATCATTTACCATTTGCTGTCATATATTTCCAGGTCGATATTGATTTTGAGGAAGAGCCTATAGGAACAGGAAAGGGTGGTGAGAGCGTTTATCTCAGGGATATATGGCCTAGCAACAAAGAGATATCCGAGGTAAACTTCGATATCTTTCGAGAAACTATTTGAAAGAAAGGATCAATAAAAAACGATACTGATTTTCATGTTTTAACAGGTGGTTCAATCGAGTGTGTTGCCCGATATGTTCAAGAGTGCATATCTAGCTATCAGAGATGGCAATCCTATGTGGAATCAGCTCGATGTCCCTGCGTCCACTCTCTACTCCTGGGATCCGAACTCGACGTATATTCATGAGCCTCCGTACTTCAAAGACATGACTGCAGAACCACCAGGGCCATATGAAGTGAAAGATGCCTATTGCTTACTAAATTCTGGTGATAGTATTACAACCGACCACATCTCCCCAGCAGGTAGTATCCACAAGGATAGCCCTGCAGCGAAGTTTCTTCTTGAGCGTGGACTGGACCGGAGGGACTTCAATACCTACGGCAGTCGCCGAGGAAATGATGAGGTGATGGAAAGGGGTGCATTTGCCAATATCCGCCTTGTTAACAAGCTCTTGAAGGGAGAAGTTGGCCCTAAGACGATTCATATTCCAACAAGAGAGAAACTCAATGTATATGATGCTGCAATGGTGAGTGCAGACATTAGGGTTTAGAAATGCATGATTTAAGCTTAGACCATGGTCACTAACTGCGGAATGTCATCTACTCGCAGAGGTACAAGGCTGCCAAGCAGGACACTATTATCTTAGCTGGTTCAGATTACGGAAGCGGCAGCTCACGAGATTGGGCGGCCAAGGGACCGATGTTACTGGTACAAACACATTCAAATATCATGTTTTTTTTTGGCTTCCAGCTCTTCTTATCTATCAAACCTAATTCACCCTTTCTTCCCCTTTGTGTAGGGAGTCAAGGCAGTGATTGCTAAGAGCTTCGAGAGGATCCATCGTAGTAATCTGGTTGGTATGGGGATCATCCCACTTTGTTTCAAGCCCGGGGAGGATGCAGATACACTAGGCTTAACAGGTCTCGAGCGCTATACAATTCACCTTCCAAGTGAAATCTGTGAGATAAGACCCGGCCAAGATGCTACCATCACAACTGACACCGGAAAATCCTTCACATGCACTGCCCGGTTCGATACAAAGGTATGCCAAGACTCGACAATTATATATATGAAGAGAGAAAACGGGGAAGGTTTTTCCCAACCATTCGGGATTAAACCATTTGCCTTGCATATAAATGTTGCTAACTTGCATGAGAATTTATGTGCAGGTGGAATTGGCTTACTTCAATCATGGTGGAATACTTCCATTTGTCATTCGAAACCTTAACAAGAAGTAGACAGTTTAGCTTCAAATCAGTAACCTCTCCGCTTCGAAATCGAATGACCTCTTTACAGGTTATTGGAGAGACTTCAGCAAATAATCACTAGCAGAGCAGAGACTTCTCAACGTTCTAAATAAGATCACAAAATCTGCTGCTTATTACATAGAATTATGGAAGTTGTGCATAGCTATTCATTAGAGTAAATAATTTCTATGATCTAATAATAACAATATAAACCAACAGATTGAATTTGCATGTACTCCAAATCTTGTGTTTTTTTAATGTCAAGAAGTGTGTTATATGTAAATCTTCAATATCTATATAACAATATTGTTCATTAATGGTGTAAAAGGAACTCAATTAAAGCTTCGGTGAAACGTGAAAGGCCTACCATTGTTGACAGCTTCTTGAGCTCCCCTGAGTCCTGACCTTTGCAGCAGCCACCAGCTTCATTGCCTAAGTGATTTTTTGAGTGTTTGGGTTGTTTTGTTGCCGGTTTAGATTAAAGTCAAATTTTAGTTTTGGCCCCTATAATATGCTCATATTTATATTTTAATTTACATGATTTGACCCACTATAATATATTAATTAGATCAAATAATCACACGTTAATTATTCTAGTTAAAACGTTGAAGTGAATTTATCAAAAACAATACCAATTACAACAAAAATATATATGTATCAGTATGATGAGTTGGAAGAAGTAGTCTTAAGAAAAATAAATGTCAGTGCTTTACTCAAAATATTTTGCATATTAGATTTTTCAGAGGCTCAATATAGGGACGATCCTTCCAAGCCAGTTTTCTCCATTCACAACGTCAGGATTCAACCTTAAGCTTGCTTAAGGGACATAACGTCTCATCCCTCTAAATCAATTGGTCAACACATTAAACAATATTAACTATTTAGATTAACTAGTAATATTACGAGAATTGAGGGATTTAATTATGTCAAATTAAAGTATAAGGATTAAATCTCAATGTTGACTATATTAAAGAGACCAAATCCATAATTTAACCTTTAGATTAATAGATTTTAGAACATCTGAACGCAAAACATCATGTCGTTTTGAATTACTGTGTTACCTTAGCTTCCAGTTCCACCTCCAATGCTGAAAAGTCCTTAATTGAAGTAGCGAAAAAGCCAAAAAAGATCGCAGCTTTAGGAGCAGAGATGTCAAAGCTGTTCTCTAGAATTGCTGGGTTTTTCAACAACAGAACATTCGTAGGTTTAGATAAAGCTGGGAACCGTTACTTCACTAGAAAAGAAGAGATTGATTGTATTTGTAAGTGGGTCTCATTTCCCTTTTCTTTTTCTTCCTTTTTTTTTCATTTTTATTGATATGGCTATTTGTTAATGATCCTGTTTGTTATTTTTCTATTCTTTGAATTTGATTTTTGCCTTTGAGTTGATGAATTTTCTATCTGGGAATTTGAAGAAATTGTATGAACAAATGTGGATTTTGGATTGCATTTTGTGTTTTTTTAAATGGTTGCAAATAGTTAGCTGTTGATTTGTTTGGAGATTATCTCTTTTGTTTTATGAAATAATGTTGGGAAGACTTGAATACTTCAATTTATCAATGTAGTGGTAAGTTAAATTGACCCTAATTTGATTTTGTGCTTGAGAAAAAGCTTGTCTCTAGTGATTTTAGGTCTAGATTCGTTTAGTTGTTGTTGTTGTGCCGGATTTTCGTTCTCGTTTTTATGGATGTTTTAAAACAATGTTGCTATTTGGCTATGAAGTCCTGGTCTGAATTTGAGTTAAAGCATAATGATGTTTCGAATAGGGAGAAAGTAAAATGAAAAAAAAAGCTGGGAATGAACACCGAATTTGTAATTGATGCAGAATTTCATTTGCCAATACTATTATGTTTGTTTGACATCGAATTTTCGGTCTAATGTATTAGTAAAGGAGAAAAGATGGGTGGAATTCAAAGGAGAGCAAGATCCAACATCTATCCCCGGTAAGCTTTTCGATGAAAGTTGCTCGCTCGTTAACCGTATGGTTCATATCCGTTAATCATAGCATAGAATAGACAAGGATACTCTCAGAGTAACTAACCTATAGCATGTATTGCATTGCTTGTTTTCGATACTTATGGTTTCTTGCAATTCGGTTGCTGTAGTGGAATGGATATGTTGGTTGAATGGGCAGCGAAAGATAGCTCCAACTCCGGAGGTACTTGCAAACAAATTTTCGTTGCATACTATGAGAATTCATTTACCCCTCCACTTTTCGAAACAGCGAAACTTTCCCTCGTCAAAAGATAAAGTGAACCGTGATTTTACATTCAAATGCATAAATATAATCTTAAATTGACAACATATTTGATAGAAACATTTTGTGGTATCGAGGTCTTTTACTTTGGTTGCTAGTGCTTCGGATAAGGTATTCTGGTGGAATGCTTTCAACTCAGACTTGACATATTATTATTTCTATCTTCAGGAAATGATGGAACTTGAAATAAGGCGTGAACGCGTTAGGCTTAATGCTGCCCGTACGTATCACTACTGATATCAATTTGCATATACTGATACTGTGTTCTCTGATAAAAAAGTTCTTGCTTTTGTCTTTTTTGAGAAAAGTTTTGAAGAAGGAAGAAGAAGAAAGGAAAGCCCGAGAAGGCAGTAAGAAGGCTGTGAGCTCGGGTTAGTGTTTAGTTGCTGCTCTTGTGTCTCCTCATTTCCCGTTGCTGTATTTACTCGTCCAGTTGTTGATAATTACACTGTAATTTATAGGTAAAGTCGGGGGTCCAGACTTAAAAAGCTTCATTCGGCAATTTCCATCTGCTTCGAAAGGTATTATAATCTTTTACCTAACCAGGCATCTCTTCTAAAACTTATATTATTTATCAAAGCTTTGCTACTGCCCGTGTTTTCATTCTGATGTTTTTACTCGCAGGTGACGAAGTTGAAAGAGAATCAGATGAGAGGTGGGTGAAAACAAACTGTTTTATAACACAATCTTTAACATTGCTGTTGAAATATAACTTATTGAATTGTTTATCATTGGGGCTTCATCTTTTTCCTAATCCGATCCCCTTTCGTTTTTACTATCACCGCGGTCCGAATTGCACCAGTGACTGTCATTTTGTTTCTATTTTTTTGTATCTGGTAAAATGAGTTGCCATTGGAGCTTATTTGATCTTCCTTTTGTCATATCATGAAACTTGCTTGATAATATGAATGCTTTAAAATCACACCTCGTATTTACAGGCTCAAAGAGACACATGAAGAGAAAGAAAAGCCATTTCCAGAGTAAGTTTCAGATCCTTTTCGGAAAATATAACTTTATGCTTACTATTTTTGCGTACACGACTTACATGTCCGTTTATCCAAATAACTGTTTTTTCAGGTCTTCAGAACCAACAGGGTCCGGTGCATCCTATAAGCCAGGAACATGGCAACCACCATCATGACGATAATCAATGCACGGTGAGAGATATTATCGGCACCATAACGCCTACAGTTCTGCACTTTGATCTGTGCCGCAGAATGTACTCCAAGATAATCCGCCATTGCTGTCTGGTTAAGCCTCGATTTTGGCACTCTAAACGAACACATTCTTTAGCCAATTGCATTTGAAATTGATATTTGATTCCAAGTTTTGATGGACCGCAGTTGATGTTCGGACTTTATCCATCAATGTATGATTTCAGGGCTAATCTTAAACCTTTTTTGCATCATGTTGTAGTGGTGATAAAATCTTCACAGTATTCTTTTGGACACTTCTCTTGGGAACATTCGAATATAAACAATGCTATTCATTAAGGGTAAAACTTTGATACACATGCTGTGTAAAATTAATTTTATACAAGCCTGTGTATTTACACTATAAAAATCTAAATCTTAAATTTCTAACCTTAACCCTAAAAATTATACCCTAAACCTCAAACCTTATACACTAAATTCTAAACAATAACCTTAAATTTTAAACCCTACAACCTAAACCCTTAAACCTTAAACTCTAAACTAAAATTTTAACCCCTAAAACTAAAAGACACGTAAAATTTGTATCAAAGTTTTTTCCATTTATTAATCTTAGGTTTGGTTCAAAAAGAACCGTCCAGAGTTTACCAATGTTTTTAGCTGCCGAAAATAGTGATTCGGCAGATAGAAGCATTGCTAAACGAGGAGCAAAATTCAGTTAAAACCGAGCTAACTGATTGAATTGATATAATTCGATTAATTTAGTTTCGGTTCTATATATGTAAAAATTCATATACTTTTATAAATATATTTCCGAATCAAAACTCAAAATAAATATACTTATTATTTAAAACACAAATTCAAAGCCTAAATTATGATATATTCCAAATCCATTCACATTCAACAAAAGTAATGAAATTCTAAATATATTTTTTGGGTTAAATTGGTTATGCAATCGAACCGATCGACTTAAGTAGATTCAATTATTGAGTTTTTTAAAGCCGATTTATTATAATTTTAATATTATTAGTTGTACAGGTGATTTTTGTATTTTTTTTAACTGATTTTTGTAATTTTTTAAAACCGAACCAATCGAATTGGTTAGATAAACCTATTGAATTTTCGTATTCATTCCCCTTAAATAACTACTCAGATTTGTCGGCTCGAGTGATAAGAAATTCAATGTCTTTTTAAGTAGGAGTTTGAATTTTATGGATGGAAAACAATTTTTAGGGAATCCTCTCTTTGTAAAATCAGTCTAACTCCACTCTGAATATAATTAAAACCTACATCGTTATTAACTTTGGTTTAACATAACATATTAGTCACATGTGGAGTATAAAACTTGATTAACCAATCTAACAATAAATTGGTCTAGTGGGATAAAATACTAGATCTATTAAATAAAGTTAGGATTCGAATAATGACATTGTAAATAAAAAAATTTGAGTTAGAAGGGTCGCCCCATAATAAATATCTGCAAAACTCGATCTGAATTAGTCAGCCAATAGATCAAAAATCAGTTGCTAGAAGAAAAAAAAAACTTGACAAACCAGATCTACTTTTTGTATGTAGATTTATGCTTCCCTTAGACGTTAAAAAGTATGATTATTAAATGTTAAATCAAAATGTCAGTGTTTATATCATTTTCAAGAAACAACAATTTGTGTGTAGAACATGATATTTTTAAATTTTAACAATAATTACTCTTACAAGATTAGTTAGTAACAAAATTATTAAAAATTTGCATTAATTTGAACAATGCAAATAAAAACAAATCTTTTGAAAATTGGTAATTGTCGTACCAGGACATGTGCAGGCTTCATTTGAATTTTGTTACTTGTTCAAAAGTCCGGAGAGTGAATAGGAAAGTCTAAAAAATTAAAATGTAGCCAACATAAATTCTTACAAAAAATAACAAAAAATATGTAGAACTGGGTAAAAATTTGTGTAATTATATAAATTTTTACCATACGAATAAGAATTTGTGTAAATTTTATATTAGGTAATAATTTGTGTAAGATCGTCTCATTTTAGTTACACCGTAAAGGTACCACACCCTAAACTACCCAAAGTAGATGCCAATTTTTGCTTTCAAAATATAGGTTTTTATTTTTATTTTTGTAAAAAAATGTTAGAAAATTATAGAAAAGGTTAAAAGAGTTACACATTTGGTTAGATTATATTACGTAAAATATTAGAACGTTGTTAAAATAAGAAATTACGGTAGAAGATAAGGGAAAACAGAAAAAAGTAAAAAAAAATATTCTAACAATTTTTTATAATTGCAAACGATGTTATGTTATAATATGTTTTCAAAGAATAAAAATGAGAAGAAAAAAAGTAATTTATTACGTATTACTATTGTAATACTCGTTTTATGTCGGACGATAATCATTCATTTTGTTTGAATATAGTATCTTATTTTATTTTATTTTAAAGACGGGAGGCAGGGACAAGCAAAAGGCAAAATTGCCATAATTTGGCCAAGCAAAAATGGCCATGGAAATGACAAAGCTCGGGGCAGTGCCCTTTTGAGGTTCGAGAGCAGTGTTTTCATCGTAGAATTTCTTTTTCGGACAGTTCGTTCGATTGGAGGTCCTCCTGAGGTTTGTTCGAATCGATTTTGGGCCATGACGAGATGATGTGGAGATCTTGTTAGGGGTCGGTCAAAGTTTTTTATTCAGGCTTCTTGTGGGGTAACTTTCAATTTTTTTATGTTGTCTTAAATATATGGTAATATATATGTAATTATTGGCATGTTTTTGTAATAAATATATCATGTATGTCATGTTTATTCGTGTATTTTAAGTTGTATAAGTTATGTATAATGTTTTTTTATTATTAGCGTATTTTTTATATTTTATATTTTATAAGTTATTTGTGTTGTATGTATTATTTACATAACTAAAATATATTTATTGAATGTTAAATTAAAATCATTTATTAAGGATTACTGTGAAAAACGTACCTCGCACATAAGAGGTGTCGCTTTCCGTTAGTCCATATTATAAAACATCGTCTCTTGATTATAATTATGATTTTCAAAATAGATTTCCTTATTTCGGGAATCTAACGAGAATTATGCCCCGGGTGTTGGGGTGTAAATCTCTTTTATATAAAAATATTCTTTAAAATATTTTCAAGGGATCACAAATTTTAAATTAAATTCGAATTATTAATTTACATCGTTAAGACATTAAATAATCGACTAGGTACCAATTTTGGGCGCTGTGGGGGTGCTCACACTTCCCCACGCGTAACTGACTCCCGAACCTATTTTCTGATTTATGTAGACCAAAACTCGTTGTTTTACAAAAACTAAAAGATAAGTTTTATTAAAATAACTGAGTTTTCAGGTGATCCAATCTCACCTAACTAAAAAGGTTGGTAGCGATTCCCGTTAAAACCATTTTTTGTAAAAACGCGTTAAGCTCACCACCGCAAGAGGGGATCGTTGTTACAGCTTGGCGACTCCGCTGAGGACTTTTTTTTAGAGAGTCAAGACACAAGTCGATTATTTTTTTAATAGATGGAAATTATGACTTCGATTTAGTTTTATTTTGTGATCCCTACTCTTTTATTTCTAATTTTCTTACAATTGCTTTTATAAAATCTATTGAGTTTTCATATCATGAGCTCTACACCCGAGCTCCGTCCCTTTTAAGTGGGAGCGAGAAACTACTCATTCGTGAGGTACCCCTTCCGTGCAGGATAGTGGATTGTTTCCGGGATATAGGTCCCTTTGTCTACGTGAGACCTTCGTCTCTGTGCAGACTTAGGGAAACGTATCCCCTTGAATTGAACTTTGCTAGCCTTAGCAGGCAACGACAAGGGCAATTTGAGTACCTTTGTTAGAATCGAACCACATGTAGTGAGCTATAAGAGTCTACCTTATTAGAGCCATACCGAATCTCTCCCCGTTTAGAGAGTCACCTGATAGGTGCATGGTAGAGAAATATGAGGGTTTTTAATTTCTTTCAATTATACCCTTTAATTTCAGCATTTATTTATTTGCAATAATTACATACCATGTGTATATTTTACTTATGCAAAACAAGCATGTGGGTCGAAAGCAAGTGTGGGTAGGACTCATTTTTTGTTCAAAGCATGCAAGTAGAAAAACATGATTGGGTAGGATTGTTTTTATTCGAATAAAACATGTCAACTTATAGGTTCTATACCTCTTTAATTTCTTGCAATAAATTATTGATTGTTTAATCCGTACTAACTTGCTTTATTTTGTTTTTGCATTGCATTAACATCTCATCTTGCATACATTTATATCACATCATATTGCATAATTCATTCTGGGTCGAGCTTCTAATTCTAAGAGAACTGCAATCATAGTGATGTTGGGGCATTCACCCGAGGATGTAAATCCCAAGATGATCGAACCTAGGGAAGGTTGGGGCATCCTCATGTACACAACACTGAACACTACTCGATTAGAAGCAAAGATTTGACTAGCAAAGAGTCAGGGGCATCTCTTTAAGAGCTGAGAAAAATCACGTCACATTCATACATTTAGTTGCATGCAGTAAAAATTATCATGCATTTAGATTAGGTACACACACCTAAAGTTATCATGCACATGCATCAGGCACAAATTTAGGTGCATCCATAACACATTTATTTTTGGCTTGAATAAATAGGTCCAAGGAAGAGACTGAAGAGCCTCAGCGATAGGGGTAACAATTGATTACCAATCTTTAGCCCTGAAAGAGGCCGAATACGTGGAAAGCTCAAGCATCCAGGTAACAACAATAAAATTGTTCTGAATAGACTACTAACTAATGTTACATTATTTTTTAGGATCATGACTCATCGCCATGAAATAGAAGAATCAACTTTTTCCTGATCTTACCTCCGTCAATGGTGGTAGGCCAGTTCTAGATTTCGCATCTCCGACGGTGGTGTCGCAAGACAATTTTCCTTGAGAAGAAGAAAATAGATGACGTCAAGGTCATTTAGCTTAGAAGTTCAAATTCAGAAAAGAATGAGGACAATGAAAATTTGGGGGCAAACTTTCGCTGGGGCAAATTTTGAACAAAGATGAATCAGAAGATAAAGCTGAAAGACGTTTACAAGGACTCTATGCATCTTCATTCATCATGAGGGCATACATGAAAACATATGCATCATTACATCACCAAACATGCTCATACATCACGACATCTAATTTGCATAAAGCATTCATAACTTGAAGATTCCAACAAGAATTTTATGTATCTCTGCATCATCATGAAAGCATGCACATGCATGTCATTTGCATAAACACATTATCAGAAACTAACTTTGCAACTGAAACGTCCAGGGCGTGATTGGCACGCGCGCAAGAGGTGAGCCGAACGGTCGCGCGTGGGCGCGTACGGAACCTAAAAGGTTCTTCCAACGATCGTGGGCTTTTAGATCTATCCCAGATCTAACGGCTAGGAGCCGGCTATGCAAAGACAAATAAAAAGGATTGGAGTTTTTGTTTAATTAGAGTTGGGCCTTATCGGGACATGTGTAATTTAAAAACTTGGGCCGTTGTTTTATTTATGTTAATGGACTGTTATATAATGTTTTGGGTTTTTCAAATATGTAAATGGACTATTAATCTTAATAAACTTGGGCTTTTTAATTTAAATTGGGATGATACTTATCTAATTGAGTTCTTATTTAATTACTAATTTATATATTTTTGTATTTTTGGCTGATACACATATAAAAGAAGAATGACCCCCTTTATTTATATAATATGTATGGGTTGGTGTGTGTATATATATATAGGTGAGTTTTTAATTTAACAAAACTTGTACTTTGAAATGAATAATAACCATAACTACAAAATCAGATAACAATATTAATAAACAAATAAAGGTAATAAAGAAATAGTGAAATAATACTCATATCATTTTTGAATTTTTTAAATGATAATCATATATATAACTAAGGGGTTGTTTATATATATAGGCCCTTATTTAATTATACTAGTAGTAATTTAAAATAGAAAGTCTTTTATTAACAAAAAGAGTAAAACAGATTAATTCCGGACAAAATTAGCGGTTACAAATATATTAGTCAAATAAGGAGTATAAAACTTGATTAACCAATCCAACAATAAATTGATCTAGTGATATAAAGTATTAGATCCCTTAAGTAAGGTTAGGATTCGAATCATAACATTGTAAATAGAAAAAATTAGGTTGGTAATGAGCATCTATAAAACTCAATCTGAATTAGTCAGCCAATAGATCGAAAATCAGTTGTTAGAAGAAGAAAAAAATTGACTAACCAGATCTACCTTTTATCTGTGGATTTATGCTTCCCTTCGACGTTAAAAAGGTATGATTATTAAATGTTAAACCAGAATGTTATTGTTTATATCATTTTCAAGAAACAACAACTTGTGTGTAGAACATGATGTTTTTAAATTTTAACAATGACTTCTTTAATAATAAGATTATTAAAAAAAATCTACTTTGGTTTGAATAATGTATAGAAAAACAAATCTTTCAGAAAGTGGTCATTGTCGTTGCAGGACATGTGCAACCTTTATTTGAATCTTTTATTATTTTTTTAAAAAAATTAAAAAAATCACGCCTAAAATACAGCCAACATAAATTCTTATAAAAAATAGTAAGAATTTATGTAAAACTATGTAAGAATTTGTGTAATTACATAAATTCTTACCAACTAGATAAGAATTTGTGTAAATTTTACCTCATGTAATAATTTATATAAGATCACCTCATTTTAATCGCAACGTAAGGGTGCTTCAACCTAGAACTACCCAGAGTATATGCCAATGTTTGATTTCAACTCAAAATATAAATTTTTAATATTTTTTACAAAAAAAGTGTTCGAAAATTACAAAAAAGGTTAAAAGAGTTGCACATTATATTACGTAAAATGTTACGAAAGAAGGTAGGGAAAAACAGAAAAAAAGTAGAAAATATTCCAACAAATTTTTGTAATTGCAAATGATTTTATGTTATAGTATGTTTTCAAAGAATAGAAATTAGAAGAAAAATTTTAATTTATTACGTATTACTATACGTAATCACTCATTTTTGTCCGAGTTTTAGTATTTTAAGTATTGTTGTAATAGTAATATTATTAATATAAAATTAATAAAATAATAATAATAATTAAAAAAAGGGAAAAATGCGTGGAGCAACATGCTCCACGTCACCCCAAATTCCCCCCACCCCTTTGATTTTGCCTATAAATAGGCAATGAAATTGGAATTGAAGGGCAGCAAGCATGGATCGGCTGGGTAGCCAAATAAGAGAGCAGTGCTCTCGGCTACCCCAGGGCCAAGGGGCAGTCCCCTCGGTCCTAACCGGTTCGATCGGGGTCCTATTTTATGTCTGATCTAGTTAATATTTTTTGAGAGGTCGTGGTAGATCTCGGTGGGGTTTCGTCGAGGTTCGTCATTCGAACTCCTAGTTAGGTATATTTTCTTTCCTTTTTATTTATGTTGTAATTTTTATATTTTAATGAAGTAGTAGTTAATTTAAAATTGTGTTTTTAATTTGTATGTTTATCTATGTTTTAGATTAGTATGTTTTAAATTTATGTTTTATATTATTATTTTATTTATGTTAGATTTGTTTTTATTTATGAGTTAGATTAATATTTATGTATGTATGTTTTAGATTAGTATTTTATTTATGTTAGATCTATTTTTATTTATAAGTTAGATTAATATTTATGTATGTATGTTTTAGATTATTGTTTTATTTATATTAGATATGTTTTTATTTATAAGTTAGATTAATATTTATGTATGTATGTTTTAGATTATTATTTTATTTATGTTAGATATGTTTTTATTTATAAGTTAGATTAATATTTATGTATGTATGTTTTAGATTATTATTTTATTTATGTTAGATTTGTTTTTATTTATGTGTTAAATTAATATTTATGTATGTATGTTTTAGATTAGTATTTTATTTATGTTATGTTAGTATTTTATTATATTAGTATTTATTTATTTTTTATCGCAATGTATTTATTTATATTTGCCATGTTTTTTAAGTTTGCATAACGAACACATATTTTATCAATGTGGTGCCCTTTTATTCGAGCGTAAACGGGGCTAGTATCAGGCGTAGTGATAGTGGTTGGATGTTTACTCTCGAATAACGGGGCCTTTAAAATTTACTCGCACTTATAATCAAATTTTAATTTAATTGTCATTTTAATCCGGAAAATTTAATATTAATAAAGCGGTAATTATTAAAGTACCAATTTTGGGCGGTGTGGGGGTGCTAATCCTTCCCCATCCGTAACCGACTCCCGAACCCGATATTTTGAAATCTCTGGTTTTCTACGGTGTCCAGTCCACCTTGAGTGGCCGGTGGCGACTCCAATTTTAAATAAAATGCGGGTTTTCTAAAACTCCACATGGAAGAAAATATTTTCAAAATAAATAAAAAAACTCTTTCTTTTTTAGCGAAAAGGACATCGCTACAGATGGCGACTCCACTGGGGAATTTTTTTGTTTTTTGAAAAAATAAGAGAGTCGAGCTTTTTTCAAATAATTATCGCTTTATTAATATCAGAAATTTCGGATTAAAGTGACTATTAAACTAACATTTGGTTATAATTGCGCGTTTATTTTAACGCATTTAAAATTTGGCATATAAACCCGTATTTTTTAAGTGGGGGGAAAACGCTAATGCTTTCGTGGAGATATCGTTCTCCCGTGTAGGCCTAGCAAGTACCTTCGCGGGGCTCGAGTACCTTATGCTTTCGTAAGGATATCGTTCCTTCGTGCAGGCATAAGCGAATGGGTCCCCCCTGAATTGAACTCGGTTGAAAGGAGCCTATAATGGGTGATGACCGGGGGGCCTTGCTACTCTTAGTAGAGGACAGCGAGGACAATTCGGGTACCTCTTAGCACCAAAACTGCATATAGTGAGCCGTATGAGCCAACCCTTTAGAGCCATGTGAAACTCTGTCCGATTAGTGGTCACCCTATTTAGGCTCTGGTGCCTTGTTTCTTGTTTATGTACAGTTTTTATTACTCTATTTTTGTTATATTTATCATTTGTTTTATTTAATCATTTTAGTTGGTACTAACTCATTTTATTTTATTCTCATCGCACTGAGTTCACCTGCATCATTGCACAACATCATCACAATCTTAATTTTGCATTGCATCGATTTAGGACACATTTTGCATGCATTCATTTTCAGAATAATAAAACTAATCCTCGGGTTGCCCCATTAAATACAACAAAGATGGTCGATCTAGCACATTACAAAGCCTCTTACAAAAGTTTGATCTTGGGGCATGTCCAAAAGTACCCCCACGTCTTTTACAAATAGTGTGCCTCTAACAAGGTCCCAGTCCGGGGGCATTCTTTGCCAAGGTCCAGCTTTCATTGTCGAGTCAAACTCTTGCATCTTTGACCACAGTCTGCAAAATTGCACCCAATCCAAAAATAATAATAATGAGCTGCCATGAACCAACACACAATTTATGAACCCAACTTAGGGGGTATCAGAATCAGCACTCAAAGTGTCAACTTCAAGAGCAATTTCAGACGATGGCATAAGAACGGACAAAATGTTGGGGCATGCACCCAGATGGATGATCAAACCCAAGAAGAGGTTAGGGCACCGTCATATGCAAAAGACCAAGATCCTGACATGACCAGTGAGGCGTCAGGGACATCCCTTTGAGGATCGAAAAAAATCATATCACATTCATGCATTTAGTTGCATTCATCTTACATTTTGCATACGTCACACATCTATGTTCAGTGCATACACTAAAGTCACATTGCATGTAGAATAGACACATGCATTTAGGCATAAAATTCATGCATTTTTGCTTACAAAAAGGTTCAAAAAGAGACCGAACATCCTCAGCCGTGGGGGCAACAACACGACAGTCAACTTTAGTCTTGGAGGAGACCAAACACAAAGCGGATGCTGAAACATCAATAAAAGGTAACAGTGACAAGTTTTGTGAACATTTACTGATTAATGTTTTTTATTCATTTTTAGGTCATACCTCTCCGCCAGTAGAGCAGCAGAAGTAGCCTTTTCCAGATCTTGCCTGCGTCATTGTTGATAGGCCAACAATTTCCAGATTCTGCTTTACCGCTGATGGTGCAATAGTATAGACATCCTGAAGATCTCGTTTCTCCGTTGATGGTGCAACAGATCCGAACCTTTCCCCAAGCAGATCAAATTTCTATTCAGGTCTTGTTTCTCTGCTGATGGTGCAACCAGACCTATTATTTTCTCTCAAGACTTACTTCTTTGTATAGTTCAAGAAAAAAGAAAATTTATCAAAAAAATAGAGTTGAAAAAAATTAGAAAAAAATTAGAAAAAAATCAAAAAAAAATCGAAAGTAAAAAAAAAAATCAAAAATCGAAAAATGAAAAATGGAAAAATCAAAAAAAAATTATCAACTTTCATCGCTCGATCAAGTATCTCCGCTGATGGAGTAGCTAGGTCCAAGCTGTCGTCGTCCTTAGATCCTGCTCTCCGCTAATGGTGTAGCCGGTTCCAGGTCGTCATTGTCCAAGTCAGTCCTCCGCTGATGGAGTGGTCAGGTCCAAGCTCCCGTCGCCCTCATCCTGCTCTCCGCTGATGATGTAGTCGGTTCCAGGTCGTCATTGTCCAATCCAGTCCTCCGCTGATGGAGTGACCGGGTCCAAGCTCCCGTCGTCCTCTGATCCTGCTCTCCGCTGATGGTGTAGCCTGTTCCAGGTCGTCATTGTCTAATCCAGTCCTCCGCTGATGGAGTGACCGGGTCCAAGCTCTCGTCGTCCTCTAATCCTGCTCTCTGCTGATGGTGTAGCCGGTTTCAGGTCGTCATTGTCCAATCCAGTCCTCCGCTGATGGAGTGACCGAGTCCAAGCTTCCGTCGTCCTCTGATCCTGCTCTCCGCTGATGGTGTAGCCGGTTCCAGGTCGTAATTGTCCAATCCAGTCCTCCGCTGATGGAGTGATCGGGTCCAAGCTCCCATCGTCCTCTGATCATGCTCTCCGCTGATGGTGTAGCCGGTTTCAGGTCATCATTATCTGATCCAATCCTCCGCTGATGGAGTGGCTAGGTCCCAGTTGCTGCTGTCCTACTTATCCGCTGATGGTGTAGTAGGGTTCCAGTTAATATTTCTGTTTCTCCGTTGATAGATCCAACTTTACTGATTTTCAAGTTTTCTTTATTAATGTTGTAGCTAGAAAACAAATCAAAAAAAAGAAAAAAGAAGAAAAAATCAAAGAAAAATAGAAAAACAGAAAAAGAAAAATAGAAAAAAAAAAGAAAAAGAAAAAGAAAAAAATCAAAAAATCAAAAAATGAAAAATGAGCTTTCAACCAAATTCTGATCATGCCTCTTCGTCAGAGTCGTAGCTTGATCACAAAAAAAACAACTATCTGATCCTGCCTCTTCGTCGGTGTCGTAGCTGGATCAAATCTTCAGACCTTGCCTCTTCGTCGGTGTTGTAGCTTGGTCAAATCTAACTTTCGGTTCTGCCTCTTCGTCGGTGTTGTAGCTGAACCAAATTCACTAACTTCTGGTCTTGCCTCTTCGTCGGTGTTGTAACTAGACCAAATTCACTAACTCTTGATCCTGCCTCTTCGTTGGTGTTGTAGCTGAATCAACATTACTAACTTTAGACCATGCCTCTTCGTTGGTGTTGTAGCTTGGTCAAAATTCACCAACTTTCAAGTTTTATCATTGTTCTAAAAATAAAAGAGAAAAAATGAAAAATAAACAAAAAAGAGAAAAAGAAAAAATATGAAAAAAAGAGAAAAAAAGAGAAAAATTGTCAGTTTTCTGATCTTGCCTCTTCGTCAGAGTTGTAGCTGGATCAGACATCAGAACTTTCACCTATCGGTCTTGCCTCCTCGTCAATGTTGCAGCTGGATCGAATTTTGTAGACCCTGTCTCTTCGCCGGTGTTGCAGCTGGGTCGAACTCTCTTTAGGTATTAGCTTATTATCAATAATGAAGCAAGTGGGACTCTGTTTGGCTTCCCCAACAAACCACCCCCATTTTGAAGGCTTTGCTTCCCCAAGAGTGACAAAGTAGATCTGTCAAGACAAGAAAGAAGACCTACATCAAAAAAGAAGAAGATCTACAAAAGAAAGAAGACGCGTCAAAAGGAGAGAAGTTCAGCCAGATAAGACAAAAATGAGTGCTTTTGATCTTTGCTTTGTTCTCGTTTCACAAGAACAAGTAAAGAGGAGCAACTGTAATCACTCATTTTTGTTCGGGTTTTAGTATTTTAAGTATTGTTGTAATAGTAATATTATTAATATAAAATTAATAAAATAATAATAATAATTAAAAAAAGGAAAAATGCGTGGAGCAACATGCTCCACGTCACCCCAAATTCCCCCCACCCCTTTGATTTTGCCTATAAATAGGCAATGAAATTGGAATTGAAGGGCAAAGAAGCATGGATCGGTACTGGGTAGCCAAATAAGAGAGCGAAGGTTTCTGGCTACCCTGGCCCAAGGGCATCCCCTCGGTCCTAACCGGTTCGATCGGGGTCCTATTTTAGGTCCGATCTAGTTAATATTTTTGGAGAGGTCGTGGTAGATCTCGGTGGGGTTTCGTCGGGGTTCGTCATTCAAACTCCTAGTTAGGTATATTTTCTTTCCTTTTTATTTATGTTGTAATTTTTATATTTTAATGAAGTAGTAGCTAATTTAAAATTATGTTTTTAATTTGTATGTTTATCTATGTTTTAGATTAGTATGTTTTAAATTTATGTTTTATATTATTATTTTATTTATGTTAGATTTGTTTTTATTTATGAGTTAGATTAATATTTATGTATGTATGTTTTAGATTAGTATTTTATTTATGTTAGATCTATTTTTATTTATAAGTTAGATTAATATTTATGTATGTATGTTTTAGATTATTGTTTTATTTATATTAGATATGTTTTTATTTATAAGTTAGATTAATATTTATGTATGTATGTTTTAGATTATTATTTTATTTATGTTAGATATGTTTTTATTTATAAGTTAGATTAATATTTATGTATGTATGTTTTAGATTATTATTTTATTTATGTTAGATTTGTTTTTATTTATGTGTTAAATTAATATTTATGTATGTATGTTTTAGATTAGTATTTTATTTATGTTATGTTAGTATTTTATTATGTTAGTATTTATTTATTTTTTATCGCAATGTATTTATTTATATTTGCCATGTTTTTTAAGTTTGCATAACGAACACATATTTTATCAATGCGGTGCCTTTTTATTCGAGCGTAAACGGGGCCAGTATCAGACGTAGTGATAGTGGTTGGACGTTTACTCTCGAATAACGGGGCCTTTAAAATTTACTCGCACTTATAATCAAATTTTAATTTAATCGTCATTTTAATCCGGAAAATTTAATATTAATAAAGCGGTAATTATTAAAGTACCAATTTTGGGCGGTGTGGGGGTGCTAATCCTTCCCCATCCGTAACCGACTCCCGAACCCGATATTTTGAAATCTCTGGTTTTCTACGGTGTCCGGTCCACCTTAAGTGGCCGGTGGCGACTCCAATTTTAAATAAAATGCGGGTTTTCTAAAACTCCACGCGAAAGAAAATATTTTCAAAATAAATAAAAAACTCTTTCTTTTTTAGCGAAAAGGACACCGCTACACTATAAAATTAAATAAATTACGCAATATGTTACTACACTTTAATATTTGTGTAATTACGTTTACGTTGTGAAAATAACATAAACAGTATAAAAAAGTTTTTTGCCGGACTATTATCCTATTCTTAAAAGACATGTATATTAGGATGTGCAGCGCCGCTGCTTATATATTCTAAGACTTCTTTTTTCTTTTTGATGTGGGATTAATGTCCCTGCATTTTCCTAGGCGTCGCTCGTCACGAGTAAACCACACTCGTGATGAGAAAATTGTCACGGCTGTCCACCCTCCCTAACCCTACTAATAGGTGTTTGACGTGAAATCTGACAGTCAAAGGGTCGCTCTGATACCATTTTTCACGGGGTCATTATTCTCTTCCTAAAAGACATGTCTGATAGGATGTGCAGTGCCACCGCTTATATATCTCAAGACCTCCTTTTTTTCGATGTGAGATTAATATCCTTGCCTCTTCCCAAGTGTGACATATAACATTTTTAGTAATTATGTGACAACTTCTAATTAAATTACACGATTTTTTAATTAAAATAAAATTAAAATAACGAGTGAGATAAGCTTATAGTATAAAAGAAAATTGTACAAAAGAAAATGAAAATTAAGTTAAGGGATAAGGAGATATTAACAATGTTATCAGACAAATAGGAATATTAAACTAAAAAACTACAAACAAAAGTATTAGTTAAAAGGGTTCCGAGAATATAATGACTTAGAACTCAAATAAATATATATTTTTAATTAATTTTTATCGTCAACTGATTAATAAATGTTATTAATTTAAAATGTGTTAATTGCGTCTTCACTCATGAACATTGTTATTGTTACAACATACAAAAACACACGAGTTATAATGTGTATTATTGTTAAATTTATAGCTAAACAATACATGAATAATTTATATATTGTATTTAAAAAGTAATTATTATGATAGTGACACGTGGCATACTCAGGACTTGCCACATCATCAAAACCGTAAATAATCATTTAAAATTAAAAAATTAAATTATAAAATAATGAATTTAAAATTTTTAAAAATATTAAAGTATTTAAAATTATAAAAAAATATAAAATATAAAAAAAATTATTTAAAAAGTTCAAGAAAAATCTAAAAATAATTAAACGTGTAAAAATTAAAGTTATGTATAAAATTGTTAAAAATTATTTATAATCGAAAAATATAAAAATAATTATAATAATTATTAAAAATATATAAATATTTATAATGAAATAATATTTAAAAATGTAAAAAAATTAAAAAATGTATTTTTAATCATAAAATTCCAAAATTTTAAAAATTATCAAAATGACCAAAATTTTCAAATCTCTAACTCTAACCCTACATTTCCAAACCCTCAAATAGTTTAATCAATGGTGGAAATTGTTGGTAATGTGATAGACGACAGTGTTGGTGAGAAAAAAATATTGAGGGAAAACGGGTTGGGCAATGTAAGGGTGTCGAACAATGAGAACAGGTGCAAGGACGACGTAGATGAGAAGGGTTTTCCTGTGACGAGGAGTGATCGGTGGTAGAATCGGTGCTAATGCTTTATTTAGGAATTTATGGGGTTTTTTTATAGAAATGAAATTTTGGGGTTCTTTAAAAAATATTATTTTATATTTTATAAAAAATAAAGGAAATAAGAAAAATTAATTTAATTTAATGTTTTTATATTTTTAATATTTACAATTTTTATAGTTTTTTTTATAATTTTGTAGCTTTTCTAATATTTTTTAGAATTTTTTAAAAAATTGATTTTGATAACGTGGCACGCCTAAAGTGTGCCACGTGTCCTTCTATATTTGACTGTCAGAAAGGATTGACGGTCAACGTAATAAAACGACTAAATTTAGTACAATTTAACTTTTGAATGCTAAATTTGGTAAAAAATAGTTTTTTAATAAAAACTTAATTAATTTTTTAATTTTTCAATTCAATCTTTAAACTTTAATACTATTATCAATTTTTTAACTGTATTGACCAAACAGTAATAAGAGATGCAATGAAAATTCCATGATCTGATTTAATAATTTAATAATCATATCACATGCTTTGTTTGTTATTTTATTTTTACCGAACAAGGTAGATTGCTTCAAGACCAAACATTTTTCTTTTATTTGTCAAAGGGAGAGCCTTTAATTTTGGGCAAGGAACATGTGTCATGAACTCAATCTGACTAATTCCACTATACTTCATTATTTTCCCACACACTTTTTGCTTATTTTTTACTCTTACACAATTTAAATGTTAACTACACAATAAAAATTAATGACTTAATTGAATGTAGATTAAATATTAATATTATGATTATTGTGTAGTTAACATTTATATCCATACGTGTTTTCTAATTATATATCCCGTAAGTTACAAAATTAAAAAAAACACACATATAGATTAATTGTTATTTTAGTCAATTTCTTATAACTTACGGGATATATGATTAGAAAATTTGTGGTTCATTGATTTTTTTTTCTCTGCCAAAAATTCATAATTATTTTTTGAACGTGCAAAAATAAAATTTAATGAAGCACGAGATAATTTTTCACGAAAAAAGAAAGTTGAATTTATAATAAAAAAATACGAAAAAAAAAAGTTGAGAATTAAATTTAATGTGTTTAATCCATGTGACTTGAGTTCGAGCACTATGTGTGCACGCAATGCAATAATATATAGGGAAGACCGAAAGAGTGCATAAATTATCACTAACTTAAGTTAAAATATTATTTTGGTTATTAAAGTTTCAAAATTATAATATAATTATTAAATTTATCGAATTGTTATAAAATAATCACTGCACATTATAAAATTGTGAAAATTTTTGATAAATTAAATGATCGTTTTATTATAGTTTAAAAAGTTTGAATGATCATTTTGTAATAGTTTGATAAAATGTCCACAATCACTTTTGGTTAAAAAAATTTATTTTGCCTACCCTAATATGTAAAGAGTAAAGTATAGAAGTAGTCACTAAATTATAAAAAGAATGGTCATTTTAGTTATTGACCTTTGAAAAGTTATAAAATAGTCATTTAATTTATTAAAAATTATAAAATGATCATTAAATTTATCAAACCGTTACAAAATAGTCATCAAAATTTATCGAATTATTACAAAAATTTAACTAATCAAATTATTACACTATCGTACAACTGTCAATAACCATTTTATACTAGTTCAATAAGTTTAATGATAACTTTATAATTTTTAAAAGATCAATACTACAACAATTATTTTCCTTTCATAATTTAGCAATTATTGATGTATTTTACCCATATATATAAGCTCATATTTTTCTTATTGAACAGCTGGCTCTTGTTCATGTTTGCCCATTACAGATCTATAATTCATATAGCAGACACGACACGGAATGTAAATTAATGATGCTATTAAGAAACAACAAAATAAATTTTAGGACACTAATGTTGAATATGTAAGAAGTTTTTGGTTTAATTACTAAGCTACCCCATGCTTCAATATTAGAAAAGCAGTTGCAAGAAATTTATCGCTTTGTTCCTTCTAGATTAGAAAATAGTTACATTGTGACAATGTGATGTGATCCTAATTGATGAATTGTACACTTCAAATAATATTTCATTTTTAAGAAAAAAATATACATTGATTGAAATTCGTATAATTTAATGGAAAATTATTTGATACAAATTATATAGTTTTTTTTTCTGATTTATGAATTAGAAATTTAGTTTAAGCTTTATAATTTAGGGTTTATAATTAAATTTTAAGATTTAGGGTGTAAAATTTGAGGTTTGGATATTAATTTTTAAAATAATAGATATGCATGTTTCTGTTAAATTTTCTTACGCAACATATGTATCAATAATTACACTAAATGAATTTATTAATTAAAAAATCTTTTATAAATGTTTTAATTTTGTATAATTTAATGATAAATTATTTTGATCTATCGGATGAAAAATACAAATAACATTTTTAGTAAAAAAAATAATGAAAACTTTTAAATCATTGGTGAAACCAAAGATGATCTTATGCGTAAAGCAAGATGGAAGGTGTTTAATTTTGATTTATTAGCAAATAATTGACACCTCAATATTTTTTGAAATATATAATTCGTATATGAAATTTTTTTAAAATATATAATTGACATTATTTATAAATAATTAATTTTTCTTAAATACTATTCAAGAAATGATACCTCTTACACCTTTATTTATATATGTATATGTATACTTATTATATGGTCCATTTTGAATAATAAAATGTTCGTAATGAACACAATTCAGAAAGTTGGGGGCATGCCCCAGAGTTTGGTCCATTTTGTTGATCACGCCAACTTATAGATAATCCTCTACAATATTAAAATATTTCAAACACTATTTAGAAAGTTCTTGTCGCGCGTGGAGGGTTGAGTTTTGATTTATTTTGGTTCAACTTTCATAATGTTGATTTTTTCTTAAAAATATCGAATTTCAGAAAATGTTTCATTATTTTGGGCCTTGTTTAAATTTATATTCTAAATTTAAAAATCAGTTCAATTATTTTATTTAAAGGTTTTTATAGATCGAGTCAGATTATATTAAGAATCAATTTCAGAAAATACTTCAAGCCGGGTCACAGAGTACCCATTTTTATTTGTCATTAAAATCAAGTATTTTGAATTTAATGGAATTATAAAATTTATTTATTTTATAATTAAATTAAATTAAAATATATATTTTAAATTATATACGAACCAGGTCAACCCGTGTGCTAAATAAATATTATTGCCCATATTCAACCTAGGCTGAGCGAGTCACCCAATCCATAGACAAATCTAATTCTGAAAATGATTATTAGATTTGTTGTATTATTTGTAATTACAACTGTGCTTTATCCATAATTGTGATCAATTTAAAATATTATTATATTGTGGTTTTTCGGTAAACATTTTCCGCTTCTCAACCCTTCTAATTTTTAGGACTTTGTCTCAATTAATTTAGATAAATTCGTGTCACACACTTAAATTTAATTAGTAAATTTTTTAACGAAAATTTTCTATATACACAAGGTCTTGCATTCGAGACATGTTTAAGCGACACCAAATTATTTACCACTTAAACTAACCAACGTTGACTTTAAGTAAATTTTGTTAATTTTAGTTGTTTAAAATCTCAAATATTATATTTTTAAGGCTAATGTATAATTTTTTACTTTTACTAATTTACTTACTAAGTTTGTATAGTTTATTATATTTAAAAAGGTTGACTTTAAATTTTCTGATTTTAATTTGTGTCGAACTAATTTTTAATGTATTATTTAAAATGATGACTATAAATAATATAAATTAATTTAATTTTGTACTTTTTAAAAATATATTTGGCTTTTACCATAGCTGTAATTAGGTATAAACACGGTATCAATAATCAAAAGCTACTTAATTAAAGTAAAAGAATAGGACAATAAAAATGTACAGAAGAATGACCCTTCATTTATCCTATGGCTGCTGCCGACAAAGCCTTGAAATTCAAAATAATATAATGAAAAAAAATAAACTGTGCTAATATTCTCCGTTTTCACATTTATTTGTTTTATTTATTTTAATTGTTATATATATTGACAATATGCTATTCAAATTACATTTATACTGTGATTAATTAAATTAAAATTTTACCTTAAGAGGTGGATTTTTATCTAACTTAAGTCATATTCTTTAATATAATATTTAAACTACTCATAATTTTTGAAACCTTTAAATTAAATGTCAATATACATTTAAAAGTAATTGAAAAGTGTAATTTCTAGAATGTTACATCAACAAAGATTTCAACATAATTAAATTAAATATTTGTTTTAATTGATTAAACTATATATTATTAGTGAGTGTCGTTGATCTTAGATCCAATTTAAAGTTTATAATATCTCAAAACTTTAGATTAATATTTTAAGTTTGATTAATGTATTAGAAAAATGACTTCTTTTATCAATTGTGCATTATTCAATTTTGATAAAAGGAAACAAAATTTAGTTGAATATTTGATGCGTAATTTTCTTCACAAAGTAATTGTAAATTTTGAGAAAGATTGTGATTTAATTATTGTATTTAAAAAGGTCAAAAATTAATTTATATTTCTTTTCATTTAAAATTCAAATTCAATCATTAACACTATATTTTTATAGACACTAATTACGATAAGGTATATATGTTGATCTCGTAAATCGTAATGATTTGTTTACAAAATTAGTATGATTATTCGGTCAAAAAAATTAGTATGATTATTTGGGTGTGTTAGTGACAAATTGTTACAAAACATTATGATCAGGAGTCTATTAATTGATTTAGTGATCAAAGATATTTATATTGTCTCATTTTATATGAATTCGAATTTTGACATCTACTTTGAAAATATAATACCTCTCTACTTAATAAAAAAAAACATAAAGTCAAAAATAACCCCCAATATTTGACATTTTGGTCACTTTAGCCATTGTTCTTTTTTTGTGCAAACAATCACCTAACATTTTATTTTTGTTCAAAATTCACCCTCAACAGATAGAAACTGTTAATCAACTAACGATCAACGCCCTTGATGACGTGGCGATGGCACATGGCACTTTGCTGATGTGACATCATAGTTTTTTTAAATTAAAAAATCAATTATATTTTTATATTTTTTTGAAAAATTAATTATTATATATTTTTAACCAATCAAATGATGCCACATCAGCAAAGTGTCATGTGGCATCATCTGATTGGTTAAAAATATAAATAAAATATTTTAAAAAAAATATTCTTGAAAATACTAAAAAATCATTTTATAAAAAATATTTATTAAAAAATGATTATTTATTAAATATTTCTAACCAATCAGATAATGTCACGTCAACAAAGTACCACGTGGCATCATATGACTGGTTACAAATACAAAATAATTATTTTTTTAAAATAAAATTTTTAATTATTTTTTAAAAATAAAATATATATGTCACATGACATCTTCACATACATGTCACGTCATCGAAGGAGATGACCGTTAATTGACTGACGATTTTCATTCGTCGAGAAATTTTTTTGAATGAAAATAAAACGTTTGATAGTTGTTTGCGCAAAAAAAAAAGAATATAGACTAAAGTGATCAAAAGATCAAACGTTGTGGGCTATTTTTAACTTTATGCCAATAAAAAATATTTCGATCAAATAATAATATTAGTAATTGAATCAAAATTTTAAAATTTTCACTTGAATGATGAATTGGAATATTGGACGAGAAAAATCCGGCATGAAATTATACTTTAATGGGGAAGCTTAGGATTCCTTTATGAATAAAAACGGGGAGATCCTTGAATTGTTGCATTGGAAGTGGGGGAATAATAACTGCAAACGGATCCATCTTAAAACTATACACTTGGCTCTCACGAGCTTCTCCTGCACTTAAAAATGAAAAAGACCCTATCATTTATCACCGACCACTATGTGAATTTAAATATGTAGAACGGACCTGATCATTATAAAACTCTGAATTGAATTAAAAGAGGACGACTGTGATGACTTGAATTAGATCGTGTCAGATATATCAACTTACTATATGACCCTGATTTATAAAAAACGGTTTAAACTAAAATTAGAGGGTTTAGTTGTTATTATAGGCTTGACCGGTCAAATCGTTAATTTAAATATTTGATAAATAGTGTATTTGGGTCAAACCTCTAATTTTAAAAAACGACTAATATAAGTTTTTTTTGACAAATTATAATTCTAATCCTACTTAAAGGGGAGGAGAATGAGAGACTCTATAGTAAGAAATGAGGTGTTCCTAGTAGGTCTAGAAACCATGACCTAAGAGAATATGAGGGAACAAAGATGAGCAGTTGGCCAACCGGCCAAATGTACTTTATAGTAAGGACTTCTTGAAATTATAAGTTTTGATATAAGAGTTATAAAGATTCTTTTTCCTTTAACAATTATAAAAAAAAACTCCAAATAGCTTAAATTTAACATTTTCTATTTTAATTCTTCACAATCACATTTTTACATTGTAACATTTGTAATAATAGCTTTTTCTTTTAATTCTCACATTTATATTTCTATTTAAATTTAATAATTAATTATATTAAAAAATTAATGATTAATTAAATTGTATTAAAAATAATTATATAAATAATAAATTAGTATATAGATCCTTTAAATATGCTTAGTAATATTATATTAAAAAATTATTTTTCATAATCTAACTAATATTAATAGATAAAAAATATTGATAACTAATAAATTATTCAAACAAGTATAAAATATAATTATGTCCTTATATGTCATTTTGTTTGTTTAAATAACCAAATAGCTATCAGCTATGAGTTAATTTTACCGAACACTTTTATACAATTAGCTAATACAATCTGCTAGTCAAATAAGCTAATGCAATAAGCTATCAACTAACGTAATCCGCTATCAACTATAAATTATGTAAAAGTTCAATTACTTTTACATTTTTTAACCGTTAGACGAGGGTAAATAAATGGTTAAGATCATTTTTTCTGTGATAATCTTTTCATTTTCTACCATTAATCTCATTCATACATTTACATTCATCAAACGATATAAAGAGGATTTTACATTCAAGTTTTATATAGTGTAAGAATATCTTATCTCTTTGAGATCCACTAATTTGCCTAGTGACTAAAGATGCTCACATTGTCTCATCTTATATGGGTTCGAATTCCGGTATAAAAATATAATATCTCTAATTAATCAAAAAAATCTCTCTCTTTGATAAATCAATAATTCATGTTATATAAATTTTGATTTACTATTATAAATCTAATAAATATGTATTTTTATTTATAATCAAATTAAATTTTAATTATTTTCGTAAGAACAAAAAGGAAGAATGAAGAAGTTGGAGATATTTGTATAGGACTCATAGCTTAAAGTAGATGGGACTTAAGAAGGAAAACAAATTAAAAAAGCTATCCGTTTGGATATATGCTTTCCAATAGAAATACACAATGGATGATCTCATTGGTGACATCATCATTACCTTAATATCCACAAGATTAAATTTTATCTAATATCATCCTCCTATATAAATATTGGGTAAACTATCTTTTCATCTCTCAACTCTTTTCTCTTCTTATTTTAATCACTAAATTTTAATTTAATCTCTAAAATTTTGAATTACTCCTGTTTTAGTCACTTAACCGTTTTTTCTCTACAGTTTTTCTCCTAAAAATCTTTTTTAGGCCATGAAAACATCTCCAAGTAAATATCGCATACCAATTGAAAATTCTTTTTTCCTTTTTTCTCTTAGGAAAAAAATTAAGTTTTGAAGTTTCAATTTGAAGGCCTAAGAAAGAAAATGCATAGGAAACTGAGAAAAAGAAAGAAAAAAACTTTACTTTCGACTTTTGTGAATCTCAGGTGGTTATAGTCTTTATTTAAAAATCAGAGTTCTCTCATGAGATGAAGAAAAACATATCTTTGTTCGGACTCCATCCAACGAGCAATAGAAATCGAAAAAGAAGAAATCAAAGCATTCAATGCTAGATTCATGGAGTTTGAGATGTTTATTGGTTAAATGAACGCCATATTCACATTTAAGAGAATGAGAAGAGTTTAGTGAAAAATTCGACTCTTTAGTGCCATTGAGACGACCAGTGGTGGTGGTTGAAATCTGGACATGGGGAAAAAAGGTTAAAAAGGAAAAAGAAGAAGAGAGGGGAAGATGACAAAAGAAGAAAAAATAGATTTTATATGAATCTAAAACGATGTCATTTTAGTGTAAATTCGACCTTTTCAAAATGCCATTTTTGGTGTTGCATGTAATGTTATAACGTCCTTAATTATTTAATGATAGAGTGACCAAAACATGAAGAATTCAGAAGTTCAGTGATTAAATTGATTTTTTTAAAACTTTAGTGACAAAAAATAAGAGGGATTAAAATTGAGTGATGAAAAAAGTAATTTACTCATAAAATAAAAACAATTTCAAAGGTAAAAATAAATATTTTATTGGTCCCTATACTATGCTATGCTATAGCACGGAGTTCATTTAGATATCTGTGAAAACGAGCCACAAAGGCCTTTTGTATCAGAATAATGAGTCCCCCCCCCCCACCCCACCCCCACACCAATAATTAGGAAAATAAGTAGACTTAAATAAACGTTACGAAATCAGTTTCAAATATGAAGTGATATTTTTGTAAGTGACTTGACATTATCAATTGACTCGTTATAATTTTATTTGAATTTTTTTAGGGGTGAGAATTGGGCGGTAACATCTAAAAATTTTAGGGATTTGAATTGATGAGATAAAAAATAATTAAAAATATTTACTTAGGGGATAGAGACATAAAAAATTTTATGACCGAAGCTCAAATGAGGATGAGATGTAGATTGCTCTATTCTAACTGTGGGAAAATTCGAACCGTATAAATAACAGTGGGATCCTAAAAATATTTGCAAAGATTCTGATATTTTATAAGTTTTTTTTAAATATACTTATTTATCTATATACTCTAATATATATCTTAATAAAAAGAAAAAGCCAAAAGTAGCCCTGTTGACATTTTGGTCACTTTAGCCCCAATTTTTTTTGTGCAAACAACCACCTAACGTTTCATTTTCGTTCAAATTTCACCATCGTTGGATGGAAACCGTTAGTCAACTAACGGTCAACGCCTGAGGCTGACGTGGCATGTCTGTATAGCATGGGGAGATGACGTGCCTATGCCACATGACACTTTACTGACATGACATCATCTGATTGGTTAGAAATATATATTTTTTAAAAAATATTTTTTAAAAAATAACCTCAAAATTTCTAGATTTCACAAAATAGTCCCCAAATTTTGAAATCTCTAACTCCCCAAATCCAAATCCCAATTTGAGCCAATTCAGTCACCGATTGTCACGCCGTAGCCCACCACATCGGTCGCCGGTCCATCACGATCATTTACCCTACCATCCTATCGCCGGAAATCGTCTAACGCCGTGCGAAACGTCGGATAAAAGCGAAATCGTTGAATAGTTCATTTGAATGATTCACGATGAACATGACAAAACGAACGATGAACGGTGTGTGAGTCGTTCGACGAGGAGAGGACGCTTTATTCTGTTGCCGACAATGCGACCAACACCGACATGAGTAGCTGAATTTGGGGCTTAGGGATTTGAGGACTATTTTAAAAATATTTGAAAATTTTAAGATATTTTATTTTTTTAAAATATATATAATATAAAAATAATTATTTTAAAAATATTTTAAACCAATTGAATGATGCCACATCAGCAAAGTGCCACGTGACATCGCCATATCATCTTCTCATGTCATGTAGACATGCCACGTCAACCTCATGAGTTGACCATTAGTTGACTAACGGTTTTTATCCAACAAGGGTAAAATTTGAATGAAAATGAAACGTTAAGTGGTTGTTTGCACCAAAAAAAGAATAGGGGCTAAAGTGGCCAAAAGGTTAAACAAAATGTCAAATGTTGGAGGCTACTTTTGACCTTTTGCCTAAAAAAATCATAACTATATTATTATCGGTTTAACTTTCTCTCAAACTTAGTCACACTTAAGTTTATCAACATATTTTTATCTTTTTTTAGATATAAGCTAAAACACTCGTCTAAATCTTCTTCAACTATATATTTTAAACTGAATTGACCATTTATTTTAATTAGTAAAATAGTAATTTTATTTAATTTTTGTGGGATGGAGATTTCCGAAAACCGCAAGGATTAGCACGAGGAGGGTATAGGGACGATAAAATCCTCGTCTAAATCTTCCTCAGCTTTATATTTTAAACTGAATTGATCATTTATTTTGATTAATAAAAAAATAATTTTATTTAATTTTTGTGGGATGAGGATTTCCCGAAAACTGCAGGGATCCACGTGAGGAGGATATTAGGACGATAAAATCCTCGAAACATTTAATAAGAATTCTTTGAACCGTAATCGCAAGTGTTAGAGACAGAGTAGAGAATACAAAATTGTTCCCGCCTCACCCCTAATTATTGTATTTAATTATTGAACAAGATGCAGAATTCTATTAAATTAAATGTAATAGTTTGAATTGAACTACAATCGGTCAAATAAGTATATCATATCATTTAAAAATTAATATTTGTTGAGCAAGAATAATTGATTGGTTGGCCAAGTTGCTCATATTTATTCTCTCATTTTTCTTAAGTCATAGGTTCTAAATCTACCATGAACACCCTCTTTCTTCCCCTAAAATCTCTACTTTCCCCCCTCTAAATAAGATTAAGATGAGAATTAAGATTTGTAAAAAAAATTAATATTTTTACTCATTAAAAAATATAATTTTAAAGTTATCCTAAAGTAAAGGACTTTGTTCATTTTAAAAATATGGGATTAAAGTGTACAGTATGATACAATAAAGGGACCAATACAGCATTTGTACCGTTTTAAGTGTAAAAATAAAATTTCGGGATTAAACGATAAATTGCATAACAATTAAAGAAAGTGACGTGTTAGTATTTTTTTTTTTAAATAAGAAGAAAAAGGAAAAAGGAAATTTACTGAGAGAGGTGTTTTATACAGTCACAGTAGAAGACTCCTTCCTCTTTCTTTTTCTCTCTCTCGTTTGTCTTATATAATTTATATATGTATATTTTCGTTTTCTTCGTAACTTTTCGCAGCTGATTTTCCATTCAATTTTCGCTTCTTCTCTCTGGATTCAATTGATCGCTGCATTTTCCGGCATTGGAGTCGCCGAACTCGCTCCGGCTACTGCTATTGACCAGGTTTCGTTTCGGAGTAAGTTTTGACTTTTTTTCATTTTCTTTTAAGTTTGTTAAAGATCTAAAAATTTGAAAGAAATGACTATTTTTTGTTAGGAATCATTTAAGTGTAATTTCAGATCTAAATGTTTATTTTTTTTCTTTTTAGTTAATTGAGAGCGAATATGACTGTGGATGAAGTGACTGCCGTGCATGTGGCGGAGGAGGAGGTGGCATCGTCTTCGTCCAAGGTTGAGATTGCGGTGGAGGAAGATCAGTTGAAGAAAAACGGAAAGGAAGATCTTTCAAATGGCGTCAATGGGAGGACTGTCAGGGTCAGGGAAGACACCGATGGTGACGGTGATTACGTTTTCGTTAACGGAAACGACGGCGAAAATGGAGATCCAGTGGAGTCGGATCCTGAGAGAAACATCAATGGCATTGGTGGAGGAGATCAGGGGGTTGAGAGTGCGGAGACTGAAGGAGAAGTGAAATCTAAAACTGATTTGGTTAAGGATTTGAGAGAAGAGGATGAATCTTGCATTGAAATTGTGGATCAGGACAAGGAATCGTTGGAATTGTGCCACGTGGAGGCTCCTGTTGATGAAAAAAAATCAGTGGATCTTGTTCAGAGTGGTCCTGTTTCTTCTATTAACGCTGAAAATGGTGTTTCAGAAGCTGTCGTGGCTGATCAGAATGAAGTTTCGGAATCAGCTGAAGATGTTTCTGATGCTAACAATATAGTTGAACACACTGTTTCAGAAGCTGCTGCTGTTGACTCCAGTGATAAACAGAGTGATGAGATTTCTCCTGTCTCTGGTCCTGATGTCAATGGCTCGGCTAATGAAAGTGTTGAAGAGAAAGTTCTCGATTTCAGGTCAGAAGGTAATGAGGAATCTGAAATTACTGTAGCTGATGCCAGTGATTGCAATGGAGATGGTTTGGCTAATGATAGTGCTAAGGCCACTGTCTCTGAAGCCAATGATATTGATTCCGGGTCAAAAGATATTGAGGGCTCTGAAATGGCTGTAGCTTCTGATGGTGATTGCAATGCAGATGGTTTAGCTAATTATGGTGCCAACGACAATGCGTCTGAGGCCAATGTTCTTGATTTCAGGTCAAAAGAGAATGAGGGTTCTGAAATGGCCCTAGCTGATGATGGTGATTGTAATGATAGTGCTAAGGCCACTGTTTCTTATGCCAATGTTATCGATTCCAGGTCAAAAGAGACCGAGGGCTCTGAAATGATTGTGGCCGATGATGATGATTGCAATGGAGATGGTTTAGCTAATGTTAGTGCTAAGACCACCGTCTCTGAAGCCAATGTTCTTGAATCCGGGTCGAACAAGAACGAGGACTCCGAAATGGCTGTAGCTGATGATGGCGTTTGCAATGGAGATGGTTTAGCTAATGATATTGCTAAGGCCACTGTCTCTGAAGCCAATGCTATCGATTCCACCTCAAAAGAGAATGAGGGCTTGCAAAGGGCTGTAGCTGATGATGGCAGTTGCCAAGGAGATGGTTTAGCTAATGGTAGTGGTGCCACTGTTTCTGAATCCAATGTTCTCGACTTCAGGTCAAAAGGGAATGAGAGTTCTGAAATGGTTGTAGCTGATGATTACAATGGAGATGGTTTAGCTTATGGTAGTGCTACTGTTTCTGAAGCTGCTGTTGATACCAGGAATGAACAGAATGGGGGTTATGAATTGCCTGTAACTGATGATGGGGTTACTGCCATCTCTGTCTTTGACCATGATGGAGATTGTTTACCTGATGTTAGGGAAAATGACACAGTTTCAGAGGCTGTTCTTGTTGATTCCGGGGCTGAACAGAATGAGTCCTCTAATAGTGTTGAAGCTGATTCTCCAGGTCCTGTCTCTAATGCTAATGGTGACAGGCATGAACAAAATGGGATCTCTGAAATTCCTGAGATGGTTATTGAAGATGTATCTGGAAATGAACCAGTTAAAGTTGGGGAAAGTTTAACAGCAGCTGATGAGTTTCCTGTGGAAAATGGTTTGGGCTTAGAACATGATACTGAACGAGATTTGGGCTCGGTAGCTGATACTAATTTAGAAAAAGAAGCTGTGAGTGGTTCTTTCTCTGCTGAATGTGGAGAGGCCTTGCAAGATGTTCACACTCAGGATGGTATTTCAGAGACGGTTCAGATTAACGATTCTGTTGATTCAGGTCACTCTTCTGAACTTGTGGAAAGCTCTCTCTCCCCTATTACAAATAAGAATGTGCATGTAACTGTTGAAGGGGTTCTTAATGGTACAATAGCTGATGTTGTGGAAGGCACATCCTCCACAGTTACACTCCACAATGATGCATGTGTTGAAAGTGGTGTTAGTGATACTACAACTGAAACTTTACCTCCGTCTTCTGTTGATGATGAGAAACTTGAAACTGAAGTCATTGAGTCAGATGAGAATAGCAGAGTTGGTTTTGAGAATTCGGATGATGGTGATGGTTCCATCTTATCTGAAGAGGCTGAGGTTTCAAAAGTGCTTGTTGAATGCCATAGCACTGAAACCGAAGGAAAATTGGTGGATGTGGTTGATGTTCTAAATGAGAGCAACTCAGTTGCTCCTGTAAGTAATGATGAGAAAGCATCTGCTGCAACTGAAAAATTGTCTGCCGCAGATATTTCTAACAATGATGAACTTGTACATGAATCTAGAGAACCAGATTGTGATGCTAACAATAATGAACAAACACTTGCTGTCATAAAGGGCGGAATTCAGTTTGGTACTGTTACATGTCAACAGTCAGAAGAATCAGAAGGCCTTGATGAGGTTGAAAGGAAAAGTCCATTTTACTTCTTGATTAGAGTCCCAAGATATGATGATGAAAATTTAAAAGAAAAAATCAGGCTTGCTCAAATTAGAGTTGATGAGAAAACTCAAAGTCGGGATGCCATTCGAACTGAGATACAAAAGATGAGGGTAAGAATGTTTATGATATTCATTCTGAAAAGAATTCGTATTTTTGTTTCTTTTCTAATGGTTGATAAAAATGCTTCGCTAATAGGCAATTTGCAAGAAATATGGTGATAATATCGAGGCTGCCATAACCGAAGAAAGAGCAATACGAGATATGCAGAGGTCCAAGCGCCAAGAAATAGACTCTATTCAATCTATGATGAGCATTGAGGATATTGATGCCAAGGTAAGTTCATGTTTTACTCCATTTTGGATTTTTTCGGTCTAACTGTGCTTTTCTATTATATGGTTGATTGTTCTAACTATATCACCTGTAAGCAGATACGAAACATGGAACGCATGATTCAACATGAAACCATGCCTCTTAAGGATGAGAAACAATATATTCATCAGATCAAGCAATATAAACAAACCCGTGAACAGATCTCTTCTAATATGGGTAGGCAGGATGAAGTTCAGCAGGGCGTGGACCAAAAAGACCAAATTAAAGAGCGCTTGAAGGTATTGACTTCAACATGCTCTTCTTATTCCTGGCTTTACGCATTCTATGATTAGAGATCTACTTAGTATTGTACATCAAATTTGTTAGTTGCCATTCATCTTCATTTTGTAGTGTTAATACTGTTTTTTTATTTCTTATTTAATTTCATTCTTCTGTATCTACAGTCTCTAAAGAAGGAAGTAGACCAATTGAAGGTAAATCTCCTGAAGGCCGAAGCAGCCACGAAGGCTGCTAAGAAAGAGTATCATGATGAAGCTGAAAAGTTAAATAAATTGCAGTCCCAGTTTAAAGCTGCCGATGACATCCGCCAAGAAGCATATTCACAGTTGCTGAGCTTGAAGAAACAATCATATGAGAAGGTACTTTCAAACCCTGTAAGCCTTTATTATATTGTGTATAGGATTCCTGCATGCATGCTAACATCCATTCACTCTTGCCTTCACCCTGAGATAATTTTAATCTATCAGAGGCAATTAGGCGCGGACATCAGTATTGAAATTTATTTAAATAGCGGAAGCACATATTAAAGTAAATGGGGCGTGGAAGTTATTGTAGACTTGTTTTTACAATGCATCGTGCATTATTAGTGTTCCGTCAATTTAACTGTATAGTGCATACCAGCTAGGATTGCTTTAAGGATGTTTTCCATTATTTTCCTGCTGTATCTGGTGTTTCATGAAACCGTACCCCCTGGAACTAAATTGGTGGTTTCTATTTTCTATTGAGAAATACACATTTAAGGTCAATTGAGATACTGCTTCTTATCTTCTAGACTTTCCTCTAGTTTCTTACTTTGTGTCTCTTCAATATATCCTGGTTTTGTAGTGTAATAAAACAGCATTTTATGTCTCTTCAATTTTTCTTATGTAAACTAAGCTGTTTTTTTTTTCCACAAAGAAAGTAAAATACTGATAAATGATGCCGACCTACTCTTGCTTGAATTTTGCAGAACAATTTTTTTTGGCAGTACAGGGATGATGCAAAGGTAGCGAATGATTTGGCCTTGAAAGGGGACAAAGAGGCACTCCAGAGTCTGTGTGTTAACCAGGTGAGCCCATGCATTGATCTTTTTTGTTTGATATTAAAAATTTCATGTACTCTTTTATCTAAACGGTTGATGGTTCAGGTTGAGAAAGTTATGGACTTGTGGAACAACAATGATGAATTCCGTAAAGAATACATCCGATGCAATGTCAGAAGTACATTAAGGAGACTCAGGACATTTGACGGCCGTGCACTCGGTCCTGATGAAGAGCCACCTGTAATTCCTCAAGTAGTAAGGGAAAGAGTTGCCAAGGATCACACTGTGTCCAACTCAACTTTGGAAGAACAAACTCGAGAGAAAACAGCTCCTGCTGAAGCTGAAACAGCAAAGGATAAACCTGCAGCAAAGCCAGTGGAGCAAAAGAAACAGACAAGAGAACCAGAAGAGTCCAATAAACCTGTTCCTCCAGCAAGCGGTTCAGCAACTGATTCGAGCAGGGTTACAAATGAAGCAGAAGAAGAAAAACCGAAGATAACAAAGGAGGAAGAGGAAAGGCTTAGGAAGGCAGAGGAATTGAGAAAGGAAGAGGAAGCAGCTAAATTGAGGGAGCAACATCGGCTAGAGGAGAAAGCTAAAGCTAAGGAGGCACTAGAAAGGAAGAGGCGAAATGCAGAGAAGGCCCAAGCTCGGGCTGCACTAAGAGCACAGAAAGAAGCTGAACAGAAAGAGAAGGTAAACTCTTCGATATCATTCACACTATAATGCTCGATACATTTTGCTTTGTCGCTATACGGATTCAGTGGAATTATCCTCGCTGCAGGAAAGAGAAAAGAGGGCAAAGAAGAAGGAAAGAAGAAAGGGAGCCGCAGCAGCAGGGGATTCAAGGGTTACAGACGAAACCGAATCCGCTCCGATTTTGGAAACTCCAGCAGAAACTCCACAAGATTCTCAAACTAAAGATAAACCAGTAACAGTGGCAAAGAGGTCTCAAAAGCCATCCCAGTTCACAAAGCAGACAAAGGTGAAATCCATTCCCCCGCCATTCCGTAACCGCGGTAAGAGAAAGATTCAGCCATGGATGTGGGTCCTCCTTACATGCGGGGTAATATTCGCTTTGTTTTTGGTCGGAAACCACAACTTCTCATTCAACTTTAGGCTTCTGCAAAAATTTTAACTTCAAAACATATACATAAATTGGTTTGGCTTAATAAGTAGGCAAGTATAAGTAATCAATATAGACTTGGTGGATATCCCCATATTTGATATAGGCAATTCTTTTGTGTTCTCTCAGGGTAGGGTTTTATTTTATTTTATTTCCTTAATAATTATTATTTTCCATGTTTTTTTTAAATCTAATTACTATAGTGTGCCATTGATTAGATTGGTTTATATGTCAAGATGATGGTATTGTTGAGTTGGTATGGTGATGGTGATATTTTATTATTTTTAATAATTAATAACAGGGTACTATATTGGTTTCTTTATAGACTTGTCCCTCCTTTACTCTCTCTTTTCTCCCTCCTGATCGAATTGTCACTTATTATGTTAAGGAATTTAACTTCATTATTATTATTGTTGTCAGAAAATAACTCAACATTTCTACTCTGTTGTCATAGAAATTACAGTGAAAAAAGAATATCGATAGAAAATGATAATTTTTAAAAGGAAAGTTGTGGTTTTGCTAAATAGAGGTGTTAAGTAGATAGGATGGATCGGATTCAAATGGCGGTTCTTAATCAGTATTCGTTATATTTACAATCGTATTCGTTATGTCCATAATCGTGATAAAATAATAACTAAAAATGCTACCGTAACTATAATTTTAAATTTAAATTTGAATAGTTTTAGATTTGGACTCTTTCAAATTTGAATTTTTTTGAAGGATTTCAAAATTGGATCAGTTTGAAATGTGCAAAATGTTTGTTTTGTACTAATATAGTTTTTTAAATAAACATGTATTTATTGAGCAAATGAAAACGAGATTTTTACACGTGCCACTGTTGGCTAAAAGACTCTCCACTTATTTAAACTTTAAAAATACCTAATGACTCGAATCTTGGTAACCCATTCATTTTTATCTTGAATGAACACAACGCTTTAAAAGTGGAACTCAATCGAGATCGAGCCAAATTTCGACCTTGACTTTCAACTTGGTTCTACTTGACTCAATTGCATTCCGTATACATGTGTCCATGTAACCCGTAACCTGACGCTTTATAACTAAAGTAAATAGTGACATTTACATTAAAAACTCAACAAATTACACTAATTTAATAGCACTCGAAGTTCCATTTGTCCCCAGGATGATGATGAAGATGGATATATGCAAATAATGCAAAATCAAGTTATTGCCAAGTCCCGTGCTTACTCCATCATGCATTTTACAAGTTCTACTTCCATTTAACCAAGGAAAGGAGAAAAAGATGAAATCTTACTTTCTTATGAGTGCTGCACGTTAACATATTCTGACCGGCCATCAGTTTCGACCGTGTAGAGATTTGGTTGCTCGTGAGGCCAAAGCTAATGCCTTTGCTTGTGTACTTGTCATCACCCACTCCCTCTCCAAACGACGTTGATGTTGTCTTGCATTTTTTGCACGCTTCGGAGCTAATCGTGTGTCTCTTTCCACAAAGGCCAGTCTAAAATTTTCAGCAATGGATAACTCATTGGCACTTGGAAGTAACTGAGATATTGCTTTAGGTGTAGATCGAGGAATAGACCATGTTTTGGGATCAATGTCGTTGACGAAAATATCATCCAAAGCAACATCCGGAAATGCATCCCTAGGAACTTCAGTTCCTTTAAAGCCAAAGAGTGAGGGCTTTGGATTAACGACTATCTGTGGGCATTCTGCAAACATCATCTCAATTGAGTCTTCATCAATTTTTGGCTGCCAAAAAATAAGTGACAAGGTTTTGTAACAAGCCTTACCCACACAGATTCAACTGGAAGAAAAGAACACAACAAGAGGAAGTCCTTACCCACACAAGCCAACGTAAAGACTGTGCACCATGACTAATCTCCATGGTATCGAGCTCCTCCCAAGCACGTCACTCAGCTTTGGCTTCAATATGCCTAAACATCTTCGAGCTGTAGACTCGCTTGAAGGGCACCCTCTGCAATATTAAGTTCGGTTCATATCATGTTTATGAGATTTGTACCCCTCGTCAAACCTTAATATCCTGCTCGAGTATCATTGCATACAATGGAAACAAGAAATACTGACTACCAAGTCTAACTAGTTGCACGCCTGAACAGTTACTAAGATAAGTTTCTATGTATTCCGGGCATCACAAGTTCAAAAAATTATAAAATTAGAGTGCTTAGTTTAAAACTAATGACATTCAATCAAAATATTGCATATCTATTTATTCTATAGATAGACATCATCTGATATGAGATTGGTATTATTTATAATGTTAAAGCTTTCATGGCAGAACCCATAAATTTGCATAACTTACATGGCAGAACCTTATTATATGTAGAAAATGAAAACTCTAATAAATAAAGTGCATGGACAAGAGAGTTTACCCGCATCTCAATGTCTCCAATGAATGGCAATGCTGCACGAGTTCAGATACACCATTGGCAGTAATTTTTTTACATTGGCTGCATAGTAGATGACAGATGTCTCAATAATAGATTTATTAACTTATTTTAAGAGATAATTCCATATTTTCATACCTTATATCCACAGACCGAAGACAATGGCACATTTTAGCTACTTCTGTCAAGCCAAAATCACTAACATCTGAACCCGAAAGGTCAAGAATTTCCCAAGAACTATCGGCCAAAGAGATGATGACATCATCACTCAGTAATTTTCTTCTCCTTGCTATTGCTGCCAATGTTATCTGTTATCATCCAACAACAATTCAATAATGCAATTATAGAAAGTTTCTTCAGCAAAGATAACATATATAAAACCGAAAAGTATCAATATGCAATCCAACTTGGGGACATTATGTTGAAAATTGCATTGTCTTCAAATGCCGAGTTCAAGTTCTTTTGGAGCATGGAAAATGGAAATTCAGGACAGATAGCTGTCCTGATTCAATGACTGAATGGAAGATACGGGATAAAAGTACCCAGAAAGAGGGGCATCAGTTTGAATGAGGTTCAAATAAGGAAACTAAGGCAGGAGAAGGATAATCTGAATGAAGAGTTGAAAAGTCTGCAATTCAATTATTAAGAACTATGTTCGATGCTCAAGAACGATGGTTTTGGTGTAACTCTGGAACAATCAAGAGAAAGGATCAAAGAGCCGAAACGTGAGGTCGACTGTTGGAAAATGAACTGTAAAGTAAATGAAAATCGAGTCAACATGCTCTTATGTGATTTACAGGCAATGAAAATACAACAGAATACTTTTATGGATGATTTAAGGGTTAGTGAAGCTAAACGTGAGATGACCAAAATGTATATGCAAATGTATGAAGATACCGCTATCAAGCTGAAGGCCAGTCAAGCTGAAAATGAAACACTAAAAAAGAAGGTAGATGAGTATCTCAATCTTACGCTAAGGTACAAGGATCTTACATATGATATCAAGAAAGATTGTCAGAAAAGCAAGGAGAAGCGGCATGATCAATTCCAGAGATCAAGAATGAAGATACGAGAAAGGGACAACGACATGAAAGATGTTGTAATTTATGCACGAGGAGTGGCTCAACAAGTAGCAGACCTGGCTGATGTAGCAATAGCGTTGAGTTAGAATATTGATCCAGCATTAGATCACAGAGGAAAGCTGACTTGGCTCTTAGAGGAAGTTAGATAGTTGGGAGTTAGAGCTCACCAATATTTGTAGTAGTTGATACCTGATGTAATGAATCCTTTTATTTCAATGAAAGTTGTTCAATGATGATCACTTTGGAATCAATACCTCATGCATTCATACATCCATGCATTGCATATTTAACAATATGACATCATTATTTAACATCTCATGATCTAAAGTGATCGAGGGTTTCGATGACAGTAATTTAGGAAATTAACAAATCTGTTATCATGGATGAAGATATGAAAGGAATTGAACAGACTCAAGAAGGGACACAAGAATCGATGACCAGACATTAGCAAAATGTGAATGACCACACTGCTACTTCATGTTTGACAATTTATCCCGGGGCATCTAATTCGAATGTAGAGAGAGGTTCTATGAAGCCTATCATCTTAGGATCAAGACTCGAGCAGCTGAAAGATAGATGTGCAAGATTTGAGGAAAAGATTGAGGCAGAAGAAGGCGTTGGTGATACTAGATTTGATGCAAAAGAATTCTGTTTAGTTCATGATTGAGTTATTCCGCCCAAGTTCAAGGTCCCAAGCTTCGAGAAATATGATGGTTCTAGCTGCCCTAAAATCTATTTGGCGATGTTCTGTAGAAAATGGAAGGATATTTGGATGATAATTTGTTAATCCACTATTTCCATGATAGCTTGGTTGGACCTATTGCAATATGGTACAACAGATTAAGCCGAGAATAGATTCAAACATGGGTTGATTTGGCCAAAGCATTTTTGGGGCAATACAAGTATGTTATAGACCTGGCTCTAGATTGTCAACTTCTTCAGAACATGAGTATGAAGGTCGGTGAAAACTTCAAGAATTATGCATTGAAATGGAGAAGATTAGCAGCCCAAGTACAACCTCATATGACAGAGGAAGAGATATCTTTCATGTTCCATCGAACTCTTCCATCTTCTTTTCTTCGAGAGAATGCTTGCAAATTCAAGGGACAATTTTAGTGACCTTATTTTGATAGAAGAAGCAATAGAAACATGGATTCGAAAAGAAAAAATTGAGCCTAGATCTAAAGACCGTGCCAATCATGAAATAGAAAAAGGAAGGAAGTGAATGAATGTGATGTTCAAAGTTCCCAGAGTCGCAAGAGAAAAAGACCAGGTAATTCATTAGGGAGACCATAAAAGACCCCTCGAGCAAGTGCAAATTTGGAGATATTTGGAGTATTTATATCATACTTATTTCCTCACCTTATCGAAGGTCAATATATCACCCCCTAGGTCAATGAAGATAATGCCAAAGCCATCTGCCCACAGCTATGATCCATACAATATGTGTGACTTTCATTTGGGGGAACCAAGACATGCTACCAAGAAGTGTATGCCTTTAATGAAAGAAGTCAAGAAGCTAGTTAGTAACAGAGTCCTGACACAAGAGTTGGTTTGACGATGGGAGTAAAAAATAATAGAGCAAGCTGCTGCACCAGCCGAAGAACTAGAATACCAGAATGATTACTTCCAAGATTATCTGGAATTTTGATGAGTCTATCTTACTCGTGATTCAACATCATCGGGCACAATCTATAGAGATTGTTTTTGAAGTAATACATGGGAATAATTTTGCTACACTTGATCCGAGAGTAGTAGAGATCTTTTCCAAGGGCATATATTGTTGCGCATATTGAGTGCTACGCAAACGGTGCAAGTACATACGTCGCAAGTAAAAAGTGATACGAGTATCGAGTATCGTCTCCACAGGGATTGGTTTGGGCCACTTTGCTTAAGTTACTGCACTGTGAAAATAAAAACACAATTGATAATATGGGTTCTAATTAACGAGTAAACTAAGAGCAATAAACTAAAAGAATAGATGAAATCAAATAAAAGGGAATAGGCCAGGTTATCGTGAGTTGAGAAGTGATAGCCGATTGGATCGTCTTGGTAAAAGAGTGCAATGGCAACTCGGTTGCCGTGGCAACTTGCGCAGCTGGGTTGCCTTGGCAACTAATCAAACGGTTGCCTGGGCAACTACTTGGGCGATTGGGCAGCAACTTCAAGGTTCGGCAGAGCGTTCTTCAATGGTTTCTTCTTATCCCTAAGTCGAAACTCTAGCTAATTGTGCATGCCTTGACAATACATCCCTGCGTGAATCAAAAGTGAACAACAACCAATCTTGCACTCCTCTTAGCCGTTGAAATCCTAAACTTATTCTTAAACCGGATTAATCTTCATCGTCAATTGATTGAATAAAGACCATTCTCATTCATTTCTTGAATCTAACTCTCTCGATATTAGATAAATAGATGAAGTTACGAGATCATCTCCCAATTCACTCGCAAACAAGAATAAAAACCAAGAATAAGCAAACCTTGAATTAAAAGTGCAAACTCAATTACTTAAACAAAATCCAATCGTTCTCACAACCACAAACCCAAAATAACCCAAGCCAATTCACATCAATTCATGGTCGGGTTTCGAAAGATATACAAAGAATAATCCCCAACATGAATCGAATGGTAGCAAAGAAGAAGAAGAAGAAGAAATCGATCAGCCCTCTTTGAAAACTCTCTCAATCGAACTCTCCCTCCAAGCTTGTTGAAATTGGCGGCTAGGGGTTCTTTATATAGGAGATGGTTAGGTCAAAGTCTTTCTTAAGGAGGAAGTTAAGTTGGGATTAAATACTTTAAAAGAATATAATTCTTTATTATATTTAAATTTCTTCTAGATCTTCTTCTATTTTTTTGGGATTTAATCTCTCATTGAATCTCCAATTCTTCTAGGATTCATCTTTTTCCACATCATATTGGGCTTTATCTAGTCATCAATTCGAGTGCCACATCATATTTTTCCATTGGCAACTAGCTCGGCATAACCTTCATGCACTGCCCTGGCAACTGTGTCGGCATCTCCTTCTTGTATTGCCCTGGCTACTGGTTCCAGCCTTGCTTTGGCAACTGATTCTGCACACACCAAAACAGTATCTTTTTCCACAAAAATCACCAAGTTATGTAATCAAGCTCAACGGTGGAAAGAAACATGAATTAATGCATGAATGACTAATTATGCAACTAATATGAGCCTAAGTCTAACAATAATATGAGTAAAAAAGGTAATAAAATAGAACTTTTGAACACTTAACACACCCTCAGACTTGAACTATTGCTTGTCCTCAAGCAATGCAAACTAACAATTACCTGCCAAGACTTTAATCATCAAAGACATGCTTCAAACTTGAATTCAAACCTCGGAACCGTAGCACAAAGTTTGATCACCTTTTAATTTTTCGGATAGCAAAAAAATGACCTGGAATCAAACTATAATGCTCGTGACAATGTGTGTGCATAGTTGTGTACAAGTTGATTTCAAGATTCTATGTGAACAATAGGCTTTTATCAATTTAATTACCGGGGCATTTATTTTTATATTCACTAGAGCCAATTTCGGGCACCTCTAGCGATTCTTTAATGTGCATTAACTACTAGAGCCAGTTTCGGGCACCTCTAGAAAGAAATTAACTTTTAATTTTCAATTTTAAATTTACCCAAATTTTAAGCAACCTAAGTTCACTAAGTTTCTTTCAATCAACAAGCCACAACCGTGTAAAAAATCAGCATCATAGTAAAATTCTAAGTTCTTTCCATGCAATCCTAAAATTAAAGGTTCTTTCAATTGAGTGCAGTGGCAAAAATTCATCATTGGATATTCAACAAGTCTTAAGCAATTAAATCCAATTAAAGGCATGGCAAGTAACATATGCAACCTATATGTGATTGCTAAAGATGAATGCAACTAAACATGAAACTAACTAGAAACCAACACCCCTAAACTTGAGAGAAACATTGTCATCAATGTATGTAAAAGTGAAACAAAATTTAAAAGAAACTAAATGAAATGAGTTAGTTGGAGAGGTCGTCACCTCGAGTGATAAGTTCCCTTCGTACCGTTTGCTTGATTCATATTCCGGACGGTGGTTGAATGCTTGTGGCTGGTATCGCGTGAATAGCATTGCTTTGATTTGATCCATATTTGCCGAGGCAGGTTCACTTGCCTGGGCATCATTAGTTTCTGTTGCCGTGGCAACTGCTGAGGTAGTTGCTGGGGCATCCTCTGTTGCGGTTGTCATGGCAAGTAGTCGGTAGGGAATTTCTTTATCATGGTGGTTGTGAGTCTTGTTGTGGAAAAGAAAAGAAAACAAAGAAAACCTGGAAACTAAATATAATGAAGATAAATAAAATAAAATATCTCCTAAAAATTCTAAAAATAAATAAAGAAAAAAACTGAAAATAAAATAAAGTTCCAAAAGTAAAAAAAAATAAAAAATTCTTAGAAAGAGCATTCTTCATGCATCTTCTAATGTTACTGCATATCTGAGAAAACTTGAGAATGGTCGTTTTCGATACTTCTTATAGTCCATCCGTACCCTCAATCGAGTGACAATATCGCCCCAAAAGAATTGGGCCAATGTGCTCCCAGCTACTCCCCTTTGTGTTACCATGGTGGAGGTGTCTTTCTTTCGTGTTCCCTTGTAGTTCATGTATGCCCTCTACCTTGCTACTGTTCCTGAAAGTACATATATATTAATAGGAAAAATTATATTCATTCTCAACCATTCAATTACCTCATTCTTTTCGACTTCTATCATGGTTGGATATATCCTTTGTTGTCGTGGCAATTGCTGTTCAATCCAATTGTCGTGGCAATTAGTTGCCAAAATTCGTTGTAAGTCAAGGCAAAAACCAATTTTCTGAAAAGCTTCACGAGTCCAAACACCGTTTTTTGCCTCTCAAACATCTCCATCAGTAGAGATTTCGATGGTTTCAAATCTACCAACATCGGTTCCTCAAGACATACCTGCAATGGACGAGGTGAGTTTTTAAAGAATTCGAAATGTTCAACCATTACCTGCTCATATTCCATTGGCAAACTATTATCATATCGTTGATCTTGCATGTGGTCATGCAATTGCAGTGACAACTGTAGATGAGAGCAATCTACAAATTCCTACTTCAACATCAACGTTGTAACTTCTGGGCATCAGGTTCCTCAGAATTTGCTGTAGTATTGTTGTTCTCAGCTTCACTGAGTGTTGTCGCGACAGTGCTCTATTCAGGCTCCTCAATTATTACCGAGGCAATTTGTTACTCAGGCTCATCATGTGTTGGGCAGTCTCTCTCATTGGCATCCCTTTGACTTGGAAGTTCTAGTTGTTCCCCACACATCGGGGACCTCTCTTTGCATTGCTCCTTATCCTCTTGCCTTGGGACGTCAGTATCCCCATGAATGGATTGTTGGTGCATGTTATCCAAGGCATATGTGGATCTCCTCAATTGATCTTCTGAATCCCCCACGGTTGCATCCCACTGAGCTATCCTCTCATCCATTTTCTTTGATAGCTATCTCTTCAATTGATCCGTCAAGTCTAGCTGAGGAAGCTAGCAACGTTTCCTCCAAGGAATTGGAATGTTCTTGAAAAGGACTACATTGCCATGGCATATCTGTTACCGTGACACTAGGCTACTGATAAGGACTACATTGCCGAGGCATGTCTATTGCTGCAGCAAAATTGTTATGGTAAAAACAATTTTGAGCTTTTTGATCATACCTTGAAGGATTTTGTTGTTGGTTCCATCTATGGTTCTCCATGTAGTCATATGCACCGAAAATGCGAGGGCAATTTTCAAACACATGATGTTCTCCACAACATGTGCACGAGTTTTCCACGATATATGCTTTTCTCGGTTGGTATAGGTAATCATCGAAGGGTGCAAGAAACTCTTGATTGGATTGATTCCTATCTTCCCACATAAACTCTCGAATAGATCAACTTTTATTTCCCGACATGTTGATGTCCCTTAACTTGTAGCGCACCTGATTTTTTTTGATAAAACAAACAAAAAGAAAAGTTAGCAGAACTAATAAGAAAAATGCAATAACAAAAACAACTAACAACAATTGCTAATCCCCGGCAATGGTGCCAAAAACTTGTTGCGCGTATTAAGTGCTACACAAACGGTGCAAGTATACACGTCGCAAGTAATAAAGTGATACGAGTATCGTCTCCACAGGGATTGGTTTGGGCCACTTTGCTTAAGTTACTGCACTGTGAAAATAAAAACACAATTGATAATAGGAGTTCTAATTAACGAGTAAACTAAGAGCAATAAACTAAAAAAATAGATGAAATCAAATAAGAGGGAATAGGTCAGGTTATCGTGAGTTGAGGAGTGATAGCTGATTGGATCATCTTGGTAAAAGAGTGCAATGGCAACTCGGTTGCCGTGGCAACTTGCGCAGCTGGGTTTCCTTGGAAACTAATCAAACGGTTGCCTGGGCAACTACTTGGGCGACTGGGCAGCAACTTCAAGGTTCGGCAGAGCGTTCTTCAATGGTTTCTTCCTATCCCTAAGTCGAAACTCTAGCTAATTCTGCATGCCTTGACAATACATCCCTGCGTGAATCAAGGGTGAACAACAACCAATATTGCGCTCCTCTTAGCCTTTGAAATCCTAAACTTATTCTTAAGTCGGATTAGTCTTCACCATCAATTGATTGAATAAAGACCATGCTCATTCGTTTCTTGAATCTAACTCTCCTGATATTAGATAAATAGATGAAGTTACGAGATCCTCTCCTAATTTACTCGCAAACAATAATAAAAACCAAGAATGAGCAAACCTTGAATTAAAAGTGCAAACTCAATTACTTAAACAAAATCCAATCGTTCTCACAACCACAAACCCAAAATAACCCAAGCCAATTCACATCAATTCATGGCCGGGTTTTGAAAGATATACAAAGAATAATCCCCAACATGAATCGAATGGAAGCAAAGAATAAGAAGAAGAAATCGATTAGCCCTCTTTGGAAATGCTCTCAATCAAACTCTCCCTTCAAGCTTGTTGAAATAGGCTGCTAGGGGTTCTTTATATAGGATATGGTTAGGTCAAAGTCTTTCTTGATGAGGAAGTTAAGTTGGAATTAAATACTTTAAAAGAATATAATTCTTTATTATATTTAAATTTCTTCTAGATCTTCTCCTATCTTCTTTGGATTTAATCTCTCTTTGAATCTCTAATTCTTCTAGGATTTATCTTCTTCCACGTCATATTGGGCTTTATCTAGTCATCAATTCGAGTGCCACATCATCTTTTTCCATTGTCGATAATTGCCCTGGAAACTAGCTCGGCATAACCTTCATGCACTACCCTGGCAACTGCGTCAGCATCTTCTTCTTGTATTGCCCTGGCTACTGGTTCCAGCCTTGCTTTGGCAACTGATTCAGCACAAAAACACACCAAAGCAATATCTTTTTCCACAAAATCACCAAGTTATGTAATCAAGCTCAACGTTGGAAAGAAACATGAATGACTAATTGTGCAACTAATATGAGCCTAAGTCTAACAATAATATGAGTAAAAAGGGTAATAAAAATAGTACTTTTGAACACTTAACAATAGAGATCTTTTCTAAGGGCATATATCTATTTGTTGGTGTTCATTTCAATGAAAGGATATTTGTTTTCCATAAATATATATATGTATATCTCATCTTACCCTCGTAGGCCCCTAGATGCCAATTGCAAGATGTGATATAGATTCTGGTATAAAGAATAATTGGATGTTGTGAGGATGATGAAGTAGAATTTATTTCAAGTCTAGTCTGGTTGGCAAAACAACAAAAGAGCAGATTACAACACCTTTGATGATGTCTGATGACAAATCTTTGAAATTCATAAGTAGTGAGGTGGACTAGACGATTTTAACTAAGTAGAGGTGCTTGAAATTGAAGTTCTAAGCGTAGCCTTCTATACCCTAAAAAATACAATAAGAGTGAGAAAGAAAAAGAAAAGAAAATGAGTGAAAAAAGAAAAAAAGAAAAAAAAGAAAAAGAAAAAAATGAGAAGGAAAAAGAAAAAGAGAAAAGTGAAGTAATGAACTATTTAAATAAATAAGTCTCGGAGCATCCTGATAGATTCACTTGTCCAATACCCAAGCGTCAGAGATGTATCTTTGAAGGCATGCGTATAATAATATATATTATAATAGCTAATAATAATCAGAAGCACATACATGCACTTATAGAATTTTATTCTTAGAATGATATTTTTGCACTATACTAGTTAAACAAGTCTAGAAAGCTTGAACACATTTATGAATTGAAAAGGATGAAGAGAATGGAAAATGAGTTGTTTCTGACTGGATTGAGCAATGCGGTAATCATAGGGTATGAACCGAGTGGTCTGAAAGAGATTTCATAACTTTAGAAATCGACACAACATTCAAACGTTATGTTACCCATGGAAGGGTTGAATCTAAGATGCTCTTACACTTGACATCCAGGGCATCCTATTCTGTTTTCTTTCTTTATATTTAAACCATGATTTTTCAGATCTTGTAAAGTATCTTTCATTGAAATGTTGATCAACAAATTGTCATTTTTTACAAGTAAAAATTCCTTTGTATTTCTTCAGAGATAAACTTCAAAAATGCAAGTAATTAATCTGACATGGTGATGATATAGTTGAGCTTGGAGTTATATTTGGTCAATGGGGCAACATAATCCCTCATATGTTGAACTTTAACACTCATGGATATTAAAGAAAAGTGTACAAAGCAAAGATAGTGTTGAATCCCACGTCAGTAAGTACACAGAAACGTGAAAATAAAGGGTTACTGCACCTGAAGCCATTGTCATCCCTCAGATTCCTGGATTGAATGAGAATGTTCGCAGCTCCATGTCTTTCTATTGAGAACGAAAATTTGAACAAATGTTTTGAGTACTCTTGGATTTGGCAAAACTTTAACATTATTCAAGGTGACGTGGTCGACTTGATTAAGATTTGCTCAAAAAGACGAAATAAAGAATAAAAGAAAGAAGAAGAAGAATTCCTTGTATTTCTTCAGAGTTAAAAAAAGAGAAAGGGGCAGAAATGCAAGCAAATGATCAATTTGACATGGTGAAGATATGGTAGAATATGGGCATACATCTTTAGTATGCAGTCTTCTGATTAGAAAGAGGAATCACCCATCAGGGGCCATGGATTGACAATGACAAGAATGTAAACATATTAGAAAATTCAGAGACCTAAAGTAAGTCTTTACCATGGAGTTTTGGTTGACATTGAAACTAAATAATAAACTTGATATAGTTCAAGGACTAGAAGAAAGTTCACGGACATGAGATATCTACTTGCCCTAAATGATGAAAGAGGGGCAAATTTTACATGATACAAGAAACAAAGATATTAGTGAGGCATCATGGTGCATAAAAGTTCAAGACAGAATAGACAAGAGAAGATGTAGATCTTGAGAGAATTTGATTAGTGGAGAAGTTAAGATCGGCTCAAGAAGATTAAAGGCTCAACAATAAATTCTTAGGGGCAAAGTTTGTCGGAGCAGAAAGAAAAAAATAGCTTAAGACGAAATTCAAGAAGACCAAGTTAAGTCAGATCTAAAAAGAGTAGTCTCAAGAGATGAGACACTTTTGTAACAGAAGCAAAAACTCAACGGAAAAGCAAAGAAGATTAGAGCCTATTAGAGTGGTCCTCAGCTGTCATAATTCATGCATCACATAGTTAGGCATCCATAAGATAGGAGCATGCTAATTCTCATTCAAAGTATTTGTGCATATTTCGACAGGAATTTACAAGATTCAGTAAAGGACAAACAAGGATTTCAATCCATAACTTCGAAAATTGAAGAACTAAATTCAGTAAAGATCCAGTAAAAAAGCAAGACATCAACCCGTTAGAAGAGCGGATTTCATACATCAACCCATTAGAAGAGGTAGATTGCAACAAGACATCAACCCGTCAGAAGAGGCAAATTTCAGCAAGACATCAACTCGTCAGAAGAGGCAGATTTCAGCAAGATACCGACCTGTTTGAAGAGACAGATCGTGGTAAGAATTTTTCAATTGTCTGCACAAGACAGAAAGTGCGGTGCAATCTTAAATCCCACAGGTCATCAGTCAATCCTTCGGGCATGATATTAAGTCCTTCGGGCATTCACCTTCGGGAGTGATGATTGTATGTATAAGACGGAAAATGCATTACAATTTTAAATCCTTCGGGTCATCAGTAAGTCCTTCATGCATGGTGTTAAGTCCTTCGGGCCGTCACTTTCGAGAGTAACGAGGATATTCAATTGTTTGCACAAGACAGACAGTGCATTACAATTCTAAAGCCTTCAGGTCATCAGTAAATCCTTCGGGTATGATGTTAAGTCCTCCGAACCATCACCTTCGGGAGTTATGATTGTATGCACAAGACAGAAAATACATTACAATTTTAAATCCTTTAGGTCATCAGTAAGTCTTTCAGGCATGCCGACACTTTCAAAAATGATGAGAACTTTTTAGATGGTGTCACAGTAAGACAGTTAACATGATATTGACAAGGATATTAACCTTTTGGGTTACCAGTTTAAAAAAAGAGAGAAAATAGGGTACATGTTACCAGGTTGGAAAATAAGATAGATCAACTTTGAGCTCAAATGAAGAGGATCCGCAGTTTAATTGGTCAAAAGTTTTAGAGTTTCTTGCTAAAGCATTTAAAGTTTCTTAATGATTTACCTAATTTGTACACTTGCTTTACAATTAATGTTGAAAGATTAATAATATATTTGACTTTTGCGGGTCACATACACGAAGATCGATCAATAAAAGAATAGAAACAAAAGAGCTCATGCGAACCTCAAACTAAAAAATTAAGACATCATAGAAATAAAAATGGTTCGATTTTTCAAAAAAAGAGATGAATTGGCACGTCGAGTAAATAATTTAGGGTTTCTAATAAGAAGAACCCGATGAGAGAGATGGACCAGCAAAATAGCGAGGAATGAAGAATTTCACAATAAGAAGAACAACTTCAAATCTTAGAAAATAAAGAATTTCAAGAGCAATACCAGACTTTAGAAGATGAAAAATTTCATAATGAGAAGAACATATTTGAACTCTATGGTTTAGTGAAAGATTGGAGAATTTCATAATCATAAGAATAGCTTCAAGCTTTGGCTGTTTAGAGCTGATCCAACACTTCCAAGAAGAATGAAAGATGTTCATAATAAGAAAAACCGGTTCAGACTTGACAGATAGCTTATGTAGAAAGATTGTCAAGTTCATAATAAGAAGAGCTTGTTCAAAAATCAAATGAGGCAAAAAGTTTCAGCGTCGCTTGTCGGAGGAGCATTCAAAGTCATGTTAATATTCTCAAGAAGAACGAAGGGTTCCTAATGAGAAGAGCTCGTTTGTTCAACACCTTTTCAGAGAGGTGGATCATTATTTCAAGAAGAATGAAGAACTCCCAATGAGAAGAGTTCACCACAGAGCTCCTAATGTGAAGAGTTCACCAGCAAAGATAGAGCTCCTAATGTGAAAAGTTCGCCCAGTAAAGAAAGAACTCATAATGTGAAGAGTTCATCCCCAGCGAATAAAGAACTCCTAATGTGAAGAGTTCACCCAGTGAAGATAGAATTTCTAATGAGAAGAGTTCGCCCAGGGAAGATAGAATTCTTAATAAGAAGAGCTAATTCAGACCCTACGGTTATCCTTGACAGGAGTGAGAGGTTCCAAATAAGAAAAACTTGTTCGAGTTTCTAGAGGGGAAGAAGGAAAGAAAGTTCGTGATAATAAGACCTTGTAGCTCAGAGTAACATCTGACAAGTTCAGACAAAATTCGTGTCTTTTTAGTCTTTGCTCTATTCCTGTTCCACAACTATGAGCAAAGAGGGGGCAGTTGTAATACCCTAGTTTTGTCCGAGTACCCTAATACATAATATGTAGTTTCTCTATAAATAAAACCCCAAAAATATATAGTAAATAAAGAGCCCAATAAATAAAAATATATCTAAAAAATCTAAAAAGTCCATTACATAAATGTCCATACATAAAGATGTCCAAAATCCTTTCAAAATACTCTTTATAATATTAAAGCCCAATAAAGGCCCAAATCTCAAATCTGATACAATTCCTTAACCCAACAAACACAAATACACAGCCAAAGAAACACAAATTTCCCACCCAAACTTGTGCCCAAATAGACACGTGGCATTCAACCATCGGACCATTCAACCATCACATGGATTAAGCCCCTTTGTTGATGTCATCGCTGACAACCCTATAAATAGGAGAGAAAAATTAGTCAGAATTAATGACACACGATAATTACCATAATTAAAATAAAATAAACAAAGAGAGATAAAAGGGCATTTTTGAGATTATACCTACTATAAAAAATCGAAAGGACACCGTCAGAAGCCATAACGTCGCTTGGGGAATCTGATCGAACGCCGTAGATATAAAGAGTCATCGGAGCACCAGCCGTCGGAGCATCGTCGGGAGGTAAAACGTTACTTAATCTTTTTTATTTTCCTGAAAAATTCACAAAAATATTAGATTTGAGTAAATATAAAAAAAGAGAAATAAATAAAAGAAAAAGGAAGTGATCGGAGTTAGTTTCTGGTTATCTATGAGTTTAGGGTTTTGGGTTATTTAGGTTTAGATTTAGGGAAGATTGAGAGGTTCTGATGAACCGGGAATAGGCTTTTAGGCATTTTAGGATTGAAATCAGTTTTTTTAGGGTTTTGGTTTGAATTGATTGTGGCCAAAGATCGCTCTACAGCGGCCGAAAATCACATTACGGCCGCCGGAGCATGGATGAAGACGATCAGAGTTTGGGATGGTAGCCGGCGAACGGCCAAAGGCCACCGGAGTATGGTGGCAGCGTGCATGGTGGTTTGTTGCCGGAATTCTTTGAGTTCGTATCGTTTCATATGAACTCATGAAGAACACCATATGAAACCATGAATTTTGATCCGATTTGGGTTATGTTTCTGGAAATTTGGTGTTTTTAATAAGAGGATTTTGGGAAATGAGAGAGGGAAGAGAGAGAGTGGGAAGGTGGAGATGGGCGAGTTAACTCGGTGAGTGGCCTTTTATAGTCATAACAAAACGACAATTTTGGTGCCGGGTCATTTTGACCCACGAGACCGAGTCGGGTTGGGCAAGGCAGATTCGTGCCCTACTCCTCGGATCTCACACTTTGGGCTGCTTTTTTTTACATCCTTTTCAATTTAGTCACTGCATTTGTAATTTGGCACGAAAATTTCAATAATAATTCAATTTGGTCATCTTTCTTAATGTTAGTTCATTATTTGATTCAATTAAATTGTTTTATCTTGTTCTAATTTATATGTTTGATGCATGATTTTAAAATTATCATATATAATTATTTGTTAGCTAATTTAATCACTTAGATTAGTAATTAATTAGAGCCTTAGTATCTAGGTGCTTTAATTAATTTTAAATGTTTAAAATAGGAATATAATTGTAAAAAATAAATGATTATTAAATGGAAATCTTAATGTTCTTAGTTGATTGGTGTCTCATTGTAATGAGATGTTAGCCAATGGAACATTTTGGTATAATATTTAATACCTCATTTGAAATTAAAATGGTAATCTCATATAGTTAGTTTGATTAAACCGGAATTAGGTATAAATAATTAGAGACGTTAACGATTATAAATATTATTAATTTAGGGCTTAATATGGGTAGTGCCCAATCATTTGGGTGTTATCACATAAACCCTAAATTCAGTAGTATTCATAGATTAATTAATTTAATCAATTGGAGCCCTAATTAGGTTTGAACTTAAAATTGACAAAAAAATAATTTGTCATGCAAACCTTTTATGTTGAGATATATTTTTGAGTATGAACGGAAATGCCCTAAAGTAACTGGGTGTTTCCAATCTCATACTCGATAAATATATTTTCTTATAAAAAGATATCCCTATTCAAAATTTTAATTCAAATAATAATTATGGTTAAATTAAATTCAAATTGTTATTCGAAATGTCAAAATGCCACGTAAAATTAAAAGGTACCGGTAACGGGCGTTCGGTGGGTGCTAATCCTTCCCCACGCGTAACCGACTCCCGAACCCAATTTTATGAAATGAATCTCTGGTTTGTTTTTCGGTGTTCAGTCTACCTCGAAGTGATACTCCAAGTGATTTTCAAAATGATTTTAAAAGGCAAAATCCTAATTTTTAAAGAATCATTGCCGGGCTATTTTCCACACTTCGATTTTAAAAATGGTCGCGACAATAACTCATAAATCTTAAACATTTAATTTCAAATTCTAAACTTTAAACTCTAATCTCTAATACATAACATAAAACCTAAAATTTTAGTTATGAACCTTAAACCATAAACCTCTAAATCCTAAAAACATAAACCATGAATTATAAACCTTAAACACTAAACACTTAATTCTGAACCTTAAATCATAATTCATAATTTATAAATCTTAAACCCTAAAATATTAACTATAAACCTTAAACCCAAATCAATAAATCCTTGGATTTTATATCAACTACAATTATTGATAACTGAAGTAAATGCTACTCTATTAAATGAGATGTTGTTTTCAGGAAAATCTTTAATTTAATTTAAATTATTAATTGATCCTTGATTTAAGTCTTGTGGCATAAATTAAACAAAATATTTAAATATTTGGTCGATTTTAGAATCAAATTCATTGAATATGGAACTTTAAGAAAACCTAAAAGATTGCGTAACTTAGCCAAGTTGCTTCAAAGAAGTAAAACCTTAACAAGGGAGGAAAAATTCTCTAAGCTTAGAAGTTTGTGCCTTCTAATCAAAACGTTCTCTCTAAGCTTTTTTGTGTATTCAAATAACTTATTTTATTTTGTCTTATAATATTTGTTTTGTTTTGTTTGGATAATGTTTTATTTTTTAGTTCAATTTTTTATTTAAAAAATCTTTAAGTGAAGTTCATGGGCCAAGCTCAAGGTTGTCTCAAGAGAGTAGCTTTTCATTTATTTCATTTTTTATGGGGGACGTTAGACCCACTAAACTATGGATCCATGGTTTTGTTGATACTGAAAATTTGTGTTTTTATAAAAGTAATTATTTGGTATATAAATTGTGAAAATAAATTTTATATAATGTTATTTATTTTAATTTTAAATTTAAAAAATAAATTATAAATTATAAACTCTATTAGAATAGATGACATTAAATATGTAAAATTATATAGTCTAAATTTTGTATAGTCTGTGATCAATGATTTTTAAATTTATAAAATAAATTTATAACATGATATTTATTTAATGGAAACTAATAACCGGTCGGTTTTCGAATTAACCAAACTTTGTTATAAGTTTTAAGATTTATTTTCTTTAGTTATTTTAGATTAATTTGATTGTTTTTTCATTAAGTTGCAAATATATTGTCTCTTGAAATTTTAATGGATTTGAGGTTAAAATTAGTTGAGTCTCTTGATACTTTAACGAGTCTAGGCATAATATATATATATATATGTAATATAAAAAATAGTTATGATCCCCTTACAACATGTAAAATTCATTTAATTTTTCACTTTTTTTTGAACAAAAGATTTATGCTCTTTTTTGGTGTCATATGTATGCCCCTAAGCTAAAAAACTAAATTATAAGCACTAACCTTATTTTCTAAATCTTAAATTCTAAACTTTAAACTATAAACTCTAAAAATAAACCATACACCCTAAACTCTAAACCATATTCCTAAAACCTAACCATAAACCCTAAACATGTTTAACTTTAGGGCATATATAGGGACACGAAAAAGGATATGTTTTTTATTTCTTTTGGGTCGTTGGATGAGGATAATTGAATGTCAGGAATTATTTTCTTATTTCCCTTCTTAAAATTCTCTTCATTTCCTACCGTTAATCTCACCTATATATTTACTCTCATCCAAGTATCCAAAAATGTGTACATGATGTAAGAGGATCCTACCTCTATATAAGTTATTTAATATTTAATATTTTTTAGTTCGATTAATTACTCAATTTTAAACTAAATTAATTGATAACTAATTATTTTAAAAAATAATGATTAACCGAGCGAACTCTTAATTAACCAAAATAAATTTCAATTTAATTAATTAATTATTTTTTACCAAATAATAAACATATCTAAATAAAATAATAGATCAAATATTAATAATTATACTAAGAAAATAGTAAACTCAGGACAATATCTATTGTTTGTTTTTCCAAAGCTTTTACGGTCTTCAAGTTTGAAAGATACTTTCTTCTTCATTAAAAACATCATTAATTTTAGTTCTATCTACTTATTTTATTTCCGAAAAACCCCATAAAACTATAAATAACAGTTCCAATAATACAAAATTCTGGTGAAAAATATCAAATAAAGGCATTGAATCATTTAATCAATGAATAAGTGGGAGACTGTCTTATCCAGCCATGCTAGATAAAATGCAATTAATGGCCATTTAAAGGACCACTGGCCTCAATGCCTCCATCCCCAACCACGATGCTCTATCCTCCCTTACTTCAATGTCTCCTAGATTTTCTAATCCATTCCCCCATGATACGAGTCGTTTTTGTATCGTGTTCGTATTATTATTTTTTAAAATTATGTTATTTTTTTGTTGGTATGTTTGTATTGTGTCTAAAATTATAGAGTTTAATTAGACCTTATCTATTTTAAGTTTTCAGCCCACAGGAATTTGGAACAACTATCTTTTGCTTGCACACGGTTTCTCTCTGAGATATTTTTGCCCACTGGTTTTTTTATTTTGGCAACTGACAAGCTAACGCAACCCTTTTTATTACATGGAAGTCTACTGTTTTTAGGGTTTGGGGACAACCAATATCTCCATTTCCAATTGCTTAGGGTTTGCAGACAAGTTGTCAGGGTTCTTCCTCAAATGTCCAATTGAATTAAGCCCTCATTTATTCCTTGATTTTCTGCCTTTGGTCTTTAGAACAAAAAAGAAGCGAGAGAGCTTAGAATCTTGAGAATTGGATGTCTTAAATTTGCATTCAGCGTGTGGATTGTAAATTGATTTTTTTTGGTTGTACTCTCAGATTTTTAGGGCCTTGTCGTAATTAATTCGGACTAACCCGCGTTGCACACTTGATTTTGGTGGATGAGTCTCTTAGCAAGAATTTTGTATACACATAACTTCAAACACGAGGCATGTTTAAGCGATATCAAACTGCTTACCACTTGAACCGACCTTGTTAATATTGTAAATTGATTCCTCTTTCGTATTTTTAATGTTTATTAAGTTGAATATCTTTCTAATAATTCTAAATATTTGAATCCTAAACCTTAAATATGACATATTACATTAAAATCGACATAGTTATGTAAGATTTATTTTACAAAATATGTCATGAATTAAATAATTCATTAATTTTATTAATTTCGTTTAGTCTTAAATTTGGTTTGTGAGTTCACATGGTTTTCAAATGTCCACAATATTTTTTTGAACAAAAATGTCCACAATATTATCCTACCTAAAATACAACTTTATTATATATCAAAGGCCTAAATGACCAAAATCATGCAAAAGATGTAACCACTCACTAAAAACCATAAATCTATTTATGATTTTAGGTATTATCACCTAATGTTATCACTATCTAATCATTTGTTTTAAGGGGTTTAATTAAGCTTTTAATATCTTTGTCTTTGTGTGTTGCAGTATAAAAAACCCTAATCGACAACGAATTCTCATTAAATTCATGAACATGTTTATACATCGAGTTTAGTCTTGAATTTTACACTTCGTTCTTATAAAATTTAAGAAATAATTTTTTTCTTTTATCCCTTTATTATAAAATCTGATCGTTTTAAAAAGGATATTGATATGTAATCAACAACGAAGAATCAATCAAATCACTATATTAAAAGATTCAAAAAAAGATTACATATGTCAACATGGTTAAAAACTATCAGTTGACACTTTTCCCTATATCTATGAGCAAAATTTCCCTTTTTTCCCTCTTAAGTAGAAATTGTTCTAAAAAATATTACAGATATTAAAACCCGAATTCGGACTCGAATTAGACCTATCATATTCACATGCTAGTTGCGTCATGGTGTGAATCTAAAATACGTTCCCCCTTGAAGATTATCCGTGACCGTGCATGCATTGCTTTAGTTTAGCTTTGGGGGCTTAGCCCCCTCATAAATGCCGCACTGCATTCTTGATCCTATAAATGCTTCCTATTCACATACAAACTTCCCCAACTCCAGATAAACTTCCTTTTTCATCTCCTCAACATTCAAACAACAACAACAACTTCACACCATTTCTTCCTTCCCCTTTTCTCAGATCTATATCCCAATGTTAATGGAGTGGTTTTCATGCATAAACAAGGTAGCATTTCGGTGTGGAGAAGTCGTCTCTTCCCGGGTTTTTGCCGCCATGAAAGATCTCGGAATCGAGCCCTTTATTCGAGTGTTGAAGAGAACTTTCTTTGCAGCTTTCACCTGCATTTTTGCATTAGGTATGCATACATACATAGGTATACCAACGGTAAGCTGTAAAAAAAAGTACGTAGGTAGTCTTTTTATAGCTTACCGTTTGTAATGCTTGTTACATTGAAATGTCTAAGCAGAAAGTACATACTTTTGTTTTGCTATAGAACAGAAAGTTAACTGTAGTTTTATAACTTTTATTACATCAAATTTGTTTCTTTTTCTTTTTTGCAGGAGGATCTATGGTGGGAACTGTGGTCGGAGCAATGAAAGGGCAGACAACAGAAACAGGGTTTTTGAGGGGAGCTGGAATTGGTGCTGTTACAGGTGCAATCACAGCCGTTCAATTGCTGGAATCATTGGTTGATGGGGAGTCATTATCAAAGGTACATACATGGAGGGTAGAATTTTCCAATTCAAGCTTCTGAGAAAATTATTTCCAGATTACCATATTTGTAGGCATTATTGCATTTAATTATTTCACCCCTTCTTTAATTTGCTGTTTTATAGGTAGCGTTATTAGTTAGCTTAGTAAATGGGAAGGTGTTCATTGAGTGGGTTAGTCCAGCAGTGCTGAAAGCTTACCAGTGGCAAGTAAGTAACTTTCTCGGTAACAAAACAAAACTTTTCTCTCTTTTTCTTTCTTTGCAAGTCAATGGAGATTAATTTTGGTTCTGTATTTCAGATGAACTCGGTTGAATCGACGTATAGAGAAATCTCAGACATTTATGATGTAAATGGAGCAAAGGGTTTGTCCAGAAATCACATTCAAAAGCTTCCGGTCCATGAATTTCGTTCTCGAGAGATGATAAAATCCATGGAGGAATCTTGTTGCTCAATTTGCTTACAGGTAAAGAACCAATGTATGTATGTACGTATGTGAATGAGTGAAAAATAAGAAGTTTGTATGGATTTTTACAGGGTCTAAAGGATGGAGAGGTGGGGAGAAATCTTCCGAGATGTGGGCATGTTTTCCACTTGAACTGCATAGATGAATGGCTAAGCCGACAAAGCACTTGTCCCATGTGTAGAGAACATGTTTTTAATGATGTTAACTTGGAATTGTAAATCACATCAAAATTTTGATTCACCAAGAACAAGAAAAATGTTCCTTTTTTCTTCTTCAATGTTCCAATGTACAATCTGGAAATGAGAATGAATGATGGAAAAGAAAAAAAAAAGAAGAAAATGTTTTATTTGTAGATCATTGCAACCTTTCATTTCAGCATCGATTCACTTGAGAAATGTTCCACAAGCTGGCAACTAATCATTGTTACTTGTTTTGTTTAAGTTCTTATAGACTGTCAAGATCCTATATTCGAACCTGAACAACTACTCACAAAGTACAAAATTAGCATTTATGTGTATAATATATACTTTTTTAAAAAACAATTTTCTATGAGCTAACATAATGTAGATGATTAGTCACTGAATTCATTTCAATCGAATATTACTAAACGAAAAAAGAAAAAGCGAAACGTGAAAAGAATGGACTTTGCCTGGATTTAAGATTTATCCAAAGCCCAATCCTTTAATAACAATAATTGTCCGAAATCGTCAGTTTGGGCTTCACCAGCCGAAGGGTCAATCTAGTAAACATCGAAAACCAAACATGGAATTTCTCTGTTCATAAACTACAACACTTTGTCTTACTTTTCAGTTTTTTCAGTACAGTTTTCACCTGGCTATGCATGCATAAAACACAAACAAAACACCATAAAAAAAGAGACCAAAGACAGAAATTTGGGAGAGACAATGTCTTGGTTTAGTTTATGGCATATCAATTTTCCGACCATCGATGTCGGCTTGCTAAGTTCCGGCTCTCTGTTGGTGGCGGCTGGTGGATTCGTAGCTGGCTCTTTCTTTTTGTTATCTTCTTCGAGGAGAGGCTCCCCTTTTGCTTGCTCAAGCCTATCCACCTCTACTGGTAAAATGAAAACGATTATTCATTGTGAAAATGGTGGGTTTTTTTTACAATTTTTTCGTTGTTAATCGTTTCATTTTTGAGTTTTCTTTGATGGGTTGTTCTTCAAAATGTGTGAAATTGTGTTGGATGTTAGTTTGAATTGAACCATACAATTTGAGTTTATGATATAATTTCTTGGTATTTATATAATTTATGTCTATTTTAGGAATTTTATTGTGCATGCAAGCCTAATATCTAAGAACCAAAAATATGTTATTGTCATGACCGGTAAGGTACTAATCCTTTAAGCCGTGTCAACGCCGGCGTGTCGTGTTCCTTTAGGCCGGTCTGCGGCGATCAAATGATTAATTACGACATTATGATAGTTAGGTGCTAAGTAGATGAATGCAATGAGCAAATTGATAACAGATTATACTTTGGAACCAAACTTTGTTTCATTATCAGTCACATTGCTGTCCTGTTTTACTTTATTGTGGTCTTTAGCGAAAAAGGAGGCAGTGGTAACTGTCAAAGCTCCGGCAGCATTGGGACTGTATTCGCAGGCCATCAAGGCTAATGATCTTCTCTTTGTCTGGTGTTCTTGGTCTTATTCCGGAGGTTTGTGATGTATTCGTTGAACATTCTTGATATCTTAAGGTTGTTGGTGTAGAGTTTGGGAATATAAACGAGGTTCTGATTGTGTCTTTTTTTTCCAGACCGGAAAGCTCGTCTCGGACAAAGTAGAGGATCAAACGGAGAAGGTAACCTAGGAACATATGAACTAATGGCACTGTAAATTTGCTACTTCACCTTTCCAATCGTATGGTAATAGATTCGACATTGGTATGCAATTCTATAGGTACTCAAAAACATGGGAGAAATACTGAAAGCTGGTGGTGCTGACAATTCCTCTGTGGTTAATACAACAATTATGTATAATTCTTCTTCGATTTTCTCCGCCGCTTTGCTCTTCATATCGATGATGGTTGATAATCTGGAATAGATGAGATTTTTATTGTTTCTCTGGTTTCCTTCTTGCAGGCTGACAGACTTGAAAGGCTTCAAGAAAGTGAATGAGATCTATGGTAAATGTGAGTACTAATAGTTTAAGTTAAAATCTGTTTCGAGTTAAAAAAACTGCTTAATTTATCCAGTTTTCGTATTAAACGTCATATTCATCGACAAAATGAAGATTCATTCTCCCTGAATCGATTTCTTTTGCAGATTTTCGTTCGCCGGCACCAGCTCGTGCAACATTTCAGGTAGCAGCATTGCCATTGGATGCCAAGATTGAAATCGATTGTATTTCTGCACTCAAGGCATGACGAAACTAAGCTTTTAGAGTCTCAGTTCTTTTAGATTTCGAATTCGGCTGTCGTTTTCGGGTTACATCTACAAAGCAGCAAGTCTTGCGTGATTTTGAGCTTTAATAATGTTTTGAGTTACAACTCATAAACAACTAACAGTATTGGATCTTATGCATATGATTCTTGTTCATCAGAGCAATCAATCTCTGTTCTTCTATTCGGACATCGGACATGGAGTAGTAGTACCATGTATATTCTGTTCTCTGGTTTCCGAGATCGGAGATCGAGTTATTAATAAGTAACTAATGGCATACTATCAATGTTGATAATCAAAACAGACTTCAGTTTTTATTGTATAAAGTGCAAATACAAGGAAAAAGTCTACGTAAACTAATTGTACTAACCTGCCATGCCATATCTCCTAGAATCATCGAAGTGTATTAAATAGGATAAAATAAAACAATACAAGAAAAAAAAACTAATTATTGCTGATGTATTATAAACACTCTCAACATAAAACATATAACAATAAAGACCTATTAACATAATCAATATTATTACAACTTAATTGAAACCTATCTCTAATTATTACGAATGTCTATCGATACAAAAAAACTACCTGAAAGTTCAAAATAAAGATAAATCAATTTCGTTTGAAAAAAAAAGACTAATTAAACAAAACAAAATAACATACATAATTTATATACATAAAACAAAATCACAACAAAAATTATGATAAGTTCGGAAAAAATTAATAGTTAATCCAACCATTAAAAAAATATTTTTAATCCAACCCTTTGAGATCATTTTTAATCAGATTTCTATAATTTTAATTTTAAAAACAATATTTTATAAAATCATGGATATTTTAAATCCAAGAGCTAGATTTTCCCAGAAAAGTGGGACCAAGCGGCAAGTGAAGATGATAAAACTTGGAAGAAAAGAACAATGTCTGCACCACTGAGCAAATTTAAATGGAACATTAAGAAATTAAAAAAATGAAAATCCACACTTTTCCCTTGACATGATGATGACAATAATTACAAAATAAAGAAAAATAATAATAACTAAAATCCTTTCTTTTGTCATCGACCGAAACTAAGGCAGGAAAACAAGGAAAGCTGTAAGATTTTCCTTGTTCAAAATTTGTCATCTTTTTATCAATTTTATTCATTCGAATCCACGTGGGGTCCATTTGTTTATCTTTTGAAGTCCCTTTATTTTAAAGTTATATATTATTGTTGCTGTCAATTCTAGATCTGGGGCGTTTGTTCTTTCGTGATAAAATTCGGTTCTTCTGTATTTCTTTTGGATTGCATTTTTAGGTAATTTAATTTCTTTAAATTTTGATCATTTCATGTTTTTTGGTACGTTTTTGCTTCTGGGTTGATTTTAGATTTTGTTGATAGCATCTCTTTTCTTTGATTGAATAATTCCTTGTTGAAGGTTCAAAGTTTTGATTTTTCTTTTAATTTTTTTTTTGCTGTTTATTTTGATTCCCCCCCCCCCCCCATTGTTTCTTTCATTCCGTTTGTTTAAATTGTTCATTGGTATCATATATATTTACTATTTTTTTTGGATCAATATATATATTTTCTAATTGCTTGAGAAAATTTAATTTAGATTATATTAGTGAAAATCAACTGAGATTTCATGCACTGATCAACCTACTGTTCTTTGTTTCATTTTCACAAGTTTTGTTTCCTTTGTGTATATATGTATATTTATATATTCCTGGAATGTAATGAACCAGTTGCTTAGCTATTTCCATTATCAATTATTTAATCATATAATGATGAAAGTTAATTTTGTGCTTTGTCTTTTAGGTGCATAATAATTTGGAAAATGGAAGGGGTTATTGTTAGAAGGGTCATTCCCTCAGACAACAGCTGCCTTTTCAATGCTGTTGGGTTAGCTCACTAAACTATTCGATCCTTAACTTTCCGTTTTAGTTAGTTTATTATTTCGATTGGTATGATATTGTTTACTTGAGACCGTCTTTCTTCGTTTCCTCGTGTTTAGGTACGTTATGGACCATGACAAGACCAAAGCTCTGGAATTGAGACAGGTTCTTATCTGCATAATCTCATGATCTTTTTTGTTGAAGCGCTTCGTTGAGGTCATTATGTTATTTTATATTTGTATGGTGATTGAAGACATGTATCAAAACTTTGTATGCAGTTTATGTTAATTAGTCAGTTCTGGTATTTTGACATCAATCTGTAGATAGAATGGTTACGAAATAGGAAGCTTTATACGGTGGTACGCAAATCCATACGGCTGGGGCTTTAATGGGAAATGTTCAAGATTGCCATATTACGAACATTACGTATTTAGCCTGTTTGGTGTCTTAAATGAAGTTTGTGCTTTGTTTTGTTCGCCTATTGTATTACTGCTGTCTGCTGCATGCATCTGGAAAGCCAGAGTAGATAGAACTATCAATGTGTTTTAGTTTGAAGGTGGAGATCCATGAGCATACGTAAAGTGTCGGTATAAGGCCATTTATCCTTACCATTTAAATGCGATTTTGTTTAGTAACCTAGTGTGATCGATGTCTGTTTGAAGGTTATAGCGGCAACAGTGGTAAGTGATCCATCAAAATATTCTGAGGCGTTTCTTGGAAAGCCAAATGCAGAGTATTGTTCATGGATTCTTGACTCGGAAAAGTGGGGAGGTTAGTTGAACTCCCCCCCCCCCCCCCATTACATGTCCATTCTAATATTAATTCATTTTACCGGAATCTATTTTTTACAAGGGCAGTCTTCATGTTATTTCATGAATTGGCTACTGACCTCGGTATGTTATTTCCTGTTTTGAAGGCGCCATTGAGCTTTCAATATTAGCAGATTATTATGGACGGGAAATCGCAGCTTACGATATTCAGACAACGCGTTGTGATTTGTATGGTCAGGTTAGAACTGCTGATGTTGTCACTTTTTTCTGTCTCTAGTCGTCAATTTGTCGTTATCGATGCTTACTCTCCCCTTTTTTACTTTGGCCTTCATGACAGGAAAAGAACTACTCTGAAAGAGTCATGCTGATCTACGACGGTCTCCACTATGATGCATTGGCTGTATGTTGTTTCATGACCAATTTATTATTTTCCGAGGCTGTACTTATTGTTACCTTTAAAACCAGAGGAATATCACTAAGAAGGCATTAGCAGATAATAAATTGCTATAAAGGAAACTTTGATATAAGAAATTATGACTATATTAATTAGGGCATCACGGATGTTGATCGTGTTCTATTTCTTTTGTAATGTTTTCATCTTCATTTCTTGTTACTGCCATTCTCGTTCGAATGTTCACGTCTTTCCAGTTTTGGGGTTTTGTATCAACAGATGTCTCCATTTGAGGGTGCTCCCGAGGAGTTTGATCAGACTATATTTGCCGTACAGAAGGATAGAACCATCGGGCCAGTTGAAGGTCTTGCATTGAATCTGGTGAAGGATCAACAAAGGTAGCATTTTAAGTTTTTGATTATTTTATATTTGTTTATCGGGACTGTTCAGGTAATCCCCATTTTATCCTTCAACCAACCTTTTCGAGCGATGAGCGTTAGACCTTCACTGACTTTGGATAAATTTCATGTCCTTGCCTTTTAGGAAGAGAAGCTACACCGACACTGCCAACTTCACTTTGCGTTGTGGTGTATGCCAAATTGGCGTGGTCGGCCAAAAGGTCGTTTTTTTCCTTCTCAGTTCTAAAACTCACTATTTTGCATCCGGTTTGACTTCATTTTCTTTTAAATACAACGCTTCTCACGTAATTCCGTGCGAATGTTTAGGAGGCTGTGGAGCATGCACAAGCAACAGGCCATGTGAACTTTCAAGAATATAGATGATGGAAAAACCGGAGAGGTTAGTGTCGTTTTATCGGCTCTTTCTTATACCTACCTAGTCCATTGAACTTGTATCATTTGGTTGATAAATCATCTCATCGGAGGTTGTTGTTGTTCCAGTTGTTTCGGGAACTGTTGTTGTAGGATTGATGTTGTGCGAGACGAAAAATATTTACTGGTTTCTTGTTATATTATCACAGCAATGCAAAACATATAGTGAGATCTTTCTATTATTTTCATGCTTGATAACTTCCGTATAATTTCCGAAAGTTTCAACCTGGATCCATGCCATCGATGAATGATTCAGCCTGAAAACTCGAACCCCGATTCCGTGATTATTGTCGTGTTTTGCTCATATAAACACCATCTTCCGCGAAGAAGATAAGCCATGGAAGACCAATATGAGGAGATACCGATCGATACATTATCCTCTACAATTTCGGCAGCACCATCTATCTTTTCTCCATAACCGCATTGCCTTTAGGTCTATTTTTAAGTTTTCAGGTTTCGTAATGAACTTGAATCAAAGATTCTTCTTTGAAATTCTCTGAGCAACAATTATTTTTTATAATTAAGAGTAAAATAACTATTTAATTTACTTTAAAATTTAATATTATATAATGTTTCAGAATTTATCAGTTAATGGATTGAATATCTATGATCGGATAAATAACACCTATAGTTTTTAATGAGAATTTGTACACCATTGTGGTCCTTTATTTTATCCATCAGAACTTAAAAAGAGAATATACAAGATAAAAATTACAGAGAAAATGATATAACGTCAATCTACCATGAACTTGTTGTCCTTGATAACCTCGAGTGATACAATAGAAATGGCATGCATTGCTTTCTCTATAACATAGAGAATGACAATGTCCCCGTGTAGAATTACAACTACAGATAAAAAGAGATGATCCAGCTAACTTGTTTCATGAAGCACATCATCCGGCTCAAGGAGCAATAACTCCATAACCGGAAAATCGGATAAATCTATGGGATCAAACGGACGCTTTGTATTCAGATGCTCCTTCAACCTTTAACCGATTCGGAACTAGCAGCAGAAGTTGCCTCGTGTCTGACAAATATATTACTTATTTCAGGTGCGGACTTCTCAGTTGATACCACCCTCAACTTCTAAATCTTGTGTTTAAGAACACGCCGTAGTTGGACCTTTTGGCTTTCCATCCTTGCCTCCAAAAGTTTCGCCTTCAAACTATTCTTCTGCACGCCACGAGGCCAGTCAATGCATCCTTTCATCCCCTTCGTTATGTGTGGATGACTAGAGTCGGGTGAGCTCCACTGTCCCACCGAGGGACTGAGACCACCTTTACCAGATCCTCGATCTGGGGATACAATACTGCCATAAGACATTTTTCCATTCGAGAGCCGACCATTTGCTCCTTCTACCGAGATTATCTTGTAATTTTCTCCATTATTCGGGCATGACATCCAAAGCCTTGCTATGGACGACACCTTCTTCGACTGCCTAGCAGGCAGTGAACAAACTTCACTAATCTCTGTGTTTGGGGTATCTCCGTATGCATTTCCTTCCCATTCAGTTCCACTGCCCGAAAAATTACTGTCCCGGCGATTCTTGCTCACAGATGCAGCACTTTCTTCAGGCGAATAACTTGAGCCCTGATCCTCGAAATGGCTGACAGTTTCCCACCTACTCTCATCTTCCTCTATCTCATCATTCTGATTATATTGTGCGCTCGAATGTCTCACCATGCTGTCTTTCTTCATCAAGTTCATCTCAGGACTCACCATATGAACTTTTGAGGCATGGCTGGCAGGACTGTATGCAGTACATTGTTCGATTTCCCTTTCGTTCGCTTCAGCTAAAGCAACGTCTTCGAAAACAGCAAAAATGTCATCCGGGTTCGCGGGCTCATATGTAAATTCCTTGATTTCTTCGACATTAAGTGACTGAGCAGCCTGTCTTAGTGATTCTGCTTCTCGCAAGTCTTCAACATCCAGATTTCCAGTTCTTGACCTTAGAAAAGTCTCCAAATCTGCTATAAGCTTGTTCATTTGCGAATACCTCTCTTCAAGTGCTACCTTTGCATCAATGAGCTTCATTCGAACACGTTCTTCACGCCAGACCTCAGCCATCTGCAACATTTTTCTTTCCTCATCGACTTCATCCCGAAGCTTCATGGAATCTCTCTTAATTTCCTCCGCTTCAGCCTTGTCTTCTCCAATTTCCTTAGCAAGCTCATCACATACTTCTTCAATTAGTTCTCTTGCCTTTCTTTCCTTTTCATAATCCTGCATACATTGCTTTGCCGATAACTTGGCAGCAGCCAACTCATTCACCAATTTGGAATTAACAATTTCTAGCCTCTGACGTTTTTTCTTTTCTCGATTCAAGTCAGCTTTGACGTCATCAACAAAGGCACGGATTTTCTCATGTTCTCTACTCCGCCATGCAGCTCTTTCCTCGCTAACTTTCCTCAAAAAGTGTTCAAGTTTCTTCTTCGAGGATTGGCGCTCAGTCTCAAGCTCCTCAATGTGAGCTCGAGCCTGCACTAGCTCAGCTTCAAGGGCAGAAGCAATTGATACAGCACTTACTTGTTGGTCAATACGCTTCATGTGGTTGTAAATTTTCCGCACCTCATCCGTTGTTTTTAAGCAGACAGGGTCCCACTTCGTTGCTCCCTCCATTGCAGAGTTTGAAAATTGAATTGAAGGCTCAATCTTAAGAAGGAAAAAAGCATGATAAAATCAGAAGAGTAAAGAAATCAATATGCAGAACATGTAGTTGTCTTCGTTTTTCATGTATTATAGTAAGCTACAAGCATGTTTATCCTAATTTTTTATTACAAATATCCCTTTTTGAGTGATTTCCCTAGTTTATCCTAGATTTGAACCGGCAATGAACATAAAATGTTTTAATAGATAGATCAATATCAGTCGAGCACACAACTTTTGTAACATTCAAACTGCCGAAAATAGAGTGAAAAACAAGTGTTTCTTCTTTTACAAAATCACCAAAATGAAACATGATAAATCCCATCTAAAAGAAATCACCAAATGTGGGTCCCATATGTAGCACGGCACATGTGCCGTATTACATGTGCCGTATTACGAACGAGATGACGAAAGGTTTGGTTTCCTATGCGAGTTCCATTCGTCATTTCCTTATTGACCAGGTCATAAAAAGTTCAAGATTCGGTTAAGTAGCTCAATGATGCAAGCATACCTTACGCAGGAGGCCATTCTTTACGCCGGAGACCGAACTAGGGCTCTGTAATGGATCCTCTGAACCGTGACTTTTGTCCTTGTGATGATAATGGAATGGAACAGCCATAAAATCTTTACCAGACTGCAGTGAATCACAAAGTAATGAGCTTGAAATGTCCAAAATCATGATTCAAATCTCATAACACTTAAAACAGATTGCTCCTTCAAGACGGAAAAGAGAGAAAACTGTTAATAAAGACTAATTAAGCAGCACAACTTTCAGAAGCAATTTAACCAGATAATAGAATCCATTCGTCGTGAACCGAGCAAACTCGTAAATACTAGTGAACGTGTAACGCTTTGTCGAGAAAAAAATCCATAGAAAACCTATTAAACCATGCTCACAAAAGCCTCTCATGATTAGAAAAACAAAACTATACCAGAGCATACAATGATGAAAAACTGCAAACATGACAAATGCATTCAAAAAGGAAACTTTTGGGTACGAAATCATTCGAATCAATTACATTTATCAAGTTTTGAAAGGTTCACTTTTTTGTTAGACATACAAGTACAATATAAAGCATTATAAACATCAAAAATTCAGAAAAATGATACAACGATGGTAGTATAAAGATCAGATTCCTTTCACCATCAATTGTTAAAACTTCAAATATAAGCAAGAAATTAATAGTTTTTGAACTTGATTACCTAACAAATACTCCTCTATAAACAAATGGGGAAAAAAGAGCATAAAAGCACGGATCATGGAACCAAAAAAAGGTTAAAATTTCCAACCTTAAACCCTAACCGGTCACTCCTGTTTGCGACGCCGGGAGCCACCGTCTCCGTCAGCTGCAACCGCCACAATCCAGCTGCAAGCTTCCTCGCGGACACCTTCGAAGCTCCTTTCCTCTGACGTCCACGACCACCATCCTCCTCTTCCTCCTCCGCGTGCTCCTCTTCAACTACCCGACCTTTCTCTTTCTCCTCCACTTTCCATTTCAACAAAGGCGTCTCCAGCCTGCTCCTTCTCCCCACAACCGGCGTACCACCGACCCGTTTCCACCTCCGGTTCCGTGTCTTCCGCCTCGTCGCCGGCTTAAGATCCGCGTCCGTCGGAATCCTACCCGAGAATGTCGCGCGTAAACTAGCTTTCTCCGCCACCTTCATCACTCTCTCAAACTCAAACCTCCCCCATCAACATCCCAAAAACCAACAAAAATAAAATCACAAAAATCCCACTTTATAAAGGAGAAAAAACTCTCAAATAAAAAAACTTTGCAGATTAGTTGGCGAAAAATCTTTTCTTTTTGTGAAGCCTGTGAAATTGATTCGAAAAAAAAAAACAAAAACAAAAGATAGAGCAAAAGCAGAGCTGAGAGAGGATTGAGGGAGAGAGAGAGAGAGAGAGTGTGTGTGTGTGTGTGCGCGCGCGCGCGTGTGTCGTTGTGTGTTCCTATGTTTTTTTTAACCTTTGCTTGTATGGTGGTATCTGGAAAATGGAGAAGGGACGTATCTCATATATGTATACGTATCACCTTATTTTTCTACAGTCAACGTATGGTTTGGAAAGATACGGTGCCGTTTGGCGGCTTAACATGGCGCAGGTTTACTTTTACTTGATTAGTGTTGGGTTTGCAGAGAGACGTTGGTAGACTTTTTTTTTATATAGGAAACTAAACGACTTCGTTTAGGCTAATATATTTGGAAATTGTTTTAAGGGATTCATATATTTAACTTATTATCAGTTGGTTTAATAAGAAAAATATTAATTTCTTTAAATAAAGTTAAATTTAAATTATAATATTATAATTTAAATTAATAAAATCATCTCATAATTAATTTTATCATATTTGATTTAAACTAATTTATTAATAATTATAAAAATATGCCATTATTTATCAAATAATTATTACGGTTCTCATATATTTCTTTACATTTAATCAAAAGGTCCAAAAAGGCTACAAATAAATTAGTTAATTATGCACAAATATCACATAGATTTCAACGACTAATAAATACTTAGGCGTTAGAGAGGGTAGGCAAATAACATTTAATGTGTATATATATATATATGGATTATTATAATCATTTCAAATTATTTTGAAATTCATTTAAAACTTATGATTAAGTTATTTTTTAAAAAATATAAAAATATTGAAATACGTTAGTATATTTATAATAAAATTTATTATTTTAAAAATGATAATATTACTTAATTGAATTCTAAACTTTTTAAGAAATATATATAATAATTAGATTTGTCACCCCTACGATGTGTATAAAATAAAATATTTTATATAAAACTATACTTATAAATATTTATACAACGAATGAATAGAAGTGAAGTGATAAAAGACTTGCATATAATTCTTATTGAACACGAGCTCAATTTTTAGACGTGTGATAATTATCTTACTTAAAAATTATATAAATATTTAAAAAATATCATTGTAATATTATTTAATTTGGCCCCTGAAGTATACACAAAATATTGAACTATCCCTAAAATATTTTTTTTGAATGTTTTGCTCCCTGAACTAAAAATATTTATCTCGTTTGGCCCCTTCATCTAACAACATTTAAAAGAAAATTCATGAACCAATCAGAACGCGCCACGTGTTATTTTATTAAAAAAATAATTTGACTTAAATAAAAGGGGTAAATTGCACGTTAAATATACGAAATTTTATTTTTTATTTATTTTAGTCCCAACTGTTCATATTTATCCTCAAGGTTGTTCCTTAATATTTCCGGAAAATACATGTATATTCACAAGGCATTTGATGTGTCTCACTTTTAATATTGCACTCAGCTTGCATCCCTTGACGATTGTTGTCTGAGTTACGAAAGACCGAGACATCTTCTGCAATAGCCTATTCAGCATTTGCCTTTGAACCACAATCCAAAAGTTTGGCTTCCTGAAGTTGTTGGCTCATCCTTTTTGGTAGAATAAAAAGTGCGCTCTTTCCCATGGCTGCCTGCAACTCAGCGTTGTCCTTAACAGATTCATAGTTCTTATTGCCCATTCCTTCCCCATCTGGCAAGCTGAGTGCAATAATGGTATGAAAGTGCCATCAAGAAAAAGGGTTCATTTCTCTGAAATTAAAGTTGATTTTCAGCAAAACAAAGAGCTCACCAAGAAACAATCTTTGCACCAAAAACGTTATACTTCTATATTTATAATAAGCATGGCACGTTCAGAGAAATGAACCCTTTTTCTTGATGAGCTCAATATTTTGTGAATTTCTTGAATTTATTTATTTTATTTGTAGCCTCTGCATCAAGACCTAGCAAGAGGTTTAAACCAGATGCTCAAATTCAAGATCGTCAAAAGAACTCAACAATACACTTGAGGAGTTATTTCAAGATATAAAATTTCTGCTTACAGGAAGGAAAAGGAAAAGGAAAAGGAAATTGAAGGATTGATATGGAAATATGACGGTACTGTTCTGGTTGATATTTCATCTCCTTCAAAGAGGGGAAAGAGATGTTCAAGGCAAAAGTTCCAGCAGCTTCCTATCATTTTATGCCCAAAGAAGGTTGGTTGTAAAAAAAAAAAAGTTGGTTTGATATTTTGAATACAGAAATAAAGGATTATTTGCAGGTTCTTCAATGGCTTTTAGTTTATGGAAAGTGGGAAGCTGTTGGGTATCTCTTTCCTTGCACTGTAAGTAGATAATAAAAGAAAACATCCTTGATTCCATACATGCCATTAAACACGTGTTACATGTTAGGAATAATATGAGATGGGTGGATAGAAACCAAATCAATACTAAGATTTTGCCAAACGGATATAACAAACCGAGGAAGAAGATGAACAGTTAGGATTAAAATGAACAAAAAATAAAATTTGGCATACTTAATGTGCAATTTACTCTTTTTATTTAAGTCATTATTTTTAATAGAATGGCACATGGCGTGTTCTGATTGGCTCGTAAACTTTTTTTAAACGACGTTAGACGGAGGGATCAAACGAAACAACGATTTTTAGTTCAGGAGATAAACGTCCCAAAAAATACTTTAGGGAACATTTCAGTATTTTGTGTATACTTCAGGAGCTAAATGGGCCTTAAAGCCTTTTTTTTAATTAGTGTCAAGCTGACTCGTGAAGTTTGTTTGAACAAAATTTTAATGCATAATATAGACAAAATAAAATAAAAAAAATTTAATCATGAGGTGTGGTATGCTAATTGTTCACCTTATCCTTTAAGCATGAGGCCATGAGTTCTATTTTTACCAGTGAGAATAGAGTGCATTTATCTACAACTATCGGCGGCGAAAAGATTAGTCACTGCTATCGACGGTGTGGATACTTTGATTCAAATAAAAAATTTAAATATTATCAATAGCGTTAATACAACATATTTATACATTAATACTCAAACATATGTGTATAGATCTACAACTATTTCTAACACACGGTTTGGCAGATCTTAACTCTTTGTTTCTTTTCTTTTTTTGCATTATTTTAGACCGGTTCTCGAAGGGATCCGATGGGAATCCAACGTGGCATTACATTTAAATTACACGTGGAAGACGAGCCAAATCCAACGTGGCATTACATTTTTGTATGTATTATCCTTTGCATCTTTGCAAGCAGACGAAATGTACCCACATGGTCTGGCTTGATGTTCGAGCCAACACCAATAAAATCGAATAAATTTATGGCCTTAGGTTTTACTCCGATAAATGTAGATCTTACTTGGATTTTCTTACTCCAATTTTATTTATTTATTTTGGCTTGATATGTACCAATATTTGTAAACATGTTTACGGACGCTAAATATATATTTTTTGTGAATATGTTCATAAACATATATGAAAAAAAATTATACAAATATTTTTTTAGTTTTAGAAGTTAAAGGTTTAATTTGTAATTTATAGATTTAGGTTTAAGAATTAGTGTATGGAGTTTAAAGTTTAAATTGTTAAGGTTTATAATTAAGAATATTGTAAATATCCAGATTTGTGTAAAATAAACAATCCATAAAGAAATGTATTTGTTATTTGTTTTAAGATTTAATAACCAAACATAAATATTTAATAGTTATACTAGAAATAAATAAAATAAACACAAATATTTTTATGTATCTTTTATAGAAAAATAGCATTTTTAATGTGAGTTTATAAACGAATTAACAAACGAGCTAATTCGTAAACGTAAAAGAATAGCCGAACATACTTCTATTCAAACTCATCGTTTATTTATATGGATATAATTTTTTTATACTCATTTATTTAATTTTAAAAAAAACAATATACGAGCAATTCAAAAGTAGTTTGTCAAACATTTTGTTCATTCACAATCTTAATATAAACTCCTTCCGACTTTCAACATAGTCGTGTAAATCACCATTTACTAAGAAATATGTCCGTCTTTAAGACGGAGTCATGATTAAACTACGAGGAGAGCATGTCTTAAAAAGTAATCAAACCATAAAAATTAAAGAAATTTAAGTTTACTTTTATAGATTTTAAGATTGAAAGTTCTTAAAACGTAATTAAACTAGAAAATAAAAAATTGATGTTTAATTTTATTAATTTTAAATTAAAAGATCTCATAAATAACAAAATTTTGAGAGCGATAAAAAAACTTAATTACAATAATTTTAAAATTATTAAATTTAAAATGCAATTAATTCATTACATTTGAGGACGAGTACCCCTCCTTAGTTACGTGTCCTTCCTCTTTGTCCGTCTTCAAACATAAGAGACAAAATCTAGAGACAAACCGAACACACACCCAACAATATAAATACCATACGTGTTGAGGGCTTCGAAATCCCTCAAGACTATTAATCATAGTCTAAAAATTGTTTCATTCGATTAAATTGATAAAATTAGAAACATTTAATCGTTAAATAAGTGCTTAAAGTGTGTTTTTTAGTTAGGTGCTCAGATTATTTTTTGGGTCAATTTGTGTCTAAAGTTTCATTCCGTGACCCATTTAAGGTTCGCTGTTAATTTTCACCGTTAAAGTACATGTGCCATCTCCAGAAAATTTTAAAATTACATTAAAAATAAATAAAATTACTTATTTTTTTAGAAATTTTTTAAATTTTATAGATTTCACAAAACAACCCTCAAATTCTAAAATCCCTAACTCTCTAAAACCTAAATCCTGATTTGGGCTGATTTCGCCGCCGATTGCCACGCCGCCGCCCACCACATCGATCGACGGGCCATCACCACCATTTCCTCTATTACTCCGTTACTGGAAATTGACCGACGCCGTGCGAGTCACCAAAATTGTTGAATGGTTCTTTCGAATGATTCGCGACGAACGGCGGCAAGAAGGGTGACGAACGACATGTGGGTTGTTCGGCGAGGGGAGGTGCTTCATTTCGTGCCGGCAACACGACCAATACCGGCGGGAGTGGTCGGATTTGGGGGTTTAGGGATTTGGGGACTATTTGAAAATTTCAAGATATATTTTTATTTTTATTTTGTTTTATTAATTGTATTTATTTTTAATATAATTTTAGAATTTTCAGAATGTGACACGTCTCTTTTAACGGTGATAATTAATGGCAAACCTTAAAATAGGTCACGGAATGAAACGTTAGGTACCTATTTAGCCTGAAAAATAGTTTAAGTATCTAACTGAAAAAAATAGCATAATTTGGACACCTATTTACCTGTTAAGCCAATTAAAAACCACGAAATTAATTAATGTAGAGCTCAAACGATAATTAACCCTTAAAACTAATCAAAACTTGTCCCATTGTTTGCGGCTAACACTAATATTACATATATTTAAGCAAAATTCTTGTTTTGCGTATGTTTTGGTACAATCAAAGATTATGGCTGCCCAAAAGACAGACAATTAGACAATGAAAATTGTGGGTTTTCTTCAATATCTTGTAGTAATTGTGCATTTCCATGGGATTTCGTGGGTGATATAAGATGTTCTTAATACTATATTTGTGGAGAAATTTTAAAACGAGCTACGCATATCGTTGAACATCACTAACGCAATACACCGTTGAATACTATTAATTTTAATATGTTAAAAATTCTAAAATTAACAATTTTAATAATTAATAATGTTCAACATTACGTGTCGCCCGTTCTAGACTTATCCATATTTGTGGGGTAAATTATTATTGTTTGAACAATTTTTACTTAAGGAGGGGAAGATAAATTTTACTCCTACTGGGCCTTGAACCTACAATCTAAAAAAATAGAGAGTGTCAATTGAGATCTTTAACTACATACTCTAGATAATATTGACGGACAAATTGTTTTTTAAATTCAAGCCTTATTACATTTAAATATATTGTATGATTTCTCAATTCAGATATATTTTGAGATTAAGTCCAATATATCCAAAGTTATTTTAGTTGCAGTCAGAATATATTCTGTTAGGATAAACTACATCCATGGTCACTAAAATTTCAATGACCTTTTATTTTGGTCACCCAATTTTTAAATGTTATGTTATGATCATTAAAGTTATTGATAAATCACAAAATGATCATTATCGTTGATTCTCGTTAGGTTGATAACATGACATGTTAACAAAAAGGGTTAATATCCAATTTGAACACTAAACTACAACTAAAATCTTTAGTCCTTTAATATATTTTTAATTTTAAAAAATTATAAAAAAAATCTAAAAAACTTTCATAACTGATATATTAACACATTTATCCCTTTAACCTTTACACATTGTACCATTTCAGTTTTAATTCTAAAAAATTAACCCTCAATCTTTACACATGTATCAATTTGATCCTAATTCTAAAATATCCAAACTAATCATTAAAAATTAATTAGGATAAAAATACATTGATAAAAAGTAAAAACTTTAGGGTAAATGTAATTTTTTTAATCAATTAAACAGAAAAAAACAAAACCCACAAAGAAAATTTCACCAGAACTTAGAATTTCTTAACAAGGCAACAAATAAAATTACCCATAAAACCAAATAAGTGGAATTTTGAACATTTCATAAAAAAGCAAAGTAGTTTTTATTTCTCTTGAATTATTAGGTTTGGGGTTTACTTCTTATATTTGAATATTGGATTTGCTTTTTTGTTTGATTTTTCATATACATTCAATCTTTAATTTTTCAGAATCAAAACTTGTAAAGGTTAAAGGGCTAAATGTGTTATTATATCAATTATGATAGTTTTATTTGATATATTTTTCATTTTAAAATTATAGTTAAAAACATGTTAAATGACTAAATTGAAGTTGTATTTGTATTTTAGGGGCCAAAGTGAATATTAGCCATTTTTTTGTTAACGCGACACATCATCAATCTAACTAGAGTCAATGACAAAGTGGCCATTTTGTGATTTATCAATAACTTTAGCGACCATAATATAACTTTTGCAACTTTAGTAACCAAAACAAGAACTCATTCAAACTTTAGTGATCATGAGTGTAGTTTATCCTTCTAGTTAATTAGTTTGTAATGATTAATTATGGTTTTAATTCTACAAATGAATTAATTGTAATAGTAATTCTACGTGTGAATTGCATTAATTTATTTTAATTGTAGTCGTATGAATGTGTTTGATTGTAATTATAATTTCTAATTTAAAATAATTATAAAAGTTTACTGATTTTTATTAAATTGTCGAGTGTGATTATAAGATAATATATGTTTATTAATTATAACTCTTTAATAATAGACATAGTGTACACAAACTGCTCAAATTCTTATCACTTAAAAATAATAATATTTCTTTTCTATTGTAATCACTCGAACAGTTCAAAGCCTATTGATTTTATTTTTGCCCATATTGACTTTATATCTTAAAAAGTTTGAAAATCTAAACTTTAATCCCTTTGTTTTACAAGTACCAAGTTTCATGTGATTTCTCACATGTGATGCTGGTATAACAAAGGTGCCAATTTCCAATTTCCAACCGTATATTATCACTGCCATAATTAGACCGACCTATGGTGATTTTACTATATTTTATTTTTTTTCACCCCCTTTAAATTTTCATGTTTTATTTTTTTTCTTTGAGAACGTAATCATCAAATTTATCTTCATGTTTTTTTTAGCTTTGTTTTATGGAAAAAACTTTAATACGTAAGTTTTAGTTTACACGTGCCTTTTAGTTTTAGGGATTAAGGTTTTAATTTAGGGTTTAAAGTTTAGGGGTTTAGGTTGTATGGTTTAGAATTTAAGGTTAGTGTTTAGAATTTAAAGTATAGGGTTTAAGATTTAGGGTTTAATTTTTTAGGGCTAGGGTTAGGAATTTAGAATTTGAGTTTTTATAGTGTAAATACACAGCCTGTGTATCAAAGTTTTACCATTGTTTTATTGTATCTTTTCTTATTTTAATAAAATTTTAATTTTTTGTTAAAATGATTTTAATATATTTTTAATGATTGCTAAATATTTTTTATAATCATTGATATTTAATTTATTGATTGACAAATCTAAATCAGATGTAACAAAAGATTTCTCAAGTATAAAAAATTATTTTATTATTTTGAATGAAATATTAATTCAAAAATATTCTCAAACCAAATTAAAACTATTTAACCATACAAATAGACAGATGAGAAATGAAAATTCGAATCTTATTCTTCTAAAATTATTTTGATAGGAACCAAAAAACTTTCCCTGTTGTTTCACATCTCTTTCATTTGCTGGTTTCAATTATAGCTTGAAGTTTGTACCAAACAAACTATTAGGACCAATACATTGCATATGATTTTCTTAGTCAATAAGAATGAAAATTCTTTTTTTTTTTAAATCACAGTCACTCAATTTTTATTAAAACTATAAAAAATAACCCATTTACAACACATATAGGAAAAGAATAATAGGACTAATCTACCAAAAACTCTTACAACCTAAAAACAAAGAAAAGTGAATACTTCCATAGAGATAAGCATACCATCAAAATTTAAAAGCTTTTTTGAATCTCTTTGTCTCTATCCAATCGATACGCATAACGGGTGAAAAAGGAGTGGTGAGCGACCCAAGCTATCAGACAGAAAGTTCTGCTACCTAGGACTGATTACATCGGCAACCAACCATCAACCGAGTGGGGATCCATCTTTGCAAGACCACCGACAGAACCATAATCAAATATTAGCGCCGTGAAAATCTCTGTTTGAGTATCAACCGGTCGTCAAGGTATGCTGAAATCATGTCATAAGGATAGATAAAATAAACCACAAAAAACAAAGAAAAGTGGGTCACAAGGACAGAAAAAAACGCGAGCCACAAAGACAGATATTCTTATTAAATATAAAAATAAAAAAATAAAAAACACCGACGATCGACAACCAAAAATTAATTGATTACCGATCGCCGGCTAATAAAAAAGGTAAAAAAGTACAGCAACGACTTAATTATTTGAGAGAAAAAACTAGGCTAAAAAATAAACTAGAATGAAAATTCTTAAAAATAAACAATTAATATGAAAATGATTTAGTATTTGACAAAGTCCATGAATTATTTGTAACAAGGCTAACAGGATGAGGTCCCATTAGTGGAGACAATAAATGAGAATGTATAAATTGTAGACCCATTTTTTGTTGAATACTTCCAATTAATTGTTTCCACCTTCCAACACTTAGACATGTATAAGATTCCTTCTAGGTTGATGAAATTAATGTATTAAATGCAAAATGCATTTGAGTTAACGAAATTAACATCTTCATCTGCAACACATTAACATGCTTTTGTTTTTTTTTTTTCAAAACAAATATTCCATTCAAAGCTGTCTCTATGCTTAAGTTTTTTTTATCAATTTTCAGTTGGTCTAACAGGATAAGATATAAGCCCATAAATAGAGATACGTTGCAAGTGGAAGGGGTCATAGCCCCAACTTTGATAGTTTAATTATATTTTAAGCCATTGATAGATTTAAAATCTTTGAAATGAAGTATTGTCTCTTGAATTTTTTAGTTGAATTATTTTTAGGATTATGTCAATTTTAAATTTAATAAAATTAAGCTTTCACCCTCATTTTTTGTTTAATTACCTTTTAAGATCTTATAATTTTAAAATCTATAACACTAAGTCTTAAAATCTTAATTTTATAATTTAATTACTTTTGTGTAACCTTGTTCGTTTCAAGTTAAGCAACTTAACTCCCACATAGTTCAATAGAGACTTCATCCATGGCTAGAAGGGACAATGCCATTCAATGGTTGGGAGGAGTCGTGCCCTCTAAATTTTTTAGTATAATAGTATTTTAGGTCATTTGTTGTTTAAATATTAGTAAATAAGACATATGTCCCTCTCAAATTTAAGATTTAAATACTTAATAGACCGTTAGTCTTTTGATATAAAGCAATTTATCCCCTATTGTCTATGTTTCTTAAGCAATATTAGGGATTCGAAATTTGACGTTGTGAATGAAACAAATTAAGTTTAGAGGATCTCCCCATGAAACTTTTTCAATACTTAATTCAAATTAATTGGCTAATAGATTAAATGCCAGTAAAATAAGTGTTTGTAAGTTTAAATTCACAAGCCATCAAAAAGAGTTGGTGGAAAATGCAAAGGGAGGAATGAAGTTTTAATATTACAAGCATCGTTCAATATCCGTTATTCATCAAAAGGGTACTCTTATTTAAGTCATAGATACATAATCCCTTTAGCTTTTAAGCAATAGTTAATGACTATAATAATCAAGCTATGGGCCCTTAGGCAAAAACAGGAAATAAATTTAATTATGAAACCAATAGCATCAAAATCAGTGAAATGCATGACATAAAGGTTTGGTAAATGAATATATATATATATATAAAGGCAATACCTAAAAAGCAATGCAACATATTAAATCTATTTGCATGGATTTTGAGTTGTAGCATTCTTTGAAATTATGAAACCATGGCTAAGGTTTGGTTGGAGATGGGCTACCTATGTGGGGGAAGTAGGGCTGGTATTTGTTTAAGTTTTCTTACTTATCATATATATTCAATTTTTAAAGCCCAATCAAAATTATATCATTATAAATAGTTGGTGATGATCAAATCAACCAAGATATATCATAAGCCACGTCAGACGACGTGCCATCCCACGTGGCGTCATTTTACCTAAAGTTTGGGAAAATTATATTATGAATCATCCTCGTCATATTAGCCATGAATCCGACCAATAAAAAATAGTCATTTTATTTTTTACATGTCAACTTTTTTACCAAATAAATCTTCACTCGTATCTTTTTGTATCATACTTAAAAAATATTTTTTTAAAAGTTAACATTTGAATGGATTGATGGCATAAAATAAATAAATATAAAATATTTGTCTATTTTTGGTGCCACTATTTATATTTTATACTTAAAATTAGGGTTAATGTTTAGGGTTTAAGAAATTGAAAGTATGATGTATTTTTAGAGTTCATGGTTTATAATTTAAAGTTAGAGCTTAAAATTTAATTTTTTAAATATTGAGACATAAAAAGATACCGAAAATGGACAAATAATTTTTGTTCGAAAAAATGATAAAATAGATGATTTATATTAATTAGAAGGATGCTTGATGTGGTAAAGAGTATTTATGATATAATTTCTCGTAAGTTTGACTCTTTCACCCTCCTCTCCTTCCTCTATGTACATAACGCATTGCTCATCAACACTCAACTCATTGCTTTATCCCTTCATAATATTAACCAGAAAAAAGTTCAATAGGGAATTGTTTACGTCATCAATCATCGACACAATAGGGTGACGCGGATTGGGGCACATTGATCCCGGTGACCTCGAATGACGACGAAAGTGGCATCGATGATAACATAGAAGAAAAGGTTCTCACTACACCAGAGTTGTTTTATAGCGGCAATTTTTAGGCTTATAGCGGCGTTTTTTAGCGCCGCTAAAAACACCCCCGATGCTAAAAAAAGTGCCACCAAAACCACTGCTGAAAACAATGCCGCAAATGTTAGCGGCGTTTGTGTACACAAAACGTCGCGACAAATCGTGTTCTGTATGTAGCGGCGTGTTTTGTAGCTGCATTTGTAATGAAAATGCCGCAAATGGTTAATGTTCTATAGCGGCGTTTTTTTATAAAACGTTGTGAATATCTACTCTATAGTGGCATTTCTAATACAAACGCCGCAATAGGGTCGTGATATATAGTGGCGTTTTCACCTCAAAACATCGCGAATCTCACTGCATGTACTAAGCTACTTTTCATGTATATTGATTACCCAAATTTAACCTGTAACATATCCAATAAGAACAAAGCTGAAAAATAATTACATAAATTAAGTAGAAATACTTAACAACAAAAATAAATTCAAGTTTAGAACATTAAAGTGAAATGTAATTCAACATTGTAGTTCAACATTAAAGTAAAATGTATTTCAATATTGTTTAGTAAAATAAACAAAACATGATCAAACCTAATAAATCAACTAAGATGGGGGATTCTGCGGTTGATTATACTTGAACATCGCCATTATTTCTTGAAATTTATTTTCGAGATTCTTGTATGCTGCTTCTCTCTTCGCTTCTCTTGTTGCTCTCTACTTCCCTCGCTTCTACTTTGGCTTTAAATTGAGTTAATTGTTGTTGTAAACGACTAACTTCTGCTTGGGAAGATTGGCTCTGTGATGGCATATACTGAGACGAGTTAGCACCAAAATATTTTGTTGGGGTAACAAATGATCTTTGGCATCGAACCCGACCATATCGTTCAGGACCAAAAACATCAACAATAACTTGATTGTCGATCTCATCCACATTAGTAGAACTATTAGTTGAAGTTGTAGCTTCATACTCCATCTTTTTATCCTTCAATTTTGTCTGACAATCAAGTAAGAAAAATGAATTCAAACATTATTTAATATAAACATGTTATACTATTGATATAAACATAACATAATCTAGATTGTGTCCAATAAATATACCAGAATTTCTGTAGCTTCAAGAGTCATAGGAGAGCCATCTTTTTTGTGTGTGTAATGTCGAAGAGCTTTACTTGTCCAACGCTACTGCCGGTCGTAACTTGCTACAATATATAATAAAAATTACTACTTACAAAATATTAAATTAAAAAATAATCAATACATGAAAAAATAATACCTCGTTATTAGCTATACGAGCAAAGCTCTTCGATCTGGCTGTGTGAGTAAATTTATGTTGCTGTCTGCTAGCAACTCCAATGTGCTGTCGATCCTAAATTTAAAAGCCGCATTACATATAAATCCAATATTGTAATAACATAGTATTATTTTTTAAAGTGCTTCGATCATACCTCTCCTTTCGTTGAACTCTAAAACCTGACTACATCTTCCCATTGATACCGGAGCATTCCAGATGGGACATTTTGCATCTTCTCTTGAAGACTGAGATTATTCTTGAAATATTTTTTTTTCAAAAAACTCTTATGGTCTCTACATTTCTTTCCTAACGCATGCTTCACATAATTGTCTGAGACCTCTAAAGAAAATTTCTCCTACAAATAACACAACTAAAGTAAATATAAATTATTATCGAATTGTAATAGATTATCTATTACAATGACATTATTACCTTCACATGATCCACAGCCTGGTTTTTTTTACTATTCGGCATCTCACGCCATGACTCATAATTGATCTGCAAAAGTGATGCATTACGTGCAGTCATGCCTAAGAAATTGGCCAGAACACCTGCTTCTGCCGCAATAGGTTGGCCAACATCGTTTCTTGTAACTTTCACTCGTTCCTCGGGAGGAAGATGGTATAACTGCATCAACTTCGTGCGCCCTCTACTTTTGTGCCTTCGACCATTTTTAGCTATATAAGAAATAATTCAGTAAATTTTTTTAAATCAAGTCAAAATAAAAAGCATCTACCATTTAAATAAAGTGTTGAACATTACCTTCGATTTCTACATTTTCTTTAACTATTTCCAGAACTTGTGAATATACAACACCAGACATTTCCTCATTATTTGTTACTTCCTCCGCTCGAGGAACTTGAACAATCCGCAGGCCACTCAATTTCCTCCTAGGCATAATATCTGCAATAAACAAACAACAATTTTAGGAACTAGTGACAATATTACTATTAATATATGTATTTGACAACAAGTTAGAGTTATAATATGTTATTACATTGTTATGTCATCAGTTTTCATTAAAATCTACATCCATGTCCTCCTAAACCCATTGGAATTGTGAACTAGAACTCGTGATTGTTCCATCTAAGTTTTTGTGTGAGTTATTGTCCATAAATGTATCGGTTTATCCAATAGAATGTAGCATGAAAAGTTCAGTTTTTGAGGTATAATTCAGTTTCCCTTTCATTTTGTGTATTAGTGTGTGTACATACATGCAACCTTGCACAAAAATTCATGCACATTTGTTTATGTTATTAATACTTTTGGATATTCATTTTGCAGCCTGGATTACATAGAAAACTATTAGATTCATAAGCTATTCATTTAGATAAAGTTGTAGATAACGAAGGGACGGATTTCTCTTTGCCTGAGTTTTCACAATGCCAAAAGGTCAATGATTGTTCATTTGTTTTTCCACTGGCCGGTAATCATCAGAAAAATGACAATTGAAGCGGAAAATAAGCATGAAGGGCATGAGCTATCCTCAGCAATGAGTGATGAGACTGCTAAATTACTGTACTCAAGCTCAAATGTTTCCAACTTGGAGCATCTAAATCAGTTGGGGAGGAATTTGATATGCAAAGGGGAGACTAGTGGGTGGAGAAGTTCAAGTATGGGACCAGAAAATGTTTACACGAACCATCCTGTTGTAGGTAGTAGGGATTTCTTAATGTTGTACTTCAAACTTACTTCAATCTGAAATTAGTGATCCTGTTAAGTTGGGTGGTTTGGATTCTTATCAAAATGAAGAGTTAGACACTCCTGAATTTTCAAACATAAAATTTCAAAAGCATTTAAAGTTGAGGAATCAAAATGATTCAATTTTAATTGTCATTTTAGATTGTTGTTGGCTTAAATTGTTTTGTTATGTCATTTTGAAATAAAAAATAGTAATTTGTAATAAAAATATTTTTTTGAATAGTAATTGTAATTTTCAAAAGGCAAACGCCAATAAATATTGTAATATATAGCGGCGTTTGGGGAAAAACGCCACTATATCACATAACATTTAGTGGCGTTTTGAAAATCAAACGCCACTAATAATAGGGTATTTAGCGACGTTTTGAAACTCAAACGTCACTAAGATAGGGTTATTAGCGGTGTTTAAAATATTAAACGCCACTAAAGACAGGGCATTCAGCGGCGTTTTGAATATCAAACGTCGCTATAGAACTCAACCTTTTACGGCATTTTATGTTCACAAACGCCGCTAACTATTGCGACGCTGGATCTAGAGGCACTTCTTGCGGCGCTTTTTCTAGCGCCATGAGGGTTTTTAGCGGCGCCTAAAAATGCCGCTATATAGCAAAAAAAACGCCGCAAAAAACCTATTTTGCTGTAGTGATTGTCCCTAGCACTAGCATAAGTTGTAGTTGAACAAGTAACAACTACTCCACAATTTTGCGTCCTCCTCAATCTTTCACGAGATTTCGTGTGGAACTTGAACCCATTAATGAGGAAGGCATTATATCTTTTAACAACTCTATTCGAACCATGAGAATTCAATTTAACCTCTTTACTAACTTATCTCCTATTCCAAACCTATAACATGAAAAAGGTGAAAACATTAGCATTTATATAAAGTATTAAAACAAGAAAAATTATACATTAGTTACGCGCCATACAAAGATTTAGTTGCTTACCGTTCGCCCTAACCATTCATGGAAAGTTTTTGTGAACAACTTATGAATCTCTCGTTGATGTAATCTTCGGAGGCGTACACGAGATTACAACTCTTTTTTATACTCACTATAAAATAGGTTGTGGTTAAAGAATGAGAAATATAAAAGATGAAGTGAATACATTTTGATTTATGTTGTAAAACTTTCGTGCGTAAGGAATATATTGAATCGTGATAGAAAAGAACATATCGATGTGCTTGTACCCAAGATTTATCATCTAACTGTGCAATTTCAACTTTGCCGAGTGGTTCCCCATAACTTCCAAACAAATAAGTCTCAACTAAGTTATTAGTACTACACACTTCATTTCTATTTGGTTGGCTAAGTCTCGTTTCAACATCTTCTAAATATCGAGAGCAAAAAGTCAGACACTTCTCTGTCAAATACCCTTCAACAATTGATCATTCTGGATAATGCTTATTACGACAGTAAGACTTCAACTTGCATAAGAACTTGGACGAGAAATAAACACAACATTATTGCATATATACGAGACTAAATTATAGTGGTTCCTTTCTTGCAAAGGCTGCTGGTTTGTAGAGGTGTCTGTAGAGGTCTAATGAGCATGCTTGATGTTCAAGGCAAATAAAAAACCCACAACAGATTCTCGTCTGAATAGTAAGTTGATCCCAGGAAGTAAAGTCATATTCTTTACAATCTTTTCTAGTTGAGGACCCATTTCTACTCAATAAAAAACCAATTTAACTATACTATAACATGCAACGGTATAAATGCTTTTCCAATCATTTCTCATTCAGCACATTGTACGCGTAAAAATGGTGGACGGACAAAGTTCTATGTTTCTCACAGGATTTGCTGCTACACTGAATTTCTTTCATTTTTTCTAAAAAATGACCTAAAGTAACAATGAAATAGCCAAGTTTTAACTATCCGTATGATGTTTACTTGTTTTTGTTTCCAGAGAAGGAATTGAAACAGGTTCATGAGTTATTCAGTCAAGCAGCAGATAATTGTATGAACTTGAAGAAACCAGATTGAACTATTCCATCTGGGCATTGATTCTGCACTAGAGTTCAATCAAAGTACTGTTTTATGTTTGTAAAAGAAAACATATTTTCTATTAGAGTAAAGCAATGGTCGGATAAATTTTCATATAAATATAGTTAATACCATGATGCACATACCGGTTTTAAGATAAAATGAAGCCATGCTCGCCCAGTCACATAAAACACAAACTTGCATATTTTTTAAACTGATCCAAGATTTGGAAAATTGACTATATCAATAATTGCAAACAGATTTGATGATTACTGGATTTGAGCAGTTGGGCTGTCTCCTTCAATCTTCTATCTGTGCTCTCTTTTAGGGCAACAGTACGAGGATTCCTGCTGGATAAGGAACATAACATAAGCTGTGGGTCATAAATCAATTCACATTTTTTAAAATCTTCTATCTCTGCATCTTATTCTTCTTTTACAGTGAAGAACATATTCTAACTGATCCATTTATATCGAACAAAAAAAGTTGAGGAAAAAAGAGACTGACCTTTGGTGCTTGTTTGTTGGTGCGACCGAGCTGCCTGAGGGACGATCGACAGTGATGAGCACCACGACGGGGAAAATGGCGAGTAGGAGCAAAAGTAGTTAGGGATTTAGGGATTTTTCACTATTGATATGGGGATGGTGAAAAAGGGTCTAAAACTGAGATATAATGTCAAATTAAAACGTTGTGTTTTATCTATTGCGACGTTTTTTAAACAAACGCCTCCATAGAACGAACAATTGTGGCGCTTGTCACTCAAACGCCACCATATGTTTTTCATAACGGCGTTTAATAACAAACGCCACTAAAAATCAAAACCTTTTGCGGCGTTTTAATAGTAAACGCCACCAAGATGTCGAATCTATTGCGGCGTTTCTGTTTCCAAACACCACCGTATCGTATTTATTCAAGGCGTTTTTCTATCAAACGTCGCTAAAGTTTCCACTCTGTGGCGTTTTTACAACAAATGCCGCGATAAGTTTAATAATAGCAGCGTTTGCTCCTAAAACGCCACGAACAACGCCGTTATATATCAAGCCTGGTGTAGTGTCTGCTTGAAAGCTATCAAAGAATTGGTTTGACATCTTCTTCTGCAACACATGAAGTGAAAGTGAAGATCACGAGCAAACAACTGGTGGAGTTACTGGGTAGGGTTGATGTAAAAGAGTTATGGGTGCAACAGGTTTTGACACAGTTGATCAATGTTGATGATCAATACGATCAAGCAAATCAACGGTCCTGGAGGCCTTCACTTCAAAGCATTCCTGAGGTGATGATCATGCAAGATCATTTCTAGTTTCTATTTCCTTTCCTTGGAGATTTTCTTGTATGGTGTGTGTATTATCATTCGTTGATTGACTTTCCTGGGAAACTGATAGAAAATGAAGAGAAGAAAATTTAAGGTTCTTTTATAGAAATTTTGAACTTCAGTTTGTACCTTGAAAGAACATGGGTGTATTGTTGTATAGAGTTAAAAAAATTCATTTTTACACAAACAAATTGACTTATGTGTTGGTTAAATTATTATGCTAGTCCTTGTACTATCCTTAAGTTTCTTTAAAGTAAATTCAATCTCATTAGAACTCCCTTCATAATCCATACATGATAGAATTCAATCCCGGATAGCAGAAGGATGTACTATATTTATGTTGTAGATATAGTTACTATACTCTAATTTGATCATTTTTAGTCCATGTACTTTTAAATTTTGATCTTAACCCAAATAATAATTGCCAGATTTGTTAAGTCAGATTCTATTATTAGTCTTAGTATTATGTGTAAGTTGACAACTTAGTTTATGTTCTTTAGTTTAATCATTTTAAGTCCCTTAAATTTAAACATATTATCATTGTATTGTTTTAATCAAGATTAAAATTTTATAATTGAAAAAGTACATATTAGAATTGATTAAATTAGATTACAAGGACTAAATCAATAACTTTTACATAGTACATAGACTAATGACCGAATTTGATCAAGTATGTTGAGGAGTCATGTAAATTATCCATAAACTATATATGAAATTATAAGGGCAGTATATATGGTTTATCAAGTTTTCCTTTCAAACATTTCCAGTCATTCAACCACTAAAGATTGGGACAAATGCATCTAAATTAATAAATGGTATATTTATGATAAAGTCAAAACTATCATTGATTTAATATGCTTTGAGTAGCAATCAAAACTTGGAACAAATAAAAAAATTTGAGAGAAGCAAATGGTAATCTTCTAAATAAACAAAGGATAAGACGATACACATTATCAGTCTAACGGAATAAAACATTAGGGTTTGTATTTTAATATTGTGAATGAAATAAATTTGACTGAATAAACTTCTACATTGTCAAACTTGAATGAGTTAGTCAATAAATAAAATACCTGTGATATAATAAAAATTAATCATAAAATGTTGATCAAATGGCCCTTCAACATTTCTTAGTCATTCAAACCACCAAATATTGTATATGCTTCAAACTACAATCAAAAGTTTGAACAAATCAAAAATCCAAAACTATTATTAGAGAAACAAATTAGGGTAATCTTCAAAGTTTGTATTTAAATTAAAATTTAAGCATAATATCATGTGTGGAAGGTATTTTCCATTATATGTTTTATATTTTCTTTCAATGAAATTTGCACCATGTGCATATTGGTATGTACTCTTCTTTCCAAGAGTGCTTGTAGTTGGTTATTATCGGAGGCAGATACATAATTTTATTTTCAGGATGTGAATTTTTAGGAAATTATATTATAAATTTAAGAGTGTAAAATTATAAAAATAATATATTCATTAGAAAAATATAAAAATATAAAAATTATATAGGAATTTGAAATTTTCATGGTGCGACCGCCCTACACCACTGAGTCCATCCCTAATTATTACCTTGAGAGATTGACTTAAATTTTTATAATTATGTTTGAAAAGTAAATGGACACATTTTCAATTCACGAGTCTTAATTTGTATCCTAATTCAATTTAATATTTTCTCGAGTCGAATCTGAATACAATAAAATTCGAATAAATTCAATTAAATTTGTTCAAATTAAAATAAAACGGTCAACAATATGACTAGTGCTAGAACATATAGTTTTGATTCTTTTGAAACCATATACATTTGATAAAATTTTCAAACCAAAATAAGAAGAAAAAAACAAGATACTTTATTATGATAAATTTGATTTGGTAATCTACTTATCATTTTGGATTCAATTTATATATATTTTTATAATGTGACATTTTTTTTAATTTTATATATTTTCACTTCTTTTTCATTTTTTTATAAAACTTCAAAAAAATTGTTTTATATATTTTTTAATGTTTTTTAGTTTTTGAATTTAATCTAATATTTTTAGACTGCCAAAATTGCTATTATATAATTGGACAGGAACTAAAAGGATATTTACACCACTTTTTCATTCAGATTATTTATTCACAGGGATTGAACCATAAATCAAGATTAACGGGGCAAAATATAATTAATCATAAAAGCGAGGGTAAAATATAAAATAATTAAAAATAGAGGATCTAAATAGGTAAAATTTTCATTGTATTTTTTAGTATAAAATACTTGGGGCATGCCCCCCCCCAAGCCATAGGATGGCTACGTCCTTGCTTATTCAAATTAATTTAAAAAATCCCATAATAATAATAACAATGATAATAATAATAATTCTGTCAACTTAAAATAAATAATTCAATTATTTGACTCGGACTCGGTTCGAATTGAATTTTACTTTTATCTTTAATTTGAAAGTACCATTATGATGATCCAATGGCTTGTGTGGACTGGAGTGTACATTTGAATAGGATATGCACAACGTACATCGTGTTAGAACGAGCTCTCTTCGGAACGAGTTTGATATTAGCTAAGATATTATCTCAATGTGTCAAAAAGATAGAATGCTTGTAGAATCTGGACGAGTTTCAAACAAATTTAAATCTAAATATTATTTTGTAATTGAATTAAAATGTTAAAGAAAATAAGAAACCAATAAGTTTGTCGACAATTTTTGTAGCACCCGTAATAATTAAATAATAAAAAAAGATTGTAGAATCTAGCAAACGATCATCATCAACATTCACCTGAAGAAGGTAGATTCATTTTCTCCTCCCCAACAAAAGAAGATTTATGCCCCTTTCTTAACGCGTCTCTCCCGAATCCTCTTTTCGAGTGATGAAGTCATGATCAAATATCAGAAGGTATTAAATTATTTAATTTTAAAAATATATACATTTATTGATATAAATTTTTTAAATTTTAACGAACCCAACAAGTATTTTAGTGAAAAAATAGATGATTTTTATCTTAAAAAACACGGGTTCAATTATAATATTTGTAGGTGTGTGCACTATCAAAATGTTAAAAATATTCATAAACATATACTATTTTATAATCATTTTAAGACTATTCAAAATAAATTTTAATATTTATCTTATGAATATAAATATTTCTTTACTTAATAAAAAAATTAAAAACAATACCTTCCTGTGTTGATTGGATTCTGTCCATGTTTACACGTCATTTTGAACACTAATTAAAATCGTTTATAATTATGTTTTAAAGTAAAATAAAATTAAAAGAGATCAGAGGATGTTGTAAAGCAATTCACTTTCGTGATAATAGCATATGATACGTCATTAGGCCGAATTTTCTTACATAATAACAAATGTAGGTCATAAATGTACAAAACCCACATAGTTGCCACATGAATTGGACCGTCTTGTTCAAAAACTGGACCCTTTTTAAACGCCTATCAAACTTGTCCTTTCCTTTTTTTCCAATTATATTTAGAATTGAATTAAATTTTCGACCAAATGATAAATTTTATCTATAAAAATAGAACTTAAAATTTTGTATAAATTAGAATTTACTTATACTGTGTAAAACTCAATTACTTTTATACTTTTTGAATCGTTGGGTAAGGATAATAAATGACTAAGATTATTTCTTTATTTTTTTCCGTGATAATTTTCACATTTTCTACTATTAATCACATCCATCCATTTATTTTTATCCAACGGTCCAACACATTCATCTGTTTACCTTTATCTAACGGTCCAAAAAAGGGTAAAACTTCCAAGTTTTACATAACGTAAAAGGATCTCATCTCTCTCTGTGTATATATAAGTTATATTTTGATATACAAGTTATTAAAAAAATTTACACAACCCTTCATATTTAAATTATAAAATCTAAAACTTAAATCCCCAACCCTAACACCCTAAAACCTAAACCTTAAACATTATACCATAAACTCTAAATTCTAACCCTAAACCTTAAATTCTACACAACTTAACCTTCTAAACCCTAAATCACAATCTAATTCTCTATACCTAAAATTAAAAAGATTGTGTATCGAAGTATTTTATATATATTTATATAAACACGGCATGTAAATTCCAGGCAACTTCGTAGTTCGTAGTACAAATACAACCCTTTTGGCGCCCATACTTTCACTTCCATTTGTTTTTTTGCTGTCTTTGTGTTTGACCTGTTTCGCTTCTTTTCTTCCTTATAAAGCACCTTAATCTCTTACATACAGCACAATATGAAGAAAAAAAACCTGTCACATTTTCTCGAACTCTCTCTCAAAATCCACAGCTTCAAGGTAAAGAGAGATGTAACTGGTTTTGTCTTTACCTTTTTTGTTTGGTTACCAAGAAGAAGAAAAACACGAGGAAGTATATGATTTATAAATATATATATATATGTGTGGCCTTGCCTTGCTCTGAATCCTGTTCTTCGTTGTTTTTGTTCCAAAGTAAGATAAACATTTTAATGCCCCGTTTTTCTTCTGTTTTGTTTGGTGTTCAATTCCAAACACAATAGCTGCTGTCTCTCGGTGATTTCTTTTTGTTCTTTTTTCCATCTTTTTCTCTTGTTGACCAAAGTAAGATAAACGAGAGTAACATAGCTGGACGTTTCCCTTGTTTGGTGACTGAGAAAATTTCTGAAACAAAAGGAATACAAAGAACTTGGAGTACTTTTATTTGCTCTTCCTTTAGTTTTTTGTCCTTGTGGTCAAGAATCAAATACACATACACGGTTTGATTTTTGTTAAATTTTCTTGCAGTTTCTCAGCAACCGAAGACACCTTCTCTTCTTTGATGGAGAACACTGGTAGTGATTCTTTTTTGAGGAACAGAAGATTCGAGAGCTTCCTCGATACAAAATCGGGTCCAAATTTGAGGGAAACTCAGAAATCTTCTAGCAAAGAAACAGCGAAACCGAGGCCTAAGAAAATCGATGGTTTTGTGGAGAATGATGGATGGATTCCGACATTGATATCGTGTGTAAGGATTGTGACATGTTTTGTGACAATGATGGTCACGACATTCGTTTGGGCAGTAATCATGGTCTTCCTCCTTCCTTGGCCTTCCCACAGAATTAGACAAGGAAACATATATGGCCATGTCACTGATCGATTACTGGTAACCTTTGTTTTGTTTGATTGCTCAATTTCATTACTTTTGTTTCATTCAATCTGATTATTGGCATAATAAAAATTTAATCTTTAACATTGATATTGTCTACCACTAAATTTTAAAAATGATGCTTTTAGTAACGAAGATGTTAATTAAAGCATTAAACTTTTAATAGTTTTGAGGGTTTATATGTAACATGACACTATTTATTTTATATGTCATTTTAATAAATAATTTAAAATTAAAAATATTAGAAAATAAAAAATACTTTGATACACAAATTTGTAGGTTTAGTTTGTAGGGTGCAAAATTTAATACTTATGGCTAGAATTTAGGGTTTAATGTTTAGTTTTTGGGAGTTAAGATTAGAGATTTAAATTTTAAAATTTCGAAAGTTGAATCGAAATTCATTAACTGGTCGAGCAGTCAAAAATATTTATTTTGCCTCATCTTGTATAAATTTTGATTCCGATATAAAAACGTAAATAATTAAAAACTGATGGTTCAATCAAATTGAATTTAGGGAAACAAAATCGAGAATTAAAAAATATTGTAAAATGTTTAAAACTGAAAAACGAGGTCAAATAATTGGAAATTCAACCGGTTAAATTATTATTTTTTGAGATTTTGTGTCTATATTTTTATTTAATTATTATTGAATTTATCGAATTATGAACCGGTGACTTGGTCGATTTGATCATCGACCTGTTTTTTACAATATTGATGTGGGTGCTTACTCTTTATTTTATTTATTTATAATGAGATAGTGTTTTGCAGAATAAAAATGAAGATCATATAGGTAGGCTCCATTAGGAATAAGTTATTTGTTTTATAAATATTTTGGTATAAAAAGTATTTTAATTGAAATATTTTGGTAATGATTTAATCAAAAAAAATATTTTGGTAATGAGATGTTAATTTTGCTACATAAACAGAGCTCAAATCTCTTGCAAAAATTCACTATCTCATCATACATGTATTGGTTTACTTTAAGGTTGTTCTAGACAATGTTACATTACATGTACAATGATATCCAGAATCTGCAATTTGTTCAGTTAAGATGGAAAACAGTTTCACATTTAATCATTAGTATTTAGAACAAATCGATTGCAGATCTGGATCCTAGGGAATCCGATAAAGATCGAAGGAACGGAGTACTCGAATGAGCGAGCCATTTACATCAGCAACCATGCATCTCCGATCGACATTTTTCTCATTATGTGGTTGACTCCTACAGGAACTGTCGGCATCGCAAAAAAAGAGGTACATTCCGCTCATCGGTGATTTAAACTATGTCGGAACTTCGATTATGAACATATATTGCATTAAAGATCATATGTAAATTGCCTTGGAAGACCTAAATATGCGGAATGCTCGTTCTCTGCAGATCATATGGTACCCTTTATTCGGACAACTATATGTTTTAGCGAATCATCTTTGGATTGATGGATCGAATCCATGCGCTGCCATCAAGTCCATGAAAGAGGTATGTTTTTCTTACCATCTATCATCCGTTGGACATGTCGTTTATGGCGCTAAGTTATGTTTTTGTGTCTCTCGCTTAGGCGGTTGAGTCTGTTAAGAAACATAGCTTATCTCTGGTTATTTTTCCCGAGGGAACGAGGTCGAAAAACGGACGACTTCTTCCATTTAAAAAGGTAATTTTTTCTACGACATAGGTGTTATGACACAAATACTTTAAAATATATATAAAAAAAATGTTTGGGGGTACGGTTGCAGGGTTTTGTTCATTTAGCCTTCCAGTCTGGTCTTCCCATAGTTCCAATAGTCTTAACAGGCACCCATCTAGCATGGAGGAAAGGTAGCTTGCAAGTTCGACCGGCGCCGATATCCATAAAATATCTCCCTCCGATAAGAACTGGTGGTTGGACGGCCGCCAAGATTGATGATTACGTAAAAATGGTGCATGACATATATGTCGAGAGCCTTCCAGAGACGCAAAAACCGATCACATCCGATGACACCAAAGACAGTTAGAGATGATGATTTAAAAAGGTCCTGTTTTTCTTGTTGTTGTAGTAGTATTACTTTTAAAAAGTGCAGTAAAAAAATATTTTTTAAAAATAATTTTTAAAGGTGTTTTTGAATTTTTAAGTTCAAAATTTAAATGTTTAATATTATCGTCAAAAAATACTTTTAAAAAGATAAATAACTATATTGGACATAATATTATAAGTTATATATATATAATATTGATATCTAAACTCTTTAATGTTATAATATATAAATATATCAGTTTAAATTATCATAAAATATAAAAAAATATTTTTATTATAAATATATATTTTTCTAACAATTGTACGCATTTCATAAAAATATAATAAATTTAAAATATTTTATTCAAAAAACTTGACATGAATAAATATATATAATATTTAAATTAAAAATAATTTATTAATTATATAATTATATATTTGTAAAAATTATAAATTTTTAAATTTTAAATAAATACAATAACAAATTAAGGTTAAAATAATAATTTGAGTCTCAAAAATATTTCTCCAACTACAAAAAGCCTAGAAATTTCAATTTTTGCGTTTAAGTTAAAATGTATTTTTCAAACGTAATTTTTTTTAAAAACTAACTGTTTAGTGCTTTCGGCCAAACACTTTTAATAAGCAAGGCTAAACGAGGCTTTAAAGCACCTCACCCCAGGTTGATTGCAACAATAAGCTTACCATAATAATAATGGATGTTCGTATCTCACTTTAGCTATTGGCTGTTGGACAGTTCAATGTGCCATTTTCTTAAGTTTTTATATCTGATATATATTCGAATATAGTATTTTTTATTATATTTTAATACACAAAATACGTAAAAAATTACACAGCCCTTTTTATTTAAACTATACAATTTAAACTCATCTCTAAAACCTTAAATTTAACAAGTTCTTGTAAACTAACCATGCTCATCAAAGTTTCCCTCTCTCTCTCTATACATATATATAATACACTAATAATGAATCATATTGTGACACGTTCGTAATTCAATGCCAATGTGATAGTGGATTATTTTTAAATTCATACATTGCCTATAACAACAATTAAAACGGAATGAAAGCTTAATTAAACATTCATAATAATAAGTTAATAACTACTACAAAGCACGAGTCTGAGGAAACTACTATGGTATATAAGAGTGTAACTTACAATAGATTTAAAAGAAAAGAAGCCGAGAAAAGTGAAGCCATAGAAGATGAAGAAACATGAACCTCTCCAAAAACCTAAACCCACAAATTGTACACCAACCGATGAAATCAAGCCAACGACTAAACTGCCCTGGATCAGAGAGAACGAGTTTCAAGCCACAGTACGGCAACCGCAGCTTACTGCAACATACAAAAGAAAAAGAAAACGATAACATTCAGCACAAACGTATACATCGTCAAACAAGAGTGCAGCCAGAAGTAACAGAGTTGGAGATGAAATTCGACATGCTTGCAAATACTTTGCTTTCTCTAAGAGCAGTGATTAGAACTATGAAAAGAATAACTTATAGAATTTCTTTTACCTGTTGTCGTTGTTGGTAAGCCCCTGGCTGCTGGTAATTGCCGTATCCGTGATAGCCCCCATAGTACATGTTAGGATCTTGGGGAGGAGGTGCATATCCATATGCTTCATATCCTTGAGGATATCCATAGTATCCACTGTTCCATTGACCCTGATCAGGTTGAGCCTGAAATTCCAATACATGCCCTTTAGTTTACAGAAATATATGTAGCATGGCTCTAAATACAGAATACGATGATACTAAAAACGAAACCTGTTTGCTTGAAGGACTACGTCCCCATGAAAGCCTAACATTCCTTCCTCCTAAAACAGTACCATTCAAAACTGGTAACGCTTGTTCAGCACTGGTCCTGAAGTGCATCATTTTGCAATGTGTTAATACCATGCATTAGTTTTTCATGTGCCCAAAAAAACATGAAAGTGTTTAAAAGTTACCTGTTAGCATACTGAACAAAACCACAATGCTTGTTAGCAGGAATTTTTACATGAACTACCTCACCAAGCTGGCTAAATATTTGTTTTAGTTGGTCTTCAGAAACACTGGGATCCAAGCCACCGACAAATATCTGCATTTAAGCTAGTAAGAGTTCAGTTGCTCATACCATGAAATTAAGTATGTTAATATAAACGAGAAAGCTACCCACTGTGGTATTATTTGGATCACTCTCGCCTGGATTTCCTTGGGTATTCTGGTAAGCAGCTGCAAATTACAAATACATGTAAACTATTGTAGAATAGAAGATATAGTGCTATCCCTGATATTAAGGTTTTCAAATTGTTACAAAATATTAGAAACTAATACAATACATCTTCCAAAAGTAAATATTTACATGTTAAAAATGAAAGCTACAAACCTATTCACAAACTTGTAATAAATTTTCAGCTAGCATTCTTACTTCTCTAAACTTGAATTGAACATTGTTGAAAAAACAAAGCATTAAGATCACACACACACATATAACCAAACATTTCAAAATAAGCAGGTAAAAATAATTCCCTCCCTGGCATGGAAAGAACAAAAGTGTACAACCGACGACTACATATCACTGGAACAATGGTAACCATAAAAATCTTTTGGGTTAAATCAAGGTTTGCCTCTACCAGGCAAAGTCAAAGTATCCGATAAAATAAACTTCAATAGTAGCTGAAAAAGAAATAATTGATTACACTAAACTCCGGGAATCAGTAAGGGTTCTTTCATAACACTAACACCTTGAATAGGGTGAAAAGAGGAAAGGTGAAAAAGGTAACTCATCTTTTTGTCCTCACTTGAAATGAAGTATTTTTTTTTTGGAAGGGGAAGAGGACAGAGGGAGTTGCTGGTGCATAAATTGAATGATTCACAAGTTCAACCTCAAATATTACAGACAGGCAGAAAGAACCTACCTGCTAAACTAATTTTGAATTTGTGAGTGATACTGTAAATTCTCAGCATGCACACAAGACAAAGCATGTATTTTTGGAAAACTAAGGAAATTCTTTTTAACTTGAAGTGACTTGCAAGCTCAAATAAAAAGTAGAAAAGCAAATGTCTTCCAAATGCAAGATAGATAAGGATATATTCATCTGCAACCGGATATTCATTATTTTAGCTTAAGCAATAAAGAAGGGCAAGTGATCCGCTTCCATGGAGGTTAAACTTAAATCCTTCGACTGAAAATGCTTTTAACTACAAGTTCCAGGTTTCTTTCCAGTCTCAGTTTGTCCTCATGGCAACAGAGCATAGAATGAAATCTAAGCAGATACTATATTTTAAAAAGAAGCACAGATTTCAAAAGCGATGGAACAAAATTAGCACCAAGGTTCATTAACAGAATGGTGTAATACAACATGCATAGCAATTTCACTATAGTTGCTTCATCTACTTTTGAGTATTAAAGCTTGAATCTGAAGGACAAAAAATGGAGTGTGTAAATGTAAGCAAGTACTGGAAGGGAACTGATCCAGAACGAAAACAAAATTTCTGGACTTGTAAAGTAAATAAAGAATAAAGGAAACATGTTGGGAAAAAAGGAACAAAAGGAAATTGATTGAAATACTTAATATGGAACTGGAAAAGAAATTGGCAGACGTAGCACAAATATTGCCACGAGAAAATGAAGCTTCCGACATAAACAAAGTAACTGACCTAAAATGAAGCCACGGACTAAAGTGGAATCATTTCAGCTGATATCAGTTCCAGGCCCCCCAAAATGAGAGCCTCTTGATGTCCTGCTTTAAGAAAACATGAGTTTTATATAAGTTTTTGCATTTTTTAACTTTTAATATAATTAAAAGTGTCAAGTTTACAAATGCAAACTGGAAGGAAATGACTTTGTATAAATTCCAGCAATCTTCAGGTCGTAACTGAAAGAATGTGAATTTTAAGAAGACAAACAGATCCACCTCAGAAAATTAAAAACAACAAAGAAAAACACAATAACCAACAAGCTAATAGCTATCAACTTGTCAAGTCAAAGTACTCGGGCACAAAACATGGCAAATAAATACTATACACAACCAAGCAAACTTCATATGGAAATCAAGATAAAGTATAACTTAACATAAACCACAAGAGTCTACCTTTCTGATACTGCTGATCAGTGACGGGCTTCTTACTAGCAGCCGGTCCAATCCGCATTGCCCTGGTGGAACAATACATCCCATTCATTTCTGTCATGGCACGAATCTGCTCACTTTCATCACCAAACTTCACAAAGCCGAAACCTTTAGACCGGCCTGTAGTCCTATCAGTAACCACTTTGGCACCCTTAACAGATGGGTAAACAGCTTTAAAAGTCTCTTGTAACATGTAATCAGAAACATCTGCAGCTAAATCCCCAACAAAGATTGTGTATTCAGGACCCTCTTCTTGCCTCTTTTCTCCATATCCGAGTGCAGCCCAATTCAACCTAAAATTCTGCTCGACACTAGGCATTGGCAACCCATTATACGACTGCAAAACTCTCTCAGCTGCTGCATGTGACACGAACTCTATAAACCCGTATCCCTCTGGCAGACTCGTTTGCTTATTCCTAATCACCTTAGCTGAAACCACCTAAAACAACCCAAAAGATTAAGCTTTGTTTAATTATGGAATTAACTATTCCCTTAAAAACAAAAGAAATAGTAATTCGTTTATGTACAGAAAGAAACAATACTTTTTAATTATTAAAAAAGAAGGATATCAGTATATCAACTCTGCTGGTAATATTATTAGACTACTACATAATTTCCCCTTTTAATTATGATTATCAACATAAAAAATAACTTTTATTCTAATCTAATCACCTCTCCTGTTTGAGAGAAGATGCTGATGAGGTAATTCTCATCCATCCATGGTTGAAGATCACCGATCCAGAGAGACCGAATTTCGCCGGAGCCGGTAGCCGGGGAACCGGCGGTGTAATGCTGCATCTGAGAGGGCGGAGGGACGAGTTGCGGATTCCAACCTGCAGGTGAAGGAACCGGCTGGTCGGCCTGCAGTTGTTGAGGCATCATCATCCAAGACTGAGAGTGCGGTTGTTGCTGGTACTGCTGGGTTTGAGACGGATCGTTTGTCATGGACGGCGGCGGAGCTACGCCTCCTGATGGTGGTTGTTGCATCATATTTGATAGACGAGGAGAATAGATTCGGAAGATCTCAAAGAGGGAGGACAAAGCGAAACCCTAAGGGGATTATTTAGTTGTTTATTTATGGCTTAATATAACAATGTAATATAGTCTAATTCTTATTTTATCCTTATACAATTTTTTTCTCAGCTACTAAATTGGTTATTATTCCATACAGGGAAAAATAAAAGTTTTTCAAAACGTTATAATTTTAGGGTTTAAGATTTAATTTAAGGTGAAAGATTGAAGTTTTAAGTTTAAAGGATTGAAATTTAAGGATAGTGGTTAGAATTTATAGATAGCGATTATAATTTAAATCTCTTATTTTGTATAAGTTTATATTGTTTCATCTAATATAAGTTCATGTTATTTTATCTTGTATAAGTTTGAATATGGACATTTGCTTTAAAAATATAATTACTTAAAACCTTGAACCCTAAACCTCAAAATCTAAAATCTTAAACACAAACACTAAATCCCAACAACCTTCAACCCTAAAATCCTAAACATATAACCTCTAGGTTCAAGGATTATAATTTTAGAGTTTATGGTTTAGAGTATTAATTAAAGGATTATTATTCAATATACAGACGGTGGAAATTTTTTGTTTCCACAAATGACTTAATTATAGGGTTTAGGTTTTTCAGTTTATGGTTTATAAGTTTAGTATAGAGGTTAGAATTTAGGATTTATGTTTTAACCTATAAATCCTAAAATTTAACCCTAAACCAAAATCTTACCAACAACCCCTAAATTTAAAACTATTACACTTAAACCCCTAAACTGTAAACGGTGTCTCAAAACTCTAAAACTAAATTTTTACAAGCGTTCATGCATACAATAATTACCCTTAATTAAATGTCAACAAACCAGATAATTAACGGGTTTAAAATTTTTTATCGCCTATTAATTACATCTACAATTAATTTTATATTAAATATTATACTATATTCTATTATAGAATTTACTAATTTTTATACATAGTCCTTAGCTGCTCTGCATGTACTAAAATTATAATGAAAGCAAATTATACATTGAATGACAATAATAAAAATTTTAAAAATTGATAATAATATTGAAAGTGTCCTAAATGTTCAGGACTACGCATTATCAGTGCAGTTTACTCTAAAAAAAAAGAAAAAAAAAAGCAAGCATATTACCGGATGAGTCTAACATGGAGTATCTCTAAGTATCACCGTTAAGTGTATTTTCTTAAATAATTTAGGGAATTGTGCCAGCATATTATACTGTATGAACTTGCCGACACTCACATTGGAACATGAACTGCTTGGCTTGAAATATCTATTACAGTAACTAAAAGTCTAAAACAGCTGTTTTGTTTTGTATTTTGTCTCTCTTTTTCTTTCTCAAGGTAGTAAATGTCAAATTCAAAGCCAAGTAATTTAATCAAATATTTTAAAGTTTCAACTTCTTGCAATCCATCATCTGGATTTAAAAATATAAAATGCTAATGTCACTCTGAATAAGCCATGGAAATTCACTACAGGTTCAAACAAAGCTTCAAAAGCTAAGAATCTGGTTTACAAGAAAAATAGAATCAATCATTCTATTACGGGTGAAGAGTAAAACAAAGATGTTGAAAAAAGCAATACATATCTTATCTTGTTAAACATAGTAGTGGCATATTAAGGTCACTGTAATGAAAAGATTCCACTGCAAAACCCAACAAAACAAAGGTCAATAACTTGCTCTCCATGGATCTGTATCTGTTCCTCTCACACATAACCATGAACACCGTCGTCGCGATTCTCCTGTTTCTGATCCCGGTTTTCCTTCTCCTAACACGGAGAAAAAGATCGCCGGGAAGGGTTCCTCCGGGTTCACTTGGACTACCACTAATAGGTCAGAGCCTCGGCCTACTCAGGGCCATGAGGACCAACATGGCAGAAGGGTGGCTTCAGAAGAGGATAAGGAAGTACGGTCCGATATCGAAGATGAGTCTGTTCGGGAAACCGGCGGTTTTCATCTACGGTCAGGCTGCGAACAAGTTTGTATTCGCCAGTGACAGCAGCAGCATCGTTAACCAGCAAGTGAAGTCGGTTAGCGCGATTCTGGGCGACCGGTGTATCTTGGAACTGGTCGGGGAAGATCATAAGCGTGTTCGTGATGCTCTCGTGTCGTTCTTGAAACCCGAATCATTGAAGCAGTATATTGGAAAGATGGATGAAGAAGTCAGGAATCACCTCGAGATGCATTGGCATGGCAAGGAACATGTCACGGATTGCTATTAAAACATTAAAACTTGGTTTCAAATGGCGTGTAACATGGGAATATCATATGTGATGTCTTTTCTCCCCTGTGCCGATAGATGTTACCACTGATGAAGACCCTTACATTCAACATAATCTGTTCTCTTCTATTCGGAATCGAAAGAGGACTGAGAAGAGAGAAACTTGCAGATGATTTCCGATACATGATAGAAGGAATGTGGTCGATACCGGTTAATCTGCCCTTCACACGCTACAACCTAAGCCTTAAATCAAGTGCAAGGGCCCAGAAATTGTTGAAACATCTCATTGGTGAGAAGAGGGTTGATCTAGAGAATGGTGCTTCACCTCGCCAAGAGCTCATCACTTGTCTGCTTAGCATTCGCAACGAGAAGAACGAACAAGTAATATCCGAGAAAGAGATTATTCACAATGTTATGCTCATCATGGTTGCTGGATATGACACCTCGTCCGTTCTTCTCACCTTCTTGATGCGCCTTTTCGCTAATAATCCTGCCATTTATGCAGCTGTTCTTCAAGGTGTATATCGATATGACCTTAACTCTACAAGATTAAAATCAGTTTATGATTCCAAACTCGGAACTATGTTGCAGAAAATGGACTTATGATTTTGTTGATCTCTGGTTGCAGAACAAGAAGAGATAGCAAAGAACAAGCCTAATGGGGAGCTTCTGACGTGGAAATACCTTGCCAAGATGAAATACACATGGAAAGTTGCCATGAAACTCTCAGACTGTTCCCACCATTCTTCGGAGGCTTCCGGAAAGCTGTAAAAGATATCGAGTATGGAGGATATCTAATTCCGAAGGACTGGCTGGTAAGTAGAACCATACATCACATTCCATTTTCTTTCAGCACTTCAGGTTCATCCATTGATCTGTTATGGTATCTCACTGATACAAGTTACTGATTTGTATCAAGATTTTCTGGGCTATGGGCATGACACAAATGGATGATACCATATTTCCAGAACCATCGAAGTTCGATCCAAATAGATTCGAGAATCCAGCTTCAGTTCCACCTTACTGCTTCATTCCATTTGGAGGGGGGCCTCGGATATGTCCAGGATACGAGTTCGCAAGGATTGAAACCCTTGTTTCGATTCATTATCTGATTACTCGGTTCACATGGAAGTTACTATGTTCAGACAATAGTTTCAGCAGGGATCCAATGCCTGTCCCAGCTAAAGGATTACCAGTTCAAATCAGTCCTAGGAAACTGCTCTGATATTTTAGTCTCCTGGTCACATGCTTCAAAGAAACTTGTAAGATTTCTGTTGCAGATCAAATGAACTTTATTTTGCTTCATTCTGAAACTGATTCCGGATTATATCCGACCGGTTTTCCGCAAATACTCACATCAAACATATGTCATCAAACAAGCAGACATTACAGCTCCATATATAATACTTTATTTGACTAAAAGAATGACTTCCATAGTTCTATCAGCATCAATGTTCCATTTTCTATCATCTATAACAATTCAATATCTGAAATCCCAACTCCTAGTCCGATTATCATATTTACAACCGATACAGATACACTATCTTGGATGAACTAGAAGTAGTGGTTGACCACTGGCATAACGATAAAAGATGGAAGTGAGGCTGTCTAGCAGTTTTGTGCCCTGAAGTACTTTGGTGGCTTAGAAGGACATCGTTCATTCATATGGGGGTAAGGGTCCAAGGAATTAAATCCGGGTAATTCCATCCGATACTTCCCCAGAATCTGACAATAGGGAAGCTTTACATCATCTGCATCATTGCACCACTTTGGCAGCCGGCTTGAATCATTCTCGAAAAACTTTAGAGTATAAGCATCTTTGATCTGTGTTTTCGGTTTTAATTCAAACAAGAGTCAGCAATAGGATTGGATCATGAATACACGAAAAATCTGTATTTCAGAGGAGAAATCCTATGATCTTAGACAAAGACTTTACTCAAAATAAGCTCACCGTGAACTCAGTGACTTGAATAGAGTCGGCAATAGGATCAAAAAGTCCCGCCTCCTTGTACATTTCGAGGATAAAAGCAATGCACGAGGTTGACTTCCCATCACTGTATATCCAATCATCTTGTTCAGGAACAGTCAGCAATTGATCAAATGATGATCCACGCTTTTCGGTTTCCACCAGTATATCAGAAAGATTAAGACCCTGCCGTGCACACCATAATTAGAACAAAGAAAAGATAATGAATCACATTGATGTTATCTTCATAACAAGAGAAAAAACTATATATATCCGATATTCTTGAAGACCAAACAGCTTTAGACCTTACCAGTTTTTGAAGCATCTAGGCTAAGCTATGTAAGAAAGTAAGAATCTAATTCGTTACAAGATTGGAAAAAGGGAAAAACCACATGCATGCAATTAAGCAAGTTGTATGTTACCTTCAAGACATAAATCCCAAACAATTCAGATTATATTTTGTGTGAACATTCCACAATAAGTTGACCAATCAAGAAAGATATACCATACCTGAGTTCCAAGCCGCTTGTTTAATCCCTCGTTCCACAAGTTAGCAGCATATTCAGGCTGCATTTCACTCCAAACTGTCATAGCAGAAGCTACCTGTATAATTGCAGGGAAACATTCAAATCCTATGACTGGAAATTTTACAAAGTGAGAGGGGAAGACTGAAGAGTCATATGCATCGACAACATTGTTATTTGTAAATGCAATAACAAAGAATGCAAGAAAAAAGTGGAAGACCAAGACCAACAAAATATCCACTACAACATAGTATCGAAAATGTACTTGGAGAGAAACCAAAGAAAGGGGAAAGGAGAAGAGGCAGAAACTTAGCAGCGTACACTATAAGCTTAACCTAAGGTATTCGATGTAAATATCTAAATACCAGGTGAGCATCCAACGGAGGAGGATAATTCCCGTCTATGGTGTCTATCCAGCTGAATAGCATGTTATGATAGCCATATGGTTTGCCTGCCATGCTTAGTGCATACTCCCAAGCAGCGGTCTCATTAAACTTGGCTCGAACGTCAGGATGCAGAGGAAGCAATGCAATATGAGGATTAGATTCATCCTTGTTCAGCTCGAAATTCCACCATTCTTCCCATGGAATAATGGCAATGATATCTTCTCCCTACATCCCAGGACAGATATGTTACTACGCTCAGTCACAATACCGAAAGAAAGAAAAATTTTACAGCAATATGAAACTTATCCCAAGTGCAGCAAAACCAATGAGATATTTACAAGAACATAAAGCATAGCTCGATAAAACAATGTGTTTACACAAATTTACTTGGATTTATAAACTAAAAGGTTTAAGGTCACCTTCTCATTTTCATGTCCTGATTCAGCAACCCATAGCTTCCCCTCAAAATCCTTCAAGAAAACAGCACTATGACCAGCATAAGATCCAGTAACCCACTTCTCAAGAGTCTCGAAACCACCCCATCGCCCACGAATTTTCGATAGTACCATGAAATCTCCCGAGTGTATATCATCGACACTAATGTTCGTGTTCCAGGGCTGAGGTCGTGGTTCGAAAGTAGCCCCCATGTGTTTCTCAAGAAACCCGAGGTTGGCATTCTCACCCCATTCGGTGTTAGTAAATAAAGGGAAGACCATCCATAGAGCTTGAAGTGTTCCAAGCATCCCTGCTTGCATCAGGAAAATAGAAATCCCCTTGTTTTTCACCTAATTTAAATGCACAATAAAAACCATGAATGAGCTTGCAAGACAGATGAACCTACTGAACAAAACTAACACTTGCTGTAACTCAAAACTAACAGAGAAAGGCAACTTACATATTCATACTCAGCTCTTTCTCCCCACTCCTTGAATTTGAGTGTATGCTCCCGAGATCGAAAATAATAATCCCAAGTTACACGGTACGGAGTTGCGAATACATAAAGATCCATACAAGTCCAGCTATGGGCTTTGCTAACCTGGAAAAGCACATTGATATCATTTTGTGCAGAAGAACTCTAAACAATTCTCCCATAGATAAACATTTTGCACCATTATAGGCCAGAGTTATGCAAATATTCAATGCTACAAATATCTAACAAGCAACATCCTCTAACTTCACCAAAATAGTAGTTGTTGCATTTGCATATATGATATATGTAAAAAAATCACAAATAATGAACTGTCCAGTTTCCACTCTAAATAACGATCCATCAAAACTGAAAAATTCAAACTTTAAGCATTTTCAACTCAAACCAAGCAATACCCAGAAACAAGAACACTTCAAACTTCGAAGAAATTAAGAATTTTAAGCACTTCCAACTCGAACAAAGCAAACCCGGATTACAAAAAGACTCCACAAAATTTAAAAAAAAAGATAGGCCAAAGGTGTTACCTTGATATGGAGAGTTCCACCACCGAACTCACTGCCACTCTTGTTATGGAACTCCATCCAAGCCGTGTTCTCATAAAAGCACGCACCTTTCCAGCTGACAATGTGGTTTTGGGAGGAAACGGAGCCGACAAAGGTTGGCAAAAGGTCGACGGCGCTGTTGAGTGAGTTGAGGATCGGCCATGAAACCTGTCTCGGTAATAGAGGGAGAACATCTCGAGGGTGAAATGGTGTTTTCACTGCTTGGACATGTGAGAAGAAGTGTAAGAAGTAAAGTAGCAGACAACACCGAAGAAACGAAGAAGAAGAAGCCATGATCGAGAGAGCACGAAGAAGAAGAACACTAGTTTTAGTTGTGTTCCTTGCAACATAACCAAAAAGAAAACCAAACATAAGATATTTTTTACTGTAATTATTTATGTACTAAGTATCAACCGAACAGATCCAATATGATAAATTTTCATTTTAAGATCAATTATATTTAAATTATTAAATTTTATATCTAGTTTCATTTAGATTATAAATTTATAATTTAACCAAATTATATTATTTACAATATTTTTTGAATGGTCTAAAGCTTGTAGACAAAACGATTTAAACATGTATTTTTTAAAATAAATATCATCCGTTTTTCTACTAGAATACTTGTTGGGTTCATATTATTTACAATATTTACATTCGTTTATACTAACATCTTTAAATAATTCTAACAAAAAATGAAAATATACACTTTTTACTTAACATATTATTCATATATCATGATCAAATAATTTCTGCGAGAATTTTCATATTTTTCATTTACAAAATAAAATACAACATCTAATCTCTTTTTTGAATATGTCAGTATGATTATAAGGTAATATATATTTAATTTTTTAACCTTTTAATAAAACACATATCGTTTACACATGATGTTTAAACCCGAATCACCTTAATAAAGTATATCGCCTTTTACCATTAAAACCACTTCACAAGTTCAAAAATACAACATCCAATCTTATTTATAAAAAACACTATAAAATATGTTTAGAATAACTATATATTCACATTTTATATGATTCTAAAAGCATTTTAAATCTCAAGAACATTTTCAAACAAAATACTAAAATATTATTATTTGTACAAATGTCCTTTACAAAACGGTGGCTTAAAAAAAGACAATGAAAATGGCTTTATGTGACTCCCTTCTCTTTACAAAATCAACAAGGAAAGATAGTGATGAATTGTTTTTTCTTTTATGTTTGGTTTTAGTTTCTTTCTTTTTCAAATTTGAGCATAAATTCTTTCTACAATACATTATTTGATTTTGATACTCTACCAACACCAAGATTATACTCCAAATGGGTTACACTTAGTTGTACTAATTTATGTTTTATTCTTAATTTATATGAATTTTTTGGAAAACATATAAATTTAGTGTGAAAATAATATTCTTAAAATGTCAAAAAGTTATATCTATAAGTTGGAAATAGAATTATATTTGAAAGAAGAAAAGAGAAACAATAAAGGAAAAAGAAAGGAGTAGGAAGCTTCTGGTTTTTGACTTCATTTCAACAAAGTGGGGATACCAATTTATCATTCCAATAGTACTCTGTTTCTAATGAAAATGCTCTGCGTCGGGTCGAGGTTTATTTTTCTTTTAAATAAATTAAATTTGATTAATTTGTAAAAAAAAATTGTTATTTAAAATTAATAGCGATTTTATTTTTATATTGAAAAAAAGTTTGATACTCTTACACGTGCTTTTTAAATTTAGGGGTTTAGTTTAGGGTTAAAAGTTTAGGGATTTAAGTTGTAGGGTTTAGAATTTAAGATTAGTATTTAGAATTTAGGGTTTAGGTTGTAGGGTATTAAAGTTAGGAATTTAGAATTTATATTTTATAAGGTAAAAATACAGACTTGTGTAAAATTAATTTTACACAGCTTGTATATCAAAGTTTTACTCTAAATTTAAGTCCCAATAAAAATAATATTATTGTTTCATGTTTGGGTCAATTTCAAAAAAAAAATTCAAGAGAAAAAACCCAAGAAAGTTAAAAAAAAAAAACCAAAATGAAGTGTGAGTCTAGGATGCCGCAAGTTTAAAATGCGGCTAAAAAATATAAGTTTCGAAATTTGTTTAAAAACTTAAAGTGTTAGACTTTTAAATAATATTTTCAAAATTTTTATTATTTTTGACAAATTTCAATACTTTATCATAGAACCTAAAATGTTAAAAACACAACTATCAAAATTTATTTTTATAAGTTCCGAAACTTGTCGGTTTTTAGCCACACCCTAAACATGTTATACATTGGACTCTCCAAAACGAAAGCAATGGCGTTTTCATTGTTTTGAGCCCAGTTTCAAACAATTTGGTGACAGAGATTCACTTTATTAGAAAGAAAACCAATTGAAACAAATTGTGAACACAAGTTTAAATTAAATGAAAGACACTATCGACTTCAATAGCCCCACGCACCCTCATTCCACACCACACTACAACGTTGATTCTACGACACAATCTTCCATTGGACCAACAACCCTTTGCTCAACAGCCACTATTTCATGCTCTTAACATTCTTGAAATATTGCCCTTTCATTTCAATAAACTTTTAGCTTCTCTTGTGCAAACCCTTTCGATGTCTATCTTCCATCAACACAGGGGCTCGTCGAGGTCTCTAACTCATTTTATGACTAGCCCAGGACTGAGCCCTGTTGCTCGTTCAACATGTTCAGCCACTACCACGACCAAGCTTGGGTCCAGTCGGAGCCAGTTGGTCATTGAGCCACGGCTCAAGACTCAACCGGTCCTGGTCACTCCAGTTATCTCTAGTGCTGGCCCTCCTTTGCCAAATGACCCAAGTTTGCAATCAACATGGTCTCACCGGGCATGGGTGGCAACTGGCAAGTGGTTGCACCACACTTGTCTTTTCCCTAGCCAAGACTCTAATGGGTGTAGCTGATTCACATATGTGGTTCGAACCTATGGTAGCAGGCTATGCTGGGTATGTTTTAGCTGACCTTTTGTCTGGGGTTTACCATTGGGGCATTGACAATTACGGCGATGCATCGACTCCGGTTTTCGGTTCACAAATTGAAGGATTCCAGGGGCACCACAAATGGCCCTGGACTATCACCAGGCGCCAGTTTGCTAACAACTTACATGCATTGGCTCGTAGCATAACTTTTCACTGTGCTTCCTATAGATATTCTTTGCAATGACCCTGTTATTCAAGGATTTGTTACCATGTGTGCTGGTTGCATCATGTTTAGCCAACAATTTCATGCCTGGTCTTATGGCACCAAGAGCAAGCTCCTTCCATTCGTGGTGGCGCTACAAGATGCTGGTGTACTTGTCTCCCGGACTCAACATTCTGCACACCATAGGCCTCCGTATAACAGCAACTGCTGCATAGTGAGCGGTGTCTGCAATGAGTTTCTGGACAAAAACAAGGTTTTCGAGGCATTAGAAATGATTATATTTTTAAAGCTTGGGGTGAGACCCAGGTCTTGGAGTTAGCCTGGAACTGAATGGATAGAAGAGACGGATGAAGCTCAATCTCAAGTTACAGTTCATTGAATTTCTTTTTCTCCTTTTTTTGTAATAAGAAAATTGTAATGGAACATTCAAATGACATGTCAATGATTTAATTTTGTGGAGTTCAGGCTTTGATGTATAGATATACGCAAGGGCTTCTGCTGCAATAACATACATTATTAGAAAAGACTTGAAGCCATTTATCAAATTTTGTCAAAATTCAAACATAAACAGTTGGAAAGTTACAACACACTCAAATCTGGAAAAAGGAGAACCAAAAGAGGGGGAAAGGGCGGAATTACATTAACCATCAGCCCCAAATGAGGAGATGGAGGATACACAAGGGAACCAATAACGGCGTTTTCCATCTCTATGACCATCATCAATCATCGCAAGACCTTCCTGCATCAACCAACAGGGATTTTGTGTGAGCCCTATAGATCTAAAATAAATGTCACAGTACGATGATAAACATGACTTATTGCAAGAACTTACATCTAATAAAGTATCAAGGGCGTCAATAGCATGTCCATGTGTCCAGGAAAGCCGTCTCTCTACCTCATCAACGGTCACATAGCCTTGAGCCTGAGAGAGGAACAAGTAGAGCATCAGCTAAGCAATTATTTGCATGGGGTGCTTGTTATACCACAATAGAAGTATCACTAACCTGTGCCAGCTCCAGAATTGCATTATGATCTTTATTCAACTCAGTTGGCACAGATCGAACAAGCTTTTTCTTTCCAGCAGAAATCACCTCAAATCCACTACCCAATGTCTGGAGAATTAAAACATGAGATGCATTATAGACCATGCAGAAGTCGGACCAGCAAGCATCAATACAATTCAACGACTATTCAATAAAAAATGTAGCTAAGAACGACGGAAAAATGATCTGCTTTCTCACGCAATCCTTCTCATCCTGAGAGTTGAAAAGGGAAAAAGGGAATGCGGAATTGCTGGAAAACTCGCAATAATCAATATAAAACAAATATGAATTAACTTTCTACTACCATACCTTGAGCTTACTTATAGCACGCAAACAATCATCCTCGGATACAGCCTCACGATCATGTTTTCGTTTCTGACCAAGCAATTTGCAGAGTTCCTGCAGGTCGATCAAACCTCCATCAAGGGGCCTAGTTGCCAAGCATATCTCAACAATTTGCACTCCTGGCCAGCCAAGTATCAAAACCTCAATATAAGCACTCTACCGAGAAGTAAGATTTTAACATAATCCTCCAAGAAAAACAAGTGGTTATTCATAATTTAATAAATTTCAACTTCGAAACAGAAATGGATAAATATACACAATAAAAAAAACATAAAGATGAAGTAAAATCAGTTTAAACTCCAAAAATGAAAACTAAAGAACCTGAAACCAAAAGGAAATTCTCCAATTAATTTTCTTTCTAAAAAGGGATTATTTTCGATACCAACCAAGTTCATAATAGAAATCACCAATCCCTAAAAGCTCAGCCCAAAACCCCTTATTTGAAGCCAAAGGATCCACTCCCACTTTAGCACACATCTCGTGAAATTGGGACCTAAAAGACGGATTTTTTCGAATATCATTCTGCGACGGAACAAAAGCTATAGAAATTAGAAGAAATAAAAGCTAAAATCATTGAAACTCGTGATTCTTTTTGAGACGGAAGTTTTATTTACCTTGTGTTTTCGAGCAAATTCTTCGAGTTGAGAACGAAAAGTGGCAAGCTGTTCTTTCATAAGATCGGTTCTTAACTTGGCTACATTTTCTCCCAATGCTCGATACTGATCCTGAAATTAAAAATAATAAAAATAAAATTACACAATCAATCACAAGTAGAATTTGTTGGCCGCAACTGAGATTAATTTCGATAATCGTAATTAAGATTAAATTGATTTTTGAAAAAAAAACCCTAGCAGCTGCAGCTGTTTGAAGGCCTCCGATTCCAGGTCGTCTTCTCATTTTTCTTCTTCAAAAATATGATCTGATTCTTCTTTCACTTCTATGCTTTCCTCTGGTGGAACTTTTGATTTCAAGCCGTTTAAATATGGTTTTAGTACCTTCGCTATATTGAAATTTGGAATTTAATCAATCTATTTTTTATTTATTATAATATGATCCTCTATTTTTTATAATATTATTAATAAGTATAAATTTAATATGCAGTTGTATCTTGTAAATGACTATTAAAAAATAACATTAGTAATGTTTTACAAATCTAATCATGTTTAATTAAGAATAAACTTATATCAAGTGAATACCTAACGTTGGTGTAAAAAAAGTCATCTCAATATTTTTTTTTTAATTAAATAGAAAACATTACATTTTTATGTTGGGATTTGATGATATGAGATTAGATAATATAAACATTTTTAACTACTATGTCATTTACTAGATCTCAATCATCTAAATACTTTAAGGCTTAGCAGTCAAATAAGTGTCCAAAATATACCTTTTTTATATAGGTGCCTAAATTTTGTTTTGGGCCAAATAGGTTCCTAACGTTTTCAACGTTATTCAAATAGGTGTCCTACCGTCACTGTCCGTTAATTTTTACCGTTAACTTTCGCTATCTGACACATGTCATATTCTTAAATTTATGAAATTATATTTAAAAATAAATAAAACAAAATAACCTCAAATTTCACAAAATAGCCTCAAATTTTAAAAATCTCTAACACCCTAAAACCCAAATTTTGATTTCACCTAATTTCGTCGTCGATTGACACGTCGCAGCCAATCACATTCGTTGTCGGACCATCATGACCATTTATCCTATCACTTCGTCGCCGTATATGAGTTGTTCAACGAGGGGATGATGTTTTATTCTGTCATCGGAAACGCGACGAACGCAGGTGGGAATGGCCGAATTTGAGGTTCAGGGTTTGAGGACTATTTTAAAATTATTTGAAAAATTCAAGATATTTAAAAATTTTGATTTATTTTAAAAAAAAATAAAATTTAGGAAATGATTAAAATTGACACGTGTTTAATTTTGATTAGATAACGAATAAAATAAACGTCCATCACGATTAAACTTTAAATGAGTCACAGAATAAAACATTAAGTACCTACTTAACTCAAAATATAATATAAATATCTATTTAAAAATATATAATTTGGACACTTGTTTGGCGGTTAAGGCATACTTTAACGTAAGCAACTAATGTTATTGTGATTTTGGACGGTCAAATTCAGCTAGAAACATTTTAACATGGTAGAGGGACTAGATCACAATTAAAGCTTTTGTAGTTCACAATTACATGTCAATAAGTAAATAAAAGAGTTATATTATAACAACCAATCAGAGTGGCGCAGCGGAAGCGTGGTGGGCTCATAACCCACACGTCACTGGATAGAAACCTGTCTCTTATAAATGCTTTGCTGTTCTAATTTTCATTAATTTTTGATTTGGCCTTTCTTATTACTCACTTTGGATTCTTCAGGTCCATGGGAATGAACTTCTACTTCGTATTTTATACATTATGAAAAGAATTAAGAAATATCATGTATTTTCTTTTAATTTATTTGTTTTTCCTTTTATATTTCGCAATATATCTAAAATGAATATGCTTCATATTTCTAATCTGACAGTTAAGGCCATAATTTTCCATAAACTTTGTTCATATACAGAGTCTTTGCTTGTCACAGGTAGACCACAGCAAGGATCAAGGAGAACCATCCGAAGCATGCACTTTTTTCGGTATTATGATGCACATATAAGTTACAACGTTATTGTTTGCATCTGTGTAAGACATACATGATTACGGCGAAAAGTATACTTATTCGCTTACAGTTTCGCTGCAGTAGGATGGGACGGTAGAGGGTTGGTATACGAACTGTCTGACAGAGTGGAAATGACCTGATGGGTGATTATAGGTGTACTTGACGCCAGTGCTGCGTTCCCCGGGATGATTGTGGAAGCTACTGATAGGTCGTGACAAGCATGCATTCCATCGGTCACTCTCGGGCAATGTTTCTGCCACAGTGTGTATCCCCTTGGCGTTTGTGAAAGCTTGGAAGTTCACTACTTCGCCGGATTTTGTGATGCAAAGTACAGCAACCTCAGCACCTGCAGCAATGCATTTGTTTTACGTAAATATAAGGTGAACCCGATAAATCTCATTGATGGTTCATATACTTGAAGACTTGGTTTGAAATATCAGTGAAGGGTTCTACGGAAAAAACCTTGATTCGTATGGTTAAAGTAATCAAACCATTACCTAGATGAATGAATACAATTCTTTCCTTTAAAGCATCAATGCCATAGTACGGCTTTAAGATTGAAACAACACGAAACATAGATGAGAGTTATTTAACCCTCACAGTCATCAACAATGGCAAATAGAAGCATTGAAGTGAGGATACAACGCTTCCACCTTAAGACTGAAAAAACAACCGGACGAAGTAGACTCAGAATGATTACATGTCAACTTTTCTTCGAAAACTACAAAGTTCGCTTCATACATGAATGAAGAATTCAAGATTCATTCTATCATCACTAAGGTATGACCTTCACATCTTGACAACAAGTATACCGACTGCAAACAGTTTTAAAAACACCATACAAAGTACAAACCTTATCTGATTTGTTAGAGAGTTTCAGCAAAAGCATCCATTCTTGTGCCACTTACTTCACTAAGTAAAGTAAGCAAAAAGAAGAAAAAAAAGATGAAAGCATCGTCTAGGCCAAGATTAGTCGGTGACACTGTTGTTGCATTTTTACTAACATCGGAACATCACATCTATCCTCGACAATTTGCACAAACTTAAACAACAAATCTTAATGTCAGCCAATACACCATCAGAAGAAACAAAACGAAACCAAAGATCACGAACATATCCCACTATTCGACATTTTAAACCTATAAGAGAATTGCTTACACAGACTTTTGGAGTATTTCTAACACACTATATAGCTATTTGCAAGTCAATTAGCCACAGGAAAAAGTATCTAGCAAGCACAAAACTAGAACACACCATCAAAAGGTAGTTTTGGAGTATTTCTTTTCTCAATCTAAGCATAAATTGTATCAATCCAATGCAGTAATACTTAGTCAAATTCAATGAAATACATTTCAAGACATCATATGATCGACACTTAACCAAAAAAGGTGCAAACTTTGTCACTATCCAGAATCCATAAAACTGCCGACAAATGAAAGAATCATAATTCCAGCAAAAAAAACCCACTTTTTCAGATAAAAAAACATAATTGAACCAATCAAGCAACTACAATTGTAGATTGAAAAAAGAGGAGAGAGGTAATGAGAGGAGAGCTACCTTCTAAAACATGATCTTCAGGACCAATGGAAGAATCAGCGCAAACATCACAGACAACTCTACCATGAATCTCACCGGTCCAAGATTTGACACCTGAGATAAAGAATACAGCCAACACAACATAACCCAGAACCAGATTCTTGCTCTTTGATTCCATGGGCATCTCTTTTTTTTTTTCTTTCAATTGAGCTACCAAGTATCTCCAAAAACGAGAGCAGCCAGTGTGTTTATTTACAGAACCGACACGTGTATATTTATTTATAGGCTTAATAGGCAAATAGGATCCAAACTATGTCATTTTTTTCAGTTATTTGCTCAAACTATTTTTCGAGCTAAATATATGTCTAACATTTTATTATGTGACTCATTTAAAGTTTTCTGTTAATTTTTACCGTTAAATGTCACGTGTCAACTCTTAGAAAATCTAAAATTTTATTAAAAATAAATAAAATTAATAAAAGAAAATAAAAATAAAAATATATCTTAAAATTTTCAAATATTCTCAAAATAATCCCAAAATCCCTAAACCCCAAATCCGACCACTCTCGCCACTGGCGACAGAATGAAGCGTCCTCCCCTCGCCGAACAATCCACATGTTGTTCGTCTCCCCTCCTGCCGCCGTTCGTCGCGAATCGTTCGAAAGAACCATTAGACAACTTTGTTGATTTGCACGGCGTGGGTTGATTTCCGACGACGGGTGGTGGAGGAAATTGTCATGATGGTCTGGTGACCGATGTGGTGGGCGGCAGCGTGGCAATCGGCGGCAGAATCGGCCCAAATCGGGATTTAGGTTTTTGGGGTTAAAGGATTTTAGAATTTGGGGCCTATTTTGTAAAATCTGAAAAAAAATTAGAGATTTTTTGAGAATTAATTAATTTTATTTATTTATAATATAATTTTATATTTTTTTGGAGGTGACATGTGGCATTTAACAGTGAAATTAACAGAGAACCTTAAATGTGTCACGGAATAAAACTTTAGGCACCTATTTGGCTCGAAAAATAGTTTGGCACCTAACTGGAAAAAAGAGCATACTTTAAATATGAATAATGTGTAAAATTAATTTTACAGAAGCCTGCATATTTATTTTATAAAATTCAAATCTTAAATTTTTAACCCTAACTCTAAAAAACTAAACCTTGAAACCTTAAACTATATACCCTAAATTTTAAACAATAATCTTAAATTCTAAACCCTACAACATAAACCCTAAACTTTAAACCTTAAATTAAAAGATACATGTAAAATAGTTTCACTGAAAACGCAACAAAATAGTTTTGTTCATCGCAATTGAGTTAATTTGATAATAAAAAATTAGGCAGCGTTTAATAAGTCCCTAAACTTTTGTAAAAAATTAATTACGCCTCTAAATTTTTTCTGTACTTAATTAAGCTCTCAAACTAAAGAAAAAAATAATTTGGCACTCTGACTAACTTTAACCATTAACTTTAACGGTTTTTTTAAAAAATTGTTAACGCGTGTCGCAACATGATAATGCCACTTGTCATTTCTAGAAATTTTTTAATTTATTCAGAAATAAAAAATATTAATTTTAAATAAATTAAATATTTTAAAATTTTAAACATTATTATAAAATTATAATAATAAATTGAAAAATATAAAACAATAAAACTTATTTAAAAAACCAAAATAACTTTTATTGTTTTATATTTTTTATAATTTTATGATAATATTTAATGTTTTAAAATATTTTAATCTTTTGAAAAATTATTATTTATTATTTTTAAATATATTTTTAAAATAAATTTTAGAACTTTTCAGATTTTTTTAGATTTTTTTCTGATTTTTATATATTTTTTAGAAATTAAGATTTAAAATTTTCTATAAATGACAAGTGACATTATCCTATTGCGGCATGTGTCAACAACAATTAAAAAGACGTTAAAGTTAACGGTCAACGTTGGTCAAAAGGTAAAATTAATTTTTTTTTAGTTTGAGGGCTTAATTAGGTGCAAAAAAATCAAGGGCTTAACTGATTTTTTTTTGTAAAAGTTTAGGGGCTTATTAAACCCTTAAGCCAAAAAATTAAAAGATCAAGGGTAGAACATAATATAATAAATTTTTAAGGATTTAAATAATTAATTTAATTTAAGACAAACTATTTTTTTAACTTCTTAAAAATTGAATAACTTTAAAATTTGTGCCCATCGTTTATTTTCTATGTACCAACAACTAGGCTCGTTATAATGGACATCTTAAAAATGAAAATAGAAACAGGGTTAATATCACAAATATATATATATATATATCAATTAAAATTAAAATTTTCAGCACTATAGATGCATTAACGTCAAACAATTAAAACTTTTTGATGTGTAATCTAATTCTATACAAAGCTACTTATTTATAGTATCTATACCATTATTTTTTTGATGTGTAATCTATACAAAGCTACCTATTTTCTGTAGCCACAAAAATAGAAGTCTTTACACAACAATTAATAAACATTCTCCTAATCTATACAAAGCTACTTAGTTATAGTATCTATACCATTATCTTTTTGATGTGTAATTGTTGCGTGTTTAGAGTGCTTCGCAATTTGTGCAAGTATACACGTCGCAAGTAATAAAGTGATATGATAAGTATCGAGTATCATCTCTACAGGGATTGGTGCTACTTCAAGAATTTGTCTTCCTGCACTTAGAAAGTAAAAACACAAGTGATGATAGTTGGGTTGAATAAACAAGTAAGGTAAAGAAAGCAAGTAAACTAAAGAGAAGTTGAATGATTGAGAGAATAGGCCAGATTAAAGTGCATCGTGGTGTGGAAATTGAATGAACGGTTTTGGTTTTGCATGCAAAGGTAGCTTGATTTCCTTGGCTACAGGCAACACGATTGCCTGGGCAATTAACGAAGCGTCTGCCTGGGCAATTGGTAAAGTGATTGCCAGGGCAACTAGTGAAACGATTGCCTAGAAAATTGGGCGACAACCTTCAAGGTTCGGCAAAGCGTTTTTCAATGGTTTCTCCTTATCCCTAATTTGAAACTCTAGTCAATGTGCATGCCTTGATAATACATCCCTGCGTTAATCATGGGTGAACATCAACCTATCTTGCGCTTCTTTTAGCCATTGAAATTCGTAACTTATTCCTAAGCCGAATTAGCCTTCATCGATTTGGACAAAAACCATGTTCATTCATTTCTTGAATCTAACTCTCCCGATATTAGATAAATGGATGCATTCACGAGATCCTCTCCCGATTCAATCGCAAGCAAAGATAAATACCAAGAATGAACAAACCTTGAACTTATATTGCAAAACAAAAAACCTAAACAATTCCAATCATTTTCTCACAACCACTCAACACAATAATCCTAGCCAAAAGAGTTTAGTTCATAGTCGGGTGCAAAATAACCACAAAAGTAAAATCCCTAAACATGAATCTAATGGAAGCAAAAGAAGAAGAAGAAGAAATCGAAATAGCCCCCAATTTGCTCTTTCTAATTGCACACCCTTGCAGTTGGTGGCTAGGGGTTTATATAAGAGATGGCTAGGTCAAAGTCTTTCTTGAGGAAGGAGTTAAGTTGGAATTAAATACAATATAATAAAAGAAATATATCTCTTTTGTTTTATTATTTTATTCCTCCTAAAAATCCTTCTAAATCTCTTGGAATTTGATCTCCCTTTAATCTCCTCATATTACTTTGACTCCTCTAGGATTCATTGGAATTTTCGACTATATATAGGGCTAAATCCATGGAGAAATCGGCAGCTTCCTTGTTTCCTTCATTGCCTCGGCAATACTTGCCCGGGCAATTAACCTGCATACACAAAAACACACACCAACAGTACATTTTTCCACAAAATCAACTAAATTATGAAATCAAGCATGACGGTGAAGGAAATCATGAAAACATGCATGAATGCCTAATAATACAACTAAAATGAGCCTAAGTCTAACAATAATATGAATAAAAAGGGTTATAAAAATAGTACTTTTGAACACTTAACAATAATCTAATTCTTATTGCATTCTTTTTACACTCATAGGTAAAATTTTTGAAATGATCTTTTTATTTCCATGTCTTCCGGCTACTTTATCGCCTATTTTGATTTCGCGTTTCTGCAAAATATATACATGAATCGTTTCCGGGTTATAACTAGAACCCCCTTTCTCTGGATCCATCTCACATCGATGACTCGACCCCTTCCACCTATAGGTAATTTTGGACAAGTTTCCTTTGAAGTGGATACTTGAATCCCAAGTATGGCCCGTAATAATCTATCTTCTGGAGCATACGGTGATTCTTTCCCCACCTGAGGCGTTAATTTACCTACTAAAATATTGCCCGTCTCCACCCAAGATCCCAGCATCACAATTCCATTTTTGTCTAAATTGCAGAGTAAATGGGCTTCTAAGTGCGGTATTTCGTTAGTGATTCTTTCAGGACCTTGGCTTGTCATATGACTGAATTTCATATTTTCGTATGTGAAAAAAAGTATAAATATCGTCGTATACTAGACGCTCACTAATGAGTACCGCATCCTCAAAATTGTAACCTTCTTATGGCATATAAGCTACTAGTACATTTTTGCCCAAAGCGAGTTTGCCACCAACCGTAACGGCACCATCTGCTAAAACTTGTCCTTTTTAATGCTTTTACCCCGCTGAGCCCGGACAGTTTGATGCATACAAGTATTTTTGTTGGAACGTTGATACATAACTAATGGAATGCCTAGAGCATCCACATTGCCCGATAAAATAATCTAGTCAGTATCGGTAGAAATGATCTTTCCCTCGTGATCGGCTATAGCGGGAACTCCTGAATCTAGAGCAACTTGGCGTTCCAACCCAGTTCCAACAATGCACTTCTCGGAACGAGAAAGCGAAACTGCTTGGCGTTGCATATTAGAACTCATTAAAGCCTGATTTGCGTTATTATGCTCGATAAAAGGAATGAGGGAAGCTCCAATAGAAAAAATATTGAAAAGGAAAAATACTTCGAAGATGAACATGTTCCCATACAATAGTCAGGAATTCTTGGCGGTATCGAGCTGGAACAACCTGTTCTTCCTGAATACCCCGATTCAAGGCCAAAGAATTCCCTGCCGCTACCATATAATATTCATCTCGACTTGGGGATAAATAAAGCATCTGTGATTTTTTTGATCTCTCAAAGATTTTATAAAATGGACTTTCTAGAGACCCCCAATGACCAATCCTGGCATAAATTGCTAAGGATCCAATAAGTCCAACATTGATCCCTTCAGACGTGTCAATTAGGCAAATCCGTCCATAGTGACTAGGATGGATATCTCGTATCCGAAAATTAGCAGTTCGCCGGGTCAAGCCTCTGGGGCCCAAATAACTCATTTTTTTCTCATAAACTATTTATGTCAATGGATTTGTTCGAACCAAAACTTGAGACAATGGGTGTAATCCAAAAAATGATTCATAAGTGGTTGTTAATGGAGTCGAAGTTACCAAATTCTGAGGAGTCGGTATCAATTTATGCCTAATTGCTCCGCATATAGTTCCTCTAACTATATTTTCTAAACGAACCATAGCCAATCCGAATGCAGTACGAGTCAACCTTTTGAATGGTCTAGAGTTATTTTTTGTAGTATGTCTCTTGTAATTTAACTCTAATTTTATAAGTCTTGAAAGGTAATCTTTTTGATGTGTAATCTATGAATTCACGGATGTTAAAAAATTCACTCCCTTCAATACATAAACATTGATCCAAACTACCTATATCGAGCCTTCACATGCAAGAATAACCTTCAATTGTTGTAACAACCAACTATAACTCGGTGACCCCTGCAAGAACAACCTTCAATAGTGGGAATGGATGGAAGTAATCCTTTCACAAGTTTTAAGGCGTTTATGAAGTGCTCGAAACGATAGGAGGGGAAGATGATACCTACAGGCTACTATAGTTTTAAGATAATGACAAAGAAATTTAGAAAAAATGGGTGAAAATCATTTAGCAAATGATCATCCTGGAAGTCTTTCATTGGATTCTGATGATGAAGAGGAACTGACAATATCAGAAATGTTGAAATCTAATAAAAAGTTCGATGACCCAGGTGCTTTAGATGACTCCCCAGGTCATTGTTTAGTCGTAGATAATGAGCTAATAACAACACTCGAGTTAACAAATAGATGTGGACGGAATTGTTCAAGTAACAAACATTAAGGGGTGGTAGCGCAGTTGGCTTGTGCGTGTTACAAACTCAATATGAGCTCAGATATATGAACAAATAAAGAACAAAGATAAGAAGAAGATGAAATATAAACCCTAACGAGAGAAAAGGAAAAAGAGAAACTAAGAGAATTATCTGATTTTGTAAAAATTATTCTTTTATTAAAATTGGGCTTACAATAGAATAAGCAGACTTGTGCTTTTATAATGACCCAAGCGATAACTGCTCTGAACAGAATTACAACAGATTTACAGCTAGACTAGGCCCACAATACAACTAACAATATTTAGACTATTCTTCTAATATTCTTCTGGTTTACTCATCTTCTAAGTATCCTATCATTCTCCCGGTCTATCCTCCCACTGAATTTCTTTAAGAGAGAAATGTTGGGAAACGTCGGCACACCCTATGACACAGTGGAAAAATTATCCGGCGTAATCCACCAGTGATCCATGTACAAGGGACGAATTCGGGGTGATAAATGATGAAAAACATTACCTCAACCAATCTAGAATTCCGCAGTGAGTATAGGAGAATACAAATCGAATCCGAGTCGTCACAGCAGCATTCCGACCTCTACATAGTCCACCCGAATAAAACGAACAATTTTTCTCTTCTTTACGTGCTAGAGATGATTTTCGAAAAAGGCATATTTTTGGCTGCTAGACCTTATGCCTTTATATAGCATTCAAAGACCCAATTCTAATTAAATTCGGATTCTTTAAATATATAATATATTTAACCAAATATAATTAAATATATAGAATTTGATTCTACTTTAATTAGGTTTCCTTTAAAGATATATTTATATAGTATTTGATAATTACAATAACTTATCAAATATTAACATATGTATAAAACCAAAATTAACAATTTCAGTTTCTCACTAATTACTTGTACAACAAGTTTGCACACATGATATCTAGTCAATATTTGTTCGTTTCAATCATAGGATATGACCCTTGTAGGTTCATGTAACGTTAGCAGTAATATCCAGAACAATTCTAATATTACAAGCAATGAGTGGTATCTAGTAATACATCATTGCTACCTAAGTTACATGAAATCGTGGTTCGATTTAACCTTTTTCCATGATTAACTTCTTTTATGTATTTCATCCTTTTGTCCTCATATCTAGATCAGACACAAGTTATGGATTAGTCACACTTGTATAGTCCATCTAATGTTTCTTGATATCTTGAGTTGACTATTATAAACGAATAACTATGATATCTCATATCAATTCATTCGAGCATGGCCATGCATTTTCTAGTCTCACTCAATCAAGTGGCCTATGATATTACTCCTATTATGTAGGAGGGACAAATCCTATCTTGATCAACCATATTTCCCTACATGGATTGTGACATATCCAATATCAGTCTTTATAGTGTAGTCAGTTACGACACACGTTTGATCGTATCAAAATATGTCACTCATGATGTTGAAATAATGATGATCTCAAGTCTGAGGATCATACATATAGTTATAACCATGAGCAATGTTGTGACTGTCACATAATAATCCAAGAAACATGCTTATAGCAGGTCAATCCAGTATGTCGTTCCCTAACACATACTTATGTATTGATTTTGACATCTCCATGTTAATGACAACACTTTGTCATCAATCAACTACATATTAGTCTTAATACATTATTGTTGTCCAAGCACACAATAATTCTCGACTAAGGACATTCAAGAATAACTATATTATTCTAAGGACTTTATTATAATTCAGTTTATTTATAGATACACAGAACAAGACTGAAGTAATAACAATGACTTCTTATTAATAAACAAGACAAAATAAGTATGTCTTTTAAAACCATCTCATAATTGGTCTTTGGGCATACTCTAACAATCTCTGACTAGCACTAAGACCAATTACTCATGTATCTAATACCAAGAGACTTAGTGTGACGTACATGCTTCTGCTGTGTCAGAGGCTTTGTCAGTAGATCGAAGATATTGTTATCCGTTGGTCCTCTACATATTTCTATATCCTCTCAATCAATAATTTCACGAATGAGATGGTAACGCCTAAGTATGTGTTTAGATCGTTGGTGAGATCTAGGTTTTTTTGCTTGTGCGATGGCTCCGTTGTTGTCACGACGTAGATATATAGCATTTGATATGCTAGGCACGACCCCTAGTTCAGATATGAACTTTTTGATCCAAACATCCTCTTTTGCAGCATCGCTTGCTGCAATATACTCGGTTCTGTCGTAGAATCTGCTATTGTATCTTGCTTTGAACTTTTCCAGCTTACAGCACATCCATTAAGTAAAACACAAAATCCAATTACGATCGAGAATTATCCTTGTCATTTTGAAAGCTTGCATTAGTATAACCTTTTATACTTAGCTCTTCCTCACCTCCATACATAAGAAATGTATCATTAGTTCTTCTTAAGTACTTAAGGATGTTTTTGATTACAACCCAATGACCTTCACCGACATCTACTTGGTATCGACTTGTGATACTTAGTGCATATGATACATCTGAATGTGTACATAGCATGACATACATGATAGATCCAATGACCGAAGCATATGGTATCTTACTCATGCATTCTCTCTCTCTTGAGGCGTTGAATGACACATTTCCTTCGAGAGCGAAATGTCATGTCTCATATGTAAGGATCCTCTTTTAGATTCTTCCATACTAAATCTTTTCAGTACTTTGTCTATGTATGTATTTTGACTTATTCCTAGAGTCGTCTTGATTTATCTCTATAGATCTTGACTCCTAATATGTAGGTTGCTTCACCTAAGTCCTTCATAGAAAAAACATTTTCCTAACCAAGTCTTTACAGATTGTAAGGTAGGTATGTCATGTCCTATTATTAGTATGTCATCCACATACAATACCAAGAATGTGACAGTGTTCCTACTAGTTTTCTTGAAAACACATGGCTTATCTTCATTTTTAATAAAACCAAATTCTTTGATTGCTTCATTAAAACGAAAATTCTAACTTTGAGAAGCTTGCTTCAGTCCATAAATGGATCTTTGTAACTTGCATACCTTTTGGGCATCTTTTGGATTGACAAAACCCTCAGGTTGTGTCATGTACACATCCTCATTCAATTTTCCATTAAGGAAAGCGGTTTTGACATCTATTTGCCAGATTTCATAATATGCAGCTATTGCAAGCAATATCTAGATGAATTTAAACACAACAACAGGGGAAAAAGTTTCATCATAATTTATACCATGAATTTGACAAAATCCTTTAGCGACCAATCGCCCTTTGTATGTTTGTATATTGCCATCCATGTCGGTTTTGTTTTTGAAAATCCATTTGCACCCTATGGACTTAATTTCTTGGGGTGGGTCAACCAAAGTCCATACTTGGTTTTTTGACATGGAATCTATCTCGAATTTCATGGCTTTTAGCCATTTTTCAAAGTTTGGGCTCTCCACTGCTTCCTGATAAGTCATATGCTCATCTTGGTCCATGAGAAGAACATCTTCATGCAATGTGACAAGAAATCCATATCTCTCAGGCGCATTGCGTTCTCTCATAGACCTTCGCAGTGTTTATATTTTAAGAATGATTGGATGTTCATCAACGATTTGTGGAACTTGTTGTTCAATCTCTGGTTCAATGATCTGTGGTTAATCTTGAATTTCATCAAGTTCAATATTTCTCCCACTTCTTTTTCTGAAAATAAATTCTCTTTCAAGGAAGACTCTTGTTCGAGCAACAAACACTTTGTTCTCGGGTGGATTGAAGAAATAATATCCTTTAGTTTCTTTAGGATATCCCACAAAATTACACTTATGAGATTTGAGTTTGAGTTTTGTAGACATCTGATTTTTAGCATAAACTTCGCATCCCCAAATTTTTATAAAAGACATACTAGGACGCTTCTCAGTTCATATCTCATATGGTGTCTTTTGAATCAATTTAGACGAAACACGATTTAGTGTGAAAGCAGTTGTTTCTAACGCATGTCTCCAAAAAGAAGTTGGAAGATCAGCATGACTCATCATTGATCGAACCATGTCTAACAACATTCGATTTCTCCTTTCAGAGACTCTATTGTGTTGTGGAGTACCTTGAGTGTAAGTTGTGAGATAATCCCACATTCTTTAAGAAGTTCATCAAACTCTAGGCTTAAGTATTCTCCTCCTCAATCTGATCGAAGAGCTTTGATACTCTTTCCTAGTTGGTTTTGTACTTCATTCTTAAATTCCTTGAACTTTTCAAGGGCTTTAGATTTATGATACTTTAGGTAAACATACTCATATCAACTGAAGTCGTCAGTGAAAGTAATGAAGTATTGAAACCCTCCTCTTGCTTGTGTATTCATTGGTCCACATACATCACTATGTATTAGACCTAATAAATCACTTGCTCGCTCGTTTTTACCGTCAAACGATGATTTGGTCATTTTTCCCATTAAGCAAGGTTCACATATATCAAAATGTTTGAAAACAAAAGAATCCAAAAATCCATCTTTATGTAGTTTTGATATGCATTTCTCACTTATATGACCCAAGCGACAATGCCAAAGATAAGTTTGATTAGAGTCATTTGTTTTTTTATCTTTTCGTATTTATGTTATATATGGATTTATCCTGATCTAAGAAATAGAGGCCATTGATTAATTGAGCCGTACCATAAGAACATTATTGAGGGAAAAATGACAACTATTATTCTTAATAATAATCTCAAAACCAATATTGTCCAAACAAGAAATTGAAATAATGTTTTTAGTCAAACTAGGTACGAAATAACAATCATCTAAATCTAAAACAAGTCCACTAGGTAATGACAAAGTGTATGTTCCTATAGCTAATGCAACAACTCTTGCTACATTTCCCACTCGTAGGTACACATCTCCTTTTGCCAATTTTCTACTTCTTTTTAGTCCATGTACAAAAGTACAAATGTGAGAACCACAATCGATATCTAATAACCAATAAGTAGATGTTGATATATTAATATCAATAACATAAATACTTGATCCAGACAGTCCATTCTCTTTTGCCTTCTTGATGTCCTCAAGATAGACAAGGCATTTTCTCTTCCAATGTCCAGCATTGTTTCAATAGAAACATTTTCCTTCTTTTGCAACTCCTCATTTGGGTTTCAATGCAACCTTTCCTTTGTTGGGCTTTAGCTTTGCCTTGGTGTTGGGCTTTTCTTTTATGTTATCCTTTCAGACCATCAGAATAGGTTTGCAGCTAACCTTTTTCATGTTGTTATCTGTTGTTCTTAACAGACCAAGCAACTGGGGCAATGATTTGTTTATTTCTTTCATACTGAAATTAAGAACAAACTGATTAAAACTATCCGGCAACGATTGCAGGATAACATCAGTAGCCAATTCAACACTTAGAGGGAAGCCCAATTTTTCAAGGGTCTGAATATACCCTATCATTTTGAGAACATGAGTTCCCACTAGAGTTCCCTCAACCATCTTGTATCGAAACAAAGCTTTAAAGGTCTCATACCTCTCTTGACGAGCTTGCCCCTCATATAATTCCTTGATATTTTTAACCATCCCATATGGAACCATGTCATCATGTTGCTTCTGAAGCTCAGGGGTCATGGTCGCAAGCATCAAGCAACCGACATCTACCATGCCACTTGAGTATTTTTCAAAAGCTTCTAATTCATCTTTAGAGGCATCATCTGCTGGTTTTTTAGGGACATGTCCTTTGATGACTATTAGTTTCCCTTCTTGTTTGAGGACAATCTTCAAATTACGAAACCAGTCAAGGAAGTTTAAGCCATTTAATTGTCCTTCTCAAGGACGGTTCACAATGATAATGTGTTTGAATTTGCCATAATAAATCTACAACGATAAAATATATTTTATAAGTACATTTTTATCATGTTTATAAAGTAATAACATTCTCACTACTAAAAACCCTCAAAATAAAAAAACTTGCTAAAAATATTTCTAGTGGGTAAGGATCCATATTTCATTTCATTCTAAGTCAGCTTTGATTTTACTCATAGAATTAAATTATTTAGGTAAGCAACACTTGCTAATTACATTTCATGTAATTTCTATATTTGATGAACAACTATTTGTCCAAAACAAAAGTTTATATGGTCCAATTACATCTAATGTAATTCATATATTTGATGAACAACTACAATAGAAAAGGTTTTTAGCGGCGTTTTTAGCGCCGCTAAAAACACTCACAACGCTAAAAAAACGCCGCAACAGTTAGCGACATTTTAGACTAAAAAATGCCACTACAAATTTTGATCTATAGCGGCGTTTGTATTTCCAAACATCGAAAATGCCTCTTCTTTAGCAACGTTTGATAAACCAAACACCGACTATGCCTATTCTTTAGCGACGTTTTTTACTTTAAAACACCGCAAAAATGTTGCATTTTTCGTGGTGTTTTTCCTTCAAAACGCCGCTAATGCCTTGTACCAGTGGCATTTTTTTGAAAATGCAGCGATATGCCGCTATTTTTTAGCGGCGTTTTTTAAGACAAACACCGTTAAGCTTACTACTTCTCATACTCTATTTGTAAAATGTAAACTACCCAAATTGAACCTGTAACATTATCCAAATAACAACAAATTCTAAAAATCAATTACAAAAAGTAAGTAAAAGCAACAAAAACAAATTCAAGTCTAACATTAAAGTGAAATAGTTCAACGTCAAATTGAAATGTAGTTCAACATTATTCATTTGAATTCACACATGAACGAACCTAAAATCTACTAAGATGGCAGATTCTTTGGTTGGTTCTGCCTTAACATCACCATCATTTCTTGAAATTCTCTTTGGAGATTCTGATATGCTGCTTCTCTCGCTGCTATCTCAGCTTCCCTCATTTCTCTCTCAGCTTCTCTTCTTTCTCTCTCAGCTTCTCTCACTTCTACCTCGGCTTGAAATTGAGTTAACTATTGTTTTAAGCGATTAATTTCTGCTTGGGAAGACTGGCTCTGTGATGGCATGTACTGAGATGAGCTAGATCCAAAATATTTTGTCGGGGTAACGAATGATCCTTGGAAATGAATACGACCATATCTTTCAGGACCTAAAACATCAGCAATAACTTGATTTTCAATCTCATCCACATTAACAAAGCCATTAGTTGAAGCCGTAGCTTCATACTCCTTCCTTTTCCCCCTCATTTTCGCTTGATAATGGATTACAAATATATAACGAATACGAACATTACTTAAAATAAAAAATGTTATACTATTGATATAAATATAACATAATCTAATTTTTTTGTCCAATGAATATACCATAATTTCTGTAGCTTCGGGAGTCATAGGAGAGCCATCCTTTTTTGTGTGTGTAATGTTGAAGAGCTTTATCCGTCCAACGCTAGTGCTAGTTGTAACTTGCTACAATGTATAATAGAAATTAATACTTACGAAAAATTAATACATTAAAAACTAATCAATAATTAAAAATAATAATACCTCATCATTAGCTATACGAGTAAAACTCTTAGACTTGGCATTGTGAGTAAACTTCTGTTGCTGTCTGCTAGCAACTTCAACGCGCTCTCGATCCTACAATTTAAAATCTGCATTACGTAGAAAGCCAATATTATAATGACAATATTATTTTTTAAAGTGCATCAATCATACCTCTCATTTCGTTGAACTCCAAAATCTGACTGCATCTTCCCATTGATATCGGAGAATTCCTGGTGGGACATTTTGCAGCTTCTTTTGAAGGCTGAGATTATTTTTGAAATATGTCTCTTTCAAAAATATTTTATTGTCTCTCCATTTCTTTCCTAATGTATGCTTTACATAATCGTCTGATACCTCTAAAGAAAATTTATCCTACAAATTACACAATCAAAGTAAATATCAATATTATTATTGAACTGTAGTAGATTATCTATTACAATGACATTATTACCTTAACAAAAACCAGAGCCTGATTTTTGTTACTATTTGGCATTTGAAGCCATGACTCATAATCGATCGGCAAAATTGAAGCATTGCGTGCAACAATGCCTAAGTAACTGCCCAGAACACCTACTTTTGCCCAATGGGTTGGTCGACATCTTTTCTTGAAACTTTCATGCGATCCCCGACAAGAAGATTGTATAATTCATTCAAAGTCGTGCGCCCTCTAGTCTTGCGTCTTCGACCATTTTTAGATATATGAAAAATAATTCGGTAATATTTTTAAAATAAAGTCAATAATAAGAAACAGTACTCGGCTTTCAAATAAAGTGTTGAACATTGCCTTCAATTTCTACATTTTCAATTGTTTCTGAAACTTGTGAAGATCCAACATCAGACAAATCGTCATTATTTGTTACTTCTCGCGGAACTTGAACAATCCGCAGATCACTTAATTTCCTCTTAGGCATAATATCTGCAATAAACAAAAAAATAATTAATAACTAAGACAACAATGCTATTAATGGATGTATTTGATAGCAAGTTAGAAGTAATAAGTTAAAATGCAGTAAGATTTAAATCTTCATCCATGTCCTCCCGAGCCCATTGGAATTGCGAATTAGAACTAGTGATTGTTTCATCTAAGTTATGTACTGCAAAAGGCAAAGTTTCTGACCTTGTTTCAATGTCATCTCTACTTCCATCCTTGATGTCTATCAAGTCTCTAAGGGTGTTACGGAGTACAACATACTACCCTCATTCATTGGATCATGGCAATAAAAAACCTGCTTGACTTGAGAATGAAATACATATGGTTCGTCCATCAATTGTTGACCTGTGTGAATTAATCGAGAGAAGCTCACCATTGTAAAACCAAATTGATCTCTTTTCATGCCTCGAGTAGTATTTACATCAGCCAGTCACAACGAAATAACACAAATTTTTGTTTTCCATAATAATCCAACTCAATAATGTCTGTAAGAATTCCATAATATTCTACATCTCCTTCCACGGGATGATTGTCCCTAGCACTAGCATAACTTGTAGTTGAAGAAGTAACAACTACTCCACAATTTTGTTTCCTCCTTAATCTTTCCCGAGACTTCGTGTGGAACCTAAACCCATTAATAAGGAAGGTATTATACCTTTTAACAATTCTATTAGGACCTTTAACCTCTTCACTAGCTTCTCTCCCACCCCAAACCTATTACATATAAAAGGTAAATTAGAAAAATATTTATATTGATATAGTAAAACAAAAAAAGTTATTAGGTACATGTCGTACAAAGATTTAGCTGCTTACTGTATTTCCTAACCAGTCATGAAAAGTTTCTATGAAAACTTATGAATCTCTCGTTGATGTAATCTTCAGGAGCGTGCACGAGATTGCAACTCTTCTTTAAACTCACTATAAAGTAAGTTATGTGGATAAAGAATGAGAAATATAAAAGATGAAGTGAAAACATTATAATTTATATAAACTTACGTGCGTAAGGGCTCTATTGAGTCATGATGGAAAAGAACATATCAATGTGATTGTACCCAAGACTTGTCATCCAACTGTGCAATTTTAACTTTGTCGAGATGTTCACCAAAACTTCCAAACAAATAAGTCTCGGCTAAGTTATTACTACTGCACACTTTATTTCTATTTGGTCTATTAAATCTCGTTTCAACATCTTCCAAATATCTTGAGCAAAAAGTCAGACACTCCTCTATTAAATACCCTTCAGCAATTGATCCTTCCGGATAACACTTATTACGACAGTAAGACTTCAACTTGCACAAGAACCTAAATACGTAATAAACACAACATTATATAAATAGTTGTAATTAAAAAAATATTTAATAGTGATTGAATATATGTTAAACAATTTGTACCTCTCTATAGGATACATTCATCGATAGAAATCTAGTCTACCAACTTTAGCTTCGTGAGGGAGATGAACCAACAAGTACACCATAATTGTGAAGAATAAAGGTGAAAATATCTTCTACAAGTTGCATAAAGTCAAGGCGACCCGATCTTGCAATTTCTCAAGTTCTCCAACCATCAGAACTTTCCCACAAATAGCTTTTATTATATTGGAAAGTTCAATTATACAAGATGTCACCTCATTTGACATACAACCGCGTAATGCAACTAGCATTAAATCTTGCATCAATATGTGATAATTATGCGACTTCAGAGAATAAAGTTTTCGATCTTTAACACTGACACATCGAGATATATTTGATGCATACCCATCTGAGACCTTTATATCTTTCAACACCGTGCAGAACACTTCTTTTTCTTTCTTCGACATCGCAAAAATAGAAGGCGGTAACGAAGTCTTTCCATTAGGAAGTTCCCGAAGATGAAGATCATGCCGAATTTCCATGTCAACTAAGTCAAGTCGACTCTTTAGATTGCCTTTATATTTTCCATCGACATTGAGAATGGTCCTGATTATATTCTCACAAACATTCTTCTCAATGTGCATGACATCAAGATTATGTCTCAGAATGTTATGCTTCCAATAGGGCAACTCGAAGAAAATACTTCTCTTTTTCCACAACTTAGCCTCATTTGGATCATCCTCTTCATCATACTCGACATCACTAAGCTGTTCAACCTCACGGTCATACACTTCTTTTGTTTGTTTCTTTGATCGTGGGTTTAGTGGTTGGCTTGTCTTCCCATAAGTGAAGTTGATATGTTTCAACATCGACAAGATATCAGACCCGATTGTTTGTTCATGAGCTTTTCTGAACTCTTTAGTACCACCAAAAATATTCTTTTGATATCTAAATCTATGGTTTTCATCTAACCACCGACGATGTCCCATGTAAGAGAACTTTTTTCTATTATACAACCACTTCGAACATGTTTGTGTAGCACAACAAGGACAAGCATAACGATCTTTGGTACTCTACCCAGATAAATTTGCATAAGCATGAAAATCATTAATAGTTCACAATAAAGTTGTACGCAAATTAAAGTTCTCATTCTTCAACACATCATATGTTTCGACACGAACCCATAATTGTTTCAACTTTTCAATAAGATATTGCATGTAGATGTCAATATCATTTCCGAGACCTTTCTCACCTGGGATTATCATGGATAAGATAAATGATGATTGTTTCATGCAAATTCATGGGGGCAAATTGTATGGAACAAGCATAACAGGCCACGTACTGTACGAAGTAGTCATAATTTTAAAAGGATTAAACCCATCAGATGCAAGACCGAGCCTGGCATTTCGAGGATCTCCTGCAAAACTTGGAAATTTTTGGTCAAATGACTTCCAAGCTAAACAATCCTCATGATGCCTTAATAATCCATCATCAGTTCGTCCATCATGATGCCACCTCATAGACTAAGCAGTCTTTGAAGACATAAAAAATCTTTGAAGCCTGGGTATTAGAGGAAAATATCGCAGAATCTTTACTAGCTTCTTTCTTGATCGTACTTCAACTTCATCCTCACTCGCATTTTTTGTGTCCTCATTCATCCACCGAGATTTACTGCATACATGACATGACTTATGGTTTTTTCGATCACCCCAATACAACATGCAATCATTCAGACAACTATAGATTTTCTCATAACCAAGGCCCAAATCATTTATCATTTTCTTCATATCTTTGTCGGATTGAGGAATTTTTGCAGAAGGAAACATTTCTCTCAAAAACTCTAGATAAAAGAGTTACCAGTCCACCCTCCCAAGCATTATAAGTGGAAAAGACGAATGCAAAAGGAGAATTTTGAATATTTCGATCCCTCATAAAGTGGTTCATTCATTTCATTAAGCAAAGTGTAAAACTTTTCCGCTTCTCCATTTGGATCTTCATCCCATCCACTTCTTCCCATCTCGGTGAAATCATTAACACCAATATTGCAATCATCTTCTCTAACAGATTGATGATAATTGTGCATATTAAATGCATCTCGTAACATACCCTCCATGTCATTTTCTCTAAGAGATCCACGATGAGAATTATGAGGATAAGCCAGATTACTCGTGGAAGAAGCTCTGCGAGGTATCAACTCTTCATGGAATACCCATTTTCTATAGCCCAGGACAAAGCCAAAAATAACTAGATGTTCGTGTACAACTTCACGAATGTGCCAATTAATGTTAACACACTTCTTACAAGGACAAAGAATCATATTCTATTGGCTTACATTCGCAAAAGCAAAATTAAGAAAAGCTTGTACTCCATTTCGATAGTCGGAGCTAACCCTTGGCGAATTCATCCAACTCCTATCCATTTTGTATTTCTGTAATACCATTTCCAATGTTAATTGCTAATACTATAAATTCAAATTTATTCTTTTAAATTGATAATTGTAGATAAAAAAATTAAAAGTCTACAAAGTTAAACCTAACATGGTGCATATTTGAAGGATGAAGAGAGATGTAACTATTACATTACCAAAGTAAAAACCAAAAACTGGTCAATAAATTCAAGATAAAGATGCCTATTCAAGATAAATTGAAGCATACCTATTGGAAGCAACTTGGATATCACTTTCGTTTGCCCAACTATTAAAAGTGGTAAATGAGCTGCCAAGAAAAAAATAACAATAAACATTAACTAAGTGGTAAATTCGCTGCCAAGAGAGGTAAACAAATTAATATGGCAATTTCAACATTTAAGCAAACCAAAATGGTTTTCATTGCCTTATATGATTAACAAAGTATTGCCTTGTATAATCTTTTAGGTTTGTACCCTAGCTATGATTGTAGGTTTCCAGGAACCTTATTACAGTTTACTAAAAGTTTTCCTTTTTCGAAGTTCATACTAAAAATCTTTGAAAATTTTGAGTTGCTCATAAAGGTTCAATGATTCTGGAAAGAACCCGCCAACAAATGAACCAACTTTGCAAGCCAGTACATTGGTAAAGCACCATAAGCCTAAACTATAATTTTAAATTTAAATCTTGTTGCAGCTGTTAAGACTGTTGCTGAAAGTGGTCCAAGAAATAACTGGCCTGCAAAAGAGTGCCCTTGCGACCTCTTCTTTAGGAACGATCAACGGCTAAGATCGACAACGACTAGAACCACGACGGAGAGCACGGCGACGGGGAGAACGGCGAGGAGGAGTAAGAGCAGTTAGGAATTTAGGGATTTTTCACAATTGATTTGGGGAGGGTGAAAAAAGGTCTGAAACTGAGATATAATTAAAACTAAACGATGTGTTTTATCTTTTACGGCGTTTTTAAAATAAATGCCACTATAGAATGTCCAATTGCGGCGTGTTTCAAACAAACGCTACTAAATGGTTTCCTTAACGGCGTTTATAACAAACGCCACTAAAAATCAATTATCTATTGCGGCGTTTTGTTCATAAACGCCACTAAAAGTTAACTACCTGTTGCGGCATTTTAGGAAAAACGACACAAAAGGTAGACATATACCGGCGTTTAGGGTACAAACGCCACCATTTCCTGTTTAGTCGTGGCGTTTTCTTATCAAACGCAGCTAAAGTTTTTATTTTGTGGCGTTTTCACAAAAACGCCGCGATAAGTTTAATAGTAGTAGCGTTTGCTCCTAAAACGCCATGAAAAGCGCCGCTATTTATCTAACCTAGTGCTGCTGAGATCAACGAAAGCAGCTAGGAAAACTCAAGTCATTCATTTGGATTAGTCATTAGTTTTGGCATTATCCGAGTAACTTGTCCGAAAGACATTGAAATTCTGTCGAACTCGAACATAGTACAAAAAGAATCGGATATAAGAAAAACACCGGATTGGATCATAATAGAACAGCTCGATAATAATAGAAAACCACCTTGACTTTCAAGAAACTATCCTTCGTATCCTATGTTTAGCAAACTCCAATCTATTTTCGGCAATATGCTGTTTATGGGATTCGGGAAGAACAGTGGCCAAAACAAACGACACGAGAAAACAACTCCGTTTGATCTCCCGAGGGGCCTGGGAATATTAAGGATGTTAAGAAAACAAACGATACGAGAAACCAACTCCGTTTGTCAGATGTGAGTTTTCTTCGTACTAACATCATTTGTATAAATTTTGATTAAAGGAATTTTTATTTTGGGTTTCCGAAAATTTTGTTTTGTTAATTTTATATCCTGACAACGAAGAAGAAGGAGAAGAAGACCGAACAATGAACTGCTTTTCGTGTTGTATGTCGGAAGAGAAAATAAGCAGCAGAAGGGCGAATTCGGACGTGAATGATTGGTCCAGAACACCAAAATCTTTGCTTTCGTTTGCCAATATTTCATTCAAGAGTGGTACGATTTCCTCTAATTTCTCTTTAGTTTTTGTCATCCTCAATCCACATGTAATGGAAGGAACATGTTTTTGAATGTGTTTTTGTTGACCCTGTTTTATTTTTTTCTCAATCCAATTCATGGATACAATCTGTTTGATGAAATGGGTATTTGGATAGATGTTAAATTGCTTCCCACTGCCAAGTCATGTTCATCTTTGTTTACATAACTACAAATTTGATTCATTTACGTTCATGAATATGAAAATGTAAGTCTTGAATATGTATTCGAGTTCAATATTCGTATCCGAGAAGTAAGGTAGTTGAAAACTAGAGCCTAAAGGTGGTTGATTGATTGATGTTTTGAACAAAAATCTCCTCTCTTTTTTTGGCAGATGCAAGCCGAAAGAGATACATTAACGAGGAAGTCATAAAGAAGGGCAAAGGCAATACAACTGCAAAGACTTTTGATTACAGTGATCTATGCACTGCTACAAACAACTTCAACCCTGTCAATCAGCTTGGTGAAGGGGGTTTTGGGAGGGTCTACAAAGGCCAGGTTGATAACCCGGATCAGGTTGTTCACATATACATATGCATACATGCATACATACATACATACATTGACGTGTGCGTATATATATATTGACGTGTAGTTGTTCCATTATATCAGGTTGTTGCTGTCAAGCAACTTGACAGGAATGGATACCAAGGGAACAGAGAGTTCCTTGTTGAGGTCTTGATGTTGAGTTTACTTAACCATCCGAACCTTGTGAACTTGGCTGGATATTGTGCCAATGGGAATCAAAGGATTTTGGTCTATGAATACATGGTCAATGGCTGCTTGGAGAGTCACCTTCTAGGTATGTTTTAACCTCCAAGTTTGTCTTTAGACTCGGATACGGATAACGCGACTCTGAACTTCAAAGGCCTTCTTTCCATCATTTGTTCTTTGGATGACTATGATGTTTTATGATTTCCATTTGTATGATGGGGGTTCTGTTTTGATGAATTTATTCAGTTGTTTGTGATTATGCCCTTCAGATTTACCCTCCCACAAGAAGCCATTGGACTGGGATACCAGGATAAAGTTTCGATTGGCGCGGCTAAAGGCCTTGAATACTTGCACGAAACGGCTGATCCCCCGGAGATTTATCGTGACTTTAAGACATCAAACATATTGCTGGACCAGGATTTCAATCCGAAGCTATCGGATTTCGGACTTGCAAAGATTGGTCCAACATGAGAGAAGTTGCATGTTTCCACCAGGGTTATGGGAACCTATGGCTACTGTGCACCTGAGTATGCACTGACAGGTCAATTGACTATGAAATCCGACGTTTACAGCTTCGGGGTCGTGTTTCTGGAGATAATCACAGGAAGAAGAGTAATCGACACTTCGAGACCAGCAGATGAACAGAATCTTGTTACATGGGTAAGCATGCAATGTTTCATTTCTTCTAAACAATCATGGAACTGTGTCACTTGTAAACTCTAATTTCCAAACATATACCTTTTCTGCAGGCATCACCCTTACTAAAAGATAAGAGAAATTTCTCACAAATGGCTGATCCATTGTTGCAAGGGGATTATCCCAACAAGGCTCTCCACCAAGCACTCGCGGTCTCAGCAATGTGTCTGCAGGACGATGCAGCCGCACGGCCCGTGATGAGCGACGTGGTATCTGCTCTTGAATTAATTTCGGGCAAAGGACCGAAAGGAGAAGAAGAAGGCGACAGCTAAGAAAAAGAACAACAAGAAGGAATGAAAGAAGACAGCAAAAAAGAACAACAACAACAAAAAACAAGAAGACGGGGAAGAAAAAAAAAAGAAGAGTAGTTGACAAACAAGAGTAGGCAGGGCTACCAAGAGCATCGGAAACCTTGGAAGAAGTGGCAAAGGGGACAAGAAGAGGGTTAATGGAGCTTATCAGAACATATTTCATGGACTCGAAACTTGAAATCTTTCTTCCTTTTATGGTCTGCTTTTCTAAGAGGATACCTGGAATAAGAAAGTTTTGATGACAAAATAGCTCATGGCCATGGCATCTTTGAATTCCATGGAGCTTTTACCATGCCAAGGCCTGCAATGTGCAAATCCATCAACCCAAATTTGCTTTCTGTTCCTTATGGGGTTTTCATTTGCTGAAATTTTGTTAAAACTTGATTTATTTTATCGTTCGAATAGTTAGAACTGGAGGAAATTTCATTAGACAATTTTGACATGATCCAAAGCTTCAAATGTATAAATCTGCATGTATGTAAAATATAAATTTTGGGTAAACTACAACCGTGACTATTGAATTGTTTCGAATTATAACCAAACTAATAGACTATATAAGTTTTGAAGACTAAAACTATTATAATACCGGACTAAATCACTATTCTCGTCTAATTTTTAAGGACTAACAACTTATTTATAATTTTTAGAAGAAAAGTTAGTTTGTTACCAAACCACAATCAACTAACCTGAAGTGTAATTTACCTAAAAATTTATTCAAGGAATAATGGCACATATGCAATTTCCCCATATTCCATTCCCTAATTTAACAAAAATAATAATAAATGGAGTAATAAATAAAATACAAAAGAGACAAAATACTTGCATAACCAGCTACAAAATAAAATGGTCCATAACAGTGACGAAGCAAGATTAAATTCAGGGGCCAAAATTAATCATGAATTTACTATTTTAGGGTCTAAAATAAAATTTTACCATTATGTACTCTATATAATATTGTTTTGTAGTTTTTGTTTGGAGTTGGAGACTGTGGAGGGTTTTATTTACCCTCAAATAACGGAAGGAAAATACAGGGTTTTAGGCTTTTCATCATCTCTATCTTCATGGCCTCAGCTCTGCAACTCCAACAGTCACAGTCCAACTTGTAAGAACCTCCCAAAAGCTAACCCAATCTTGACCCTGAAATACCCAAAAATTTTCCATCTTTGCCACTCCAAGACACCCAACAAAAAGCAAACAAAACGGTTCCCTGTATGGTAAACAACACTAGCGGCAAGCTAGCTCGACTTGCGGATATCATGGCTGCTATGGGAAGTTTTTGTTCCAGTCCCCAAACTGCTGCTTCCCCTTTTGGTAGTAGACCATTTGGCCCTTCTTCTTCTTCTCGGTTTTGCCGGTCCCGTTCCAGGCACTTCTTTTTGGCTACTTCCAGAGCCTTGCAGAGGTTCACTTGTCTACTTCTTTTCTGCCTTATTTTTGTGTTGTTTTGGGGGTTTTTTGAACTAGATTCTTGGACTATCTGATACCCATTTATCCTTTTGGTGAAATCTTTTTCTTTATCGGGTTTAATTGGTTTTCGTCTCATTGGCTGCCGCTTCATGTTTTAGAGGGGGTTTAGGGTTTTTGTAATGGAAAAAGATGCCATTTTTATTGTTTTCTGCTTCTCTTTTTGCTGTTTTTCTCCCCCTCATTGTCCGGGTTGTTTTAGATTATGTGCTGTTGTTGCTTATTCTAGAGGCTTTGGGGTTAGTGATGGAACGTTATAGTAAAATGTTACATAAGAATATGTACATAAGCTATTGGAATGAGAATGAAGTTGTGCTTAAGTTTCTAGAATGTAATTTTCCTAATGGAAATGGGAAATAAAGTGGAGCCAATGAATTTGTCGTTAATGTGATTCTCTGATTGCAGTGCTAATTGGGGTATATGCATGAAATCTGGATTTTTCTCCTTTTGTTGTTTAATTTCTGATTGATGACATGATAGAATAATGTTTTATTCAAATTAATAGGTAGTCATTCTATTTTGTCTTTTATTCTTTTCTTTTTTACATTGCAGGCGAGAAATGTGCACAATGCAGAGTGTTCACTATGCTTTTCTCGGTGCAACCATGTCAGGTAGTTCCCGGCATTCCCAGCATCCCAAAGATATGAAACTTAAGGTAGCGGCTTCTGATTTAGCTAGGATGGTCCACCCTGAACCAGATTGGCATGTTTCTGATAACAAGTGCAAAGGAGTGAATGCTGATAATAGAGAGAATGAGAGCCCAGAAAGTTATGGAAAGCCTAGAGTGGAGCCATTTCGTGTGAATGATTTTACTTTTACTCCGAAAATTCCTAGCATGTCCAATGCTGAGCACTCATGGGAAACAGAAGCTCGCAGGATAAAGCTGGATAAGGAGATTGTGAAGGAGAGCTTTAAAGGTTGTAATTCTTCCATTTACCAACAATACTTCAAGGTGAAGCTTACTGGCTCACCATTTAAAGCAACTAATAAAGAAGGATCAGTCTCCAGAAATAGTGGGGAAAGTATTACTATTTTGGGGAGTAATAATTGCCCACCCCTATCTACCAGTAATGATCAAATTTCTATAGTAAACAGTGTAGCTACTGATGAAATAAATGGTTTTAAGCAGCTGAAAGGTTCTGGTAGGACTGTAGTTTCAAGTAATGGATCGTTTCCAGGGCTGGTCTTGGACTATCACCAAGAACTTGGATCCAGTGGAGATACTGGTTTTCTTTCTGAGGATCATTCTCCGCACCGTCCAACTAGCACTAAACAAATTTCTAGAGCCAAAAGTACATCTACCAAATGGATAAATGGTTCCGAGCAGTTAAAAGATTCAATTGAAGCAGAAGTTTCGAGTGATGGCTTGTCAGAAGGGGCTGTTTCAGATAGCATAAAAGATAGAGGACATATGGGTTCTAACATAATCACAATGGAAAAAGCCAATGAAAATGGGGTTGCTAGCAGTGAAGAAAGTGACCTAGTTTCTCGAGATGATATTCACAAGCAGCTTGCTAGGATTTATGACCAGGTTCTTGTTGTGGATAATATCTCTGCTGCAAAGGAAGTTGTTCTGATGCTTACAACTAAATACAGACATCTTGTTCATGCATGTGATACCGAGGTATTAGTTCCGCTAGCTCCAATCTCTTTTACTTTGTTGCACATGTAGTACATGCTGTATGGAATAGGAATATGCTCCAAGCACCATCCAGTCTAAAATCTAAATGTAAATGAGCTATTGTCTATTTGCTGATGTAGAAAATTTGCAGGTATCTAATATTGATGTCAAGCAAGAGACGCCTGTTGATCATGGTGAGATAACATGTTTCAGTATTTATTCTGGAGAAGATGCAGATTTTGGAAATGGGAAATCCTGTATCTGGGTCGATGTCCTAGATGGTGGTGGCAAGGATCTTCTGAAGGAATTCGGTCCATTTTTTGAAGATCAATCCATCAAAAAGGTGAAGTGTGTCATGCCTTTGCTCACTTCCTCGTGTTTCTCCTGATATGCTGTACTTTTTTTTTCTTTGCTTGTTATTGCATGGTCCATTGGAGCACCATACCATACTAATTCCTGAAACAAACTTGATGTTGATGTATAGGTGTGGCACAATTATAGCTTTGACAGTCATGTTGTTAATAACTATGGGCTTGCGCTTTCTGGATTTCATGCTGACACAATGCACATGGCACGGTTGTGGGACTCATCGAGACGTACATCGGGTGGTTATTCTCTTGAAGCGCTTTCCGGTGATAAAAATGTAATGCAAAGGAATAAAATGCGCAAAGAAGAAAAGGAACTGATTGGTAAAACATCAATGAAAACCATTTTTGGCAAGAAAAAGGTGAAACAAGATGGAACTGAGGGCAAAATGATCACCATTGCCCCTGTTGAAGAGTTACAGCGGGAAGAACGCAAATTATGGATTTGTTATTCTGCCTTAGATTCAGTAAGCACTCTGAGACTTTACGAGAGCTTGAAAAACAAACTATCAAGCATGCCTTGGGTATTTGATGGTAAACATGTTTCTGGTAAGTCCATGTATCACTTCTACGAAGAGTATTGGCTACCATTTGGTGAGCTTCTTGTTAAAATGGAACGTGAGGGTATGTTGGTTGATCGGACGTATCTTGCTCAACTAGAGAAGGTTGCTAAAGTTGAGCAAGAGATTGCTGCTAATAGGTTTCGCACATGGGCATCCAGATATTGTGATGATGCCAAGTATATGAATGTCGGTAGTGATACTCAGCTCCGCCAGCTTCTTTATGGTGGCATTCTTAACAGGTACTAATTGCATATTTTGTGTTCAAGAACATCAACATAAATCAACACATTGCATTGAAATTTAGGCATTATATTGAATAAGTGAGCAAGATGCATTTTATCATTCCCTAAATCAGAAAGACTGTTAGTATCGTAATTACATGCAGGATTCAAATTTCTTGCCGTTAAGTCGGTGATTGTATGGGGGCAGTGCAAGATATGTTACTCGGACTTGGGTGTTAGTGTTGGATATGGGTATGTATCCGACATGTGTGGTTAGAATTTTTCCAAGCTTTCTCATGTATTTGGAGGATGCTTGAAGGTCATATCCCCATATCGTGTATCGTACACAAGTATTGGACATGAGTACAATAAAAATGATGAAGAGTCTGAGCAACATAGGTGCAAAAAGTTCAGAAACTTGATGTTGCTTATGAACATTCATTTCCTGTAATATATGGAATTATTCATTCCATCAACCAATCAACTATCAATTTTCATTATCCAAAAGATGTGCATGTGTGTGTTAAGCTATGTTGCACTGATACGGGGATGAGAAACTACAATTTCCAAAATTACAGGGTACGGACACGGGCACGAGCACGGGCATGACATATAAAATAAATTTTAAATAGATGTAAAAAAATTGAAAGGAAAGTTTCAGGGTGCAGTCTGAGGGAGAGGGTGTTGAAAATTTGAAAGTAAAGTTCCCAACCATTAACTTGATTATTTCTTATTACAGTAAGGATCCAAATGTGAGTCTTCCTGATGAGAAGATTTTCAAGGTTCCAAATGTAGATAAAGTGATTGAAGAAGGCAAAAAGGCTCCTACTAAGTTTCGCAATATTAAGCTGCATAGCATTGGTGTTAAGCTCCCTGCTGAGACTTACACTGCTACTGGTTGGCCCTCAGTTAGTGGTGTTGCCTTGAAGAGCTTAGCTGGCAAGGTTTCTGCTGAATATGATTTTGCAGAGGACACTGGTGATGGCGATATTGATGATCTTCCTGAAACAATGACTGATGTTGATACATCTGCATATGGAACTGCTTTTGCTGCATTTGAGGATGAGGAAAAGGGGAGGGAGGCATGCCATGCTATTGCTTCATTATGTGAAGTTTGCTCTATTGACTCGTTAATATCCAATTTCATTCTCCCCTTGCAGGTGATTTTGATGCCTCATTTGCTTGTTCATGCATGTTGATCAGCTTTTACAGTTTTTTTTACTATGCCTGTTTTTCTTCTCTACTAGTATCTTTTTATTTGTTTATATTTGAGGGCTTATGCTATTGCTTATTGGTCGAAATTTCTATTCAATACGATAGATGTGTTTATGTCCTCAATGTGCTTCATTATGTGTGGTGATATTATTATCAGGGTGACAACATGATTACATCATGTCTTTTCCTGTCAATTATAATTCATCATTAGCAGAGGAAGTTATCAAAAGGCTGATCTGATATTTGATCATGTGATTAGTTGGTGCTGCTAGGTGTTAACAGATTGGCAAAATCATGCATACTGCCAGGGATCAAAAGGATATGTAATTATAATGGCAGTTACTTAAATTATATGCTTAAATGGTCATGTACTTGGAGTATATTATTGTGAATGGTTGTTTGGCTTAGAAGAAAACTTTGGAAAGCAACTTCTCTCTCTGTCTGAATAGTCATGAAAATTAAGAATGCGTTGTTTTAAATTCCTCCTTAACTACAGCTATTATTTCCTTTCTCTAACTTAATTTCTACCTTAAATTCCTGGATGGTTTATAACGAGGTTGCTCTCCTTTTACCGCAGGGGGGTAATGTGTCAGGCAAGACCGGCCGTGTTCACTGTTCACTGAATATCAATACAGAAACTGGGCGCTTATCTGCAAGGAGACCAAATTTGCAGGTTCATTTTTCTTTTACTTTGTTCTCTGTCATTGTTATAGCTAGCGTTTGAATTATTAGAACCTTAAGGTTCTATATATGTCTATACTCTATAACCACTATGCCACTTGAATAGCATTAGACCAAAATTTTATTTGTGATGAAGCACAGTGCACTACAGTTTTCTTTAGATTATATAAAGCCTAAATATTCATATCACAGGATAGTTAGTTTTCTACTATATAATCTCGGTCATTTCCTCCTCAAAGTTTGTCATAATCAAGCGTGAAGAAAACAAAAAGATAATTCTTGTTACTCTGCAAATCCTTTTCTTGCCTGCTGGATTGGTATGGGAACATATAATATTAACATCTTTCTCGTATTCTTCTTTTTCGAGTCAGAATCAACCTGCTCTAGAGAAGGATCGATATAAGATACGTCAGGCCTTTGTAGCTGCCCCAGGAAATTCCCTCGTTGTGGCTGATTATGGGCAGGTAAATTCATTGAGGTAGCCTCTTTTTTCATGTATTTTCATGTATTGATTAGAATATAAATTCATATTACAGCTGGAACTTAGGATTCTTGCACATCTGGCTGGTTGTAAAAGCATGTTGGATGCCTTCAAAGCTGGTGGAGATTTCCATTCAAGGACTGCAATGAACATGTATTCTCATATCCTTGAAGCCGTTGAAAAGGGGCAAGTTCTTCTTGAGTGGCATCCTCAACCAGGTGAAGAGAAACCACCAGTTCCACTTTTAAAGGTAAAGTAAAAAAATCCCACTTTGCCTGAGTTTTATGTACAGAGGTAGATATCTGGTGACAAGGATTGGGCTAGAAATTATCCAAGAACTATCTTAATATATTGAACTTGTAACCTTTATCCTGGATACTCGTATTAGATGTCTTACCGTATTTCAATGACTGGTTCAAGTATGACCTAAATTGCCTTTTCAAAGTTATTAAGTATTTGATGTTTTACGTTGAAATTATTTTGACGTGCTCATTGGTTTGCTCAACATAGTTTATATACGAATGTGCACAGTACATTGATGTATAAAAGTCTGCATATCATGAGATCATGCTACCTGATAATTAGGATTGGTTTTGATTGTTGAATACAAATGGGTTGATTTTTTCCTTTTCAGGATGCCTTTGGTTCTGAAAGAAGAAAAGCTAAAATGCTCAACTTTTCCATTGCATATGGAAAAACTCCTGTGGGGCTTGCTAAGGACTGGAAGGTATCTTCAGATTTCTGAACCTAAAATATCAGTTGAAACTTAAGCCTCCACGTTAATCATTGTTGCACCTCTCTCAGGTTTCTGTTGAAGAAGCAAAGAACACTGTTGATCTATGGTACAAAGAAAGACAAGAAGTGCTTGAATGGCAGAAACTGCGTAAATTTGAAGCTCAGAAATTTGGGTGTGTTAAGACATTGCTTGGAAGGGCTCGCAGCTTTCCATCATTTGCTCATTGTACACGCCCTCAAAGAGGTCATATTGAACGGGCTGCTATCAATACTCCAGTGCAGGTTCTATTTCTTCCTCGTGCATTCAACTCTCTCTCTCTCTCTCTCTCTCTCTCTCTCTCTATCTCATCTAGTTGAGTGTTACAGGGGAGTGCTGCTGATGTTGCAATGTGTGCAATGTTACAAATATCGATGAATGAACGTTTAAAGGAGCTTGGTTGGAGGCTTCTTTTACAGGTTATGCCTTTTATATTTTCATCTAGCTGTTTATAAAGTCATTGTTCAAAAAATTCTCTGGAAATAACATACTTCAGAAAACAGGTTCATGATGAAGTAATCTTGGAAGGACCAAGTGAATCAGCCGAGATTGCAAAAGCAATTGTCGTTGAGTGCATGTCAAAACCCTTTGGCGGAAAGAACATTCTTAAAGTTGACCTTGCTGTTGACGCCAAGTGCGCCCAAAACTGGTATGCTGCCAAATAGACAGAGATTTGGCTCCGAACATGTAAATTTTGGTTTCCCCCTTTGAAGAGGAATATCAGAGCTAGCGTTGTCCTTGGACAGCGTTGGGCATTTCATCTTCTGTTCAGTGATGTAGCTGTCGAAGTTCTTTGTGGATCCGGGGCATGTGTTGGGGCTTTTAGTTGCATTTTAATGGAACGGGGATTGCAGCACCATATGTACAGAGATTATTGTTGCATAGTTAGTTCCTTGTAAAATTCTGATAACACTGATTCTTTAATCATAAGTGAGAAATGAAGGTGAGCTTGATTATGTTTCCTTTTATGTAATTCTTACTATTCTATAGTTTTATATCTGTATGATCCGAGGGGAAACATAGGTAAAACCTGCTAAAAACTGGTTGCTTTAGTCTGCCAGTCACCTTGGATATCACTCCTAACAGTAATTTGCATTTTGAAAACCTTTTTTTTTTCTCTTTTCATTTTCCATTTAATTTAAAATAAATGTACAGAATCAGTATCCTAATCAAGAAGTTTGCAAGCACAACACAGAATGCCAAAACCAGCAGAAATTACTTATCAAACTGTTGCAGCTCAATTCCCCAGGCTGATGCTAACTGCAATAGAAGTTTATGAGGGGCCACACCGTCCCTGTCCTCAGGTGGATCCATTGAGGAAGCCGCCTCGTGTAAATTCGACAAAAGCTCCTTCTTCAACTCCCAATGCACCAGGTCCATTTTCTAACACCACTTCGACCAGCTCAAAAGGTTGCAGGAGAATGTGACTAATTAAAAACTCGAGAAATAAAACAGATTGAACTAAAATGATCAAAGAATTAATAATCCATACCTTTTGAATCCAGGATAGGCAGATATCAAACAAGTTCCGATCCAGAAGAAACTGCACAATAGCATGCAAGGCCTCATTTGCTATCTCGTTTGATAGCTGGTCAACCGTAGGGCCTGATCTATCCATTAGTTTTATAAGCAAGAGATCATCCCCTGCAGACAGAACTTCAGCATAAGCAGTATCCATATCACCTACTTGAAGGGCATGCATTGCGTTGCTCCAAGAAGTCCAGACGGGATCTCGTTCAGTTCCATCATTGTTGTCTCCGACAGCTTCAGCAGTCAATTCAGGAACACGTCCTGTTCGAGATGCTACACTGTCCTCACCAGCTACACGGATTGCTTCCAAGGTAGCTTCGTCTTTTGATGCTTGCCAGACACTTCTAGCAGAAGGCCCTTCATCGAGCCTCACAGGTCCAGGACCCTTATCCCAAGCTCTCCTGCCACCTACCTGATCACTCTCATGTTCTGATTTGGGTGATCTACCCTCCAGGCTGCTGCCAGCAGGATCTCTTCTGGATGCAATTTGCCCATTCCTGGAAGCACCAAATGCAGGGAAATCCCAATCATCTGATATTTCAGATCTCCAAGGTCCCCTTCCCCTCCCGCCTGGACCAGTTCCATCAGATTGTGCAAACCTCTCTCCATATGGAATTCGCCCACCGAACTTGGAACTATAGTCAGAGTAGCCATTGTACTTCCCTAAGGGTCTATTCGATGATGCTTCAAACCCCAGAATAAAATTATCACCTCTCCTGCTTGATGATATTGACAAATCCTTAGTCATATCTTCGATAATTCTCTCAAGACCCCTAACTCTATTTTGCAATGTTACCATGCCATGATGAGAGCCACCCATAAAATCATGCAACATGTTCATGAGATTTGCTTGTTGTCTCTCGAGCTGCAATAACTGTCTCTGAATAGCCAACCAATTTCCTTTGCTGCTGACGAAGGATCCCTCCGACTGTTCATCCACCTTTGAAAAACCTAAATGATTTCCAGATGGCTCCCTTTGATTTACATCTATCCTGCCATCAGCATCATATGTCCTTGTTCTTAGGTCTTTCCAATTTATCTTTTCTTCAGGCCATTTATCCCGCAGACTAGCAGCTCCACGCTCCATGTTATGGTTTTTGCTGCTGGAAGATGCAACAAAATCATCTGTCTGGCTGCTTCTCATACTATTCGACCTTCTTCTTGCGTCTGGATCATTTGGTTCTGATTCTTCCACATCCTTTGAGTTTGAAGAATTATGGTATCTCTGAGGAACGACTACTTCAACTGGCAAATCACCGGAACCCCTCGATTCAAGTTTCTGGAAGAATTCAGGATTTAATTCTTTGTCTGTTAATGCAGGTGCTTTCTTCTTTAAAATTACAACCGCTCTCTCAGGAATGCTTCCACCTGTCTTTGGAAACAGAATCAGATGAATCCTTTGACAATGGATCTGTTTTGGTATCACCGGCCTTCTTATTTTTCAAGCCATTCTTTTGTGATGATTCAGCAGGTTGAGGATTGTCACCATCTTCAACATTAATTGAAATGAAATTACCCAACAAAGTATTAAACATCTGAAAGACAACCGATAGAACCTAAGCACATAACAAACACGCTTACCAGGAGATGAGCCTTTCTGGTCACCTGCAGCTCCATCACCCCCTTTCCCTGCAATCTTCTTCCATAATTGCAATGCTTCTGTCATGGCATCCCTCACAGGTTTCATCTGATTAACCAATTATTAACATTATTCGTCGCAGTAGAATTTCCATAAGGCAGTGTCATATAACACTATATATGTTCCATTAGACGAGATGGTAGTGATGGATAAACACCAATGAACAACATCATTTAGCGGACCACAACATCCGAGTTATATAATATTGATTAGTAATGAACCAGACAAAACCCTTGCCTTCCTAAATCATAACATACAAACTGAAAGTCCCTTCAAAACCATTTCAGAAAGCATGAATTCTTTCAGTCCAAAACAACAATATGCATTACCCATAAAAACTTCAGTCACACAATTAACCTTCGGAATTCTAATTATTCTATCCCCATAAAAAATTTAAATCTATGTTTACATGAAAAGGGAAGTAAATGGTCTTGGACCGGTGATGACCACAAAGTATTGAAAGTTAATAACCACAGATTATGCATATGGCACTAAGAGTAAACATACAAACAATATATGGAAGTGAAATGGCTCTAGAAAACTACACTATCAAATCGGCAATCCTCCAGTACAGTTATAGTTGAAGATGCTCTATCTGCAACCAAGTTACTTGAATGTAGTGCCAAGGCACTTAAAGCATCAGCCGCTGCCTTCCGAGTTGCCCAGTCTGTGCTCCCAAGGCATTCATGGATGCTTTGCAATAAAGCTTCCAAACTCTGAGGGGAAATTGCTCCCACGTGCAACAAGGTCACCATAATTTTCACAGAACTTAAGCTTGTTCATTTTTCTTGTGAAATTCTTCAAAGATATTAAAATGTATCCCCATCAAGCTACCTAATTTGTCCTATCAAAACATAAAAAGATGTACATTACCAGCCAGATAACAAGTATACATAGTAAACCAATTAAGAAAACAAACATAGACCATCAATATTCTATGATCAATGTACATGATCAAAATCAGGCTAAAAGCAACTACATGCTCGAACCTGCGACAAACTCGCCACAACTGACAAAAGGGAAGCCTTAGCCATAAAATTCTGGTTATTCAACAGCTTGCAGATCCTAGGACACAACTTGTGAAAAGCAGCCAAAGGTGGATCAGCAGCACATTCCACTGTCTTAGCCATACATGTAGCTGCACCAGATTGCACCCCTTTGTTCTGTTCTAACATTGCTTCAAACAATGGCTTTACAAACAATCCCACCACAGTCCCCCCATTCTCCCCTTTCAAATACTGCCCCGAAAGGGCCCCAATCGAATCTCGGCAAGCATCTTTCACACCGGAATCAGCATCTTTCAGCCTTTTAACAATGTGGGCAACGATTTTAGTCAAATGGGAAGCTGCCAATTCACCATGGCAGTTACATAGCATTGAAAGTAACCTTAAAGATTCTTTCTTCACAGCTGGTTTTGGATCATTGGAAGAATCAAAAAGGCAATTGAGTAACATGGGAAGGGAATCAGGGGAAATGAATTGGATGATATTCTCAAGATCTTCAACGGCAATTGAGTAACATGGGAAGGGAATCAGGGGAAATGAATTGGATGATATTCTCAAGATCTTCAACGGCAATTTGGTAAGTGTCACGATCAGAGAGATTGGAAAGTGAGGTTAAAATCCTTTGCTTCAGCTCTACCATTGCAAGATGAGAAGAAAGTGAAGAGGGTTTTGGAGGGTTTGAAGAAGGATGTAAAGTTGAAGCCTTTGCAGGCTTTGTTGATTTGGGTGCTTGGGAATTACTCATTTCAAAAGGAATGAGAAGAAAAAAACAATGGGTTTTCGACGAAATGGGGTTTTACAGATTGAACAAGGAGAACAGGATGAGATTGGAGCAAAAAAGATCGGATTTTGCATACATTGGAAGGAAAGCTGATGAAGAAAGAAAACGGGGAGGGATGGAGTAATGCGTAAGGGACATTGAAAGCAGAGAGTTTTTTTTTTTTTGAAATATGAAAGCTGAGAGTTATTTTTTTTTTTTAAATATGAAAGCTGAGAGTTAAACTTAAGAAAGGGAGGTGGGGGTTTTGATTTTCTTTTTCATTTGAAATTATTTGTTTTTAAGATTGAGTGGAAAAGAGAGGATTAAGGGGACAAATTGAGATTTAAATTTGATTATTAGAACGTTAATTTTGTTTTTGGAGGATACAAACTAAACGGGTAGGCCGGTAGGGTTTATGGTGACGTGGAGATCATGACCCTTAAATATAATTGACCTCATTTTGTAACGTGAGTAGTGGGGTCCACTAAATTAGCATTGGGACAACACTGATTTTTTTTACCACCTCATTTATCTAATTTATTAGTTAATTAATTCAGATCGAGGATTATAAATGTCAATTACCGAATGACTTCTCAATCCAATTTGCTTCATTTAAAAGGTTAAAGCAACTCAAATCTTTGATCTTACTTAAGGATCTAGTGTGTCATTGCACTAAATCAACTATTTTGTGGGTGAAATTAGACCTGGCAAAATTGATCTGAGACTGAGATCGAGACCCGAATCAATTTACTTGAACCAAGATCTGAAAGCATGCCGAACATGGTGACTCGAAACTTGATCCAAAATCCAAAATAAATTGAACCAAAATCGATCCGAATTTTAGTTGAACCGAAATGAACTCGAACCGATTTTTTACCGAACGAATAGACTCGAACCAAAGACAATGCGAAATATATAAAAGATATTAATAGAATTAAAGAAAGATGAGATATGAACATGCCACACAACTCATCAAAAAGTCAAATATATTGGCTATAAAACTATATATATGGTGTAAAAAATTGACCGGCCTAAAAACTCGATTAAAACCGACCGATCTCTCATTGACCCAACTGACCTAAAAATTAACCGACCTGAAATGACTCGTGTAACAACGGTCCCCTCTTGCGGTGGTGAGCTTGACGCGTTTTTATGAAATTTGGTTTTAACAGGAGTTGCCACCAACCTTTTTAGTTAGGTGAGATTGGATCACCTGAAAACTCAATTATTTTAATAAAACTTGTTTTTTAGTTTTTTGTAAAACAACTAGTTTTGGTCTGCGTAAACCAGAAAACAGGTTCGGGAGTCAGTTACGCGTGGGTAAAGGTGAGCACCCCACAGCGCCAAAAATTGGTACTTAGTCGATTATTTAATGTCTTAACGATAGAAATTAATAATTCGAATTTAATTTAAAATTTGTGATCCCTTAAAAATATTTTTTAAAAATATTTTTTATATAAAAGAGATTTACACCACAACACCCGGGGCATAATTCCTGTTAGATTCTCGAGATAAAGAAATTTATTTTGAAAACCATAATTATAATTAAGAGATGATGTTTTATAATAGGGATTAACGAAAACGGCACCTCTTACGTACGAGATACGTTTTTCACGATGAACTCTAAAAAATATTTCTTTGTAGAAGAATTTACACCTCTTTAAGCTTGAGGCATAATTTCCGTTAGGTTCTCGAACAAAGGAATTCTATTTTGAAAATTCTATGATTTGAAATTTGAAATCGTACTTTTATATTAGGGATTAACAAAAAGCGGCACCCCTTTAAGTTCGAGGTATGTTTTTCACAAAAATCTTTGATAAAAAGGCTTTAATTTCTGTTATATTCCCAAATAGAGGGTTTTTATTTTTTAAAAATTATAGTTTAGAATTTAAAAATGATATTTGGTAATAGAGACTAACGGAAAACGGCACCCCTTTAGGTTCGAGGTACGTTTTTTACAGTAATCCCTAATAAAAGGTTTTAATTTAACATTCAATAAATATATTTTAGTTATGTAAATAATACATACAACACAATCATAACTTATAAAATATAAAAAAGTATGCCAATAATAAAAGAACATTATAAATAACTTATACACTAATAATTATGACATACAAAATATATTTATTACAAAAACATGCTAATAATTATATATATATTACCCTATATTTAAGACAACATAAAAAAATCAAAAATTACCCCACAAGAAGCCTGAATAAAGAATTTTGACTGACCCCTCTAATAAGATCTTTGCATCATCTCGCCATGGCCCGAAAATCAATTCGAACGAACCTCAGCATGGCCTCCGATCGAACGAACTGTCTAGGAAAGAAATTCCCTGATGAGAGCACTACTCTCAAACCTCAAAGAGGATCTGCCCCGAGCTTTTCCATTTCCATGGCCAGTTTTGCTTGGACAATTTATAGCAATTTTTGCCTTCGCTTGTCCCTGCCTCCCCCCCGCCTTTTATAGGAAATTGGGGAGGACTGATACGGTGAGGTGGACGCATGCATGGCGTCCACCTATTTTGTTATTTTTTAATACTTTTTTCTTTTTTTCAAACTAAAATACTATATTCGGGCAAAATACGTTATTACCGCTCGGACATAAAATGGGTGTTGCAACTGCCCCTCTTTGCTCATTGTTGTGTAACAAAAATAGAGCAAAAGTAAAAGAACAACCATTTTATGTCTGGTCGGGTTTGGGTTTCTTTCTCTAGCTATTACTCATTCTTAGGCTTCACTTGGTCACAATCTTTGGAGGCAAAATCTTCAAAACGGAGGATCTGTTGAGGAAGCAAAATCTTTGACCTGGGGTAATTTTATGGTAATTCATTAGAGGGGCAAAATGAGTTCGGCTTGCTACGACTTTGACGACGATGCAATACCTAGAGAAAATTTGACCCAGTTGTAACACTGATGAAGAGGCGAGGTCTACAAAACTTGATCCAGCTACAACACTGACGACGAGCTAGGATCGAAGGATGACAATTCTGACATTTGATCCAGCTACAACACTGACGAAGAGGCAAGATCAATGTGAAGGTTCTGGTATTTGATTCGGCTGTAACACTAACGAAGAGGCAGGATCAAATGATGAAGGTTGTGATATTTGGTCTGGCTACAACACTGACAAAGAGGCAGGATCAAATGATGAAGGTTGTGATATTTGATCCGGCTACAACACTGATGAATAGGTAGAATAGACAAATTTTTCCTTTATTTTTATTTTTATTTTTTCATTTTCTTTCTTTTTTATAACGATTTTTTATCTGTGAATTTAAAAGGGTTGATGATAAGATGGTTCATCCACTCCGCCCCAATTTTGGAGAAGTAGAATTTGTAAGTTTGGATGATCTGCTCCACCACTGACGGAGAGGCAGAATCTAGAAAGATTGATCTGATACAACACTGGCAAAGAGACATGATCTGATCAAGCTACGACTCTGATGAAGAGGGAAGATTTAGAGTTTTATTCTGCCACTACATTAACGAAGAGGCATGGTCTGGAGAAAAGTTTGATTCTGATCAAGCTACAACTCCGACGAAGAGGCATGATCTGGAAAAAAAAGTTCTGATCAAGCTACAACTTTGACGAAGAGGAATGATCTGAGAGTTTGATCTATTGCAACACTGACGATGAGACAGAATCTGGAGAAAATTCTGATCAAGCTACAAATATGAAGAAGAGGCATGATCTGGGAGTTTGATCCGCTACTACACTGTCGAAGAGGCATGGTCTGGAGAAAGTTCTGATCAAGCTACAACTCTAAAGAAGAGGCATGATCTGGGAGTTTGATCCGCTACTACACTGTCGAAGAGTTGGATCTGGAGAAAGTTCTGATCAAGCTGCAACTCTGACGAAGTGGTAGGATCCAGGAGTTTGATTCGCTACTACACTGTAGAAGAGGTAGGATCTAGAGAAACTTCTTATTAAGCTGCAACTCTGACGAAGAGGCATGATCTGGGAGTTTGATCTACTACTACACTATCAAAGAGGCAGGATCTGGAGAAAGTTCTGATCAAGCTGCAACTCTGGTAAAGAGGCAACTTCTCAAAGTTTTGATCCACTACAACACTGACGAAGAGGCATGATTTGAGAGTTCAATTTTGATCAAGCTACGACTCTGACGACGAGGCATGATCTTAAAGAGTTTGATCCGCTACAACACTGACGAAGAGGTAGGATCCGAGAGTTCGATTATGATCAAGCTACAACTCTAACGAAGAGGCAAGATCAGGATTGGAGTTTTTTTTGGAATTTTTCTTGATTTTTTCTTTTGATTTTTTTTTCATATTATTTTTTTGATTTTATTTTTATTTTTTTATTTCCTTCTTTCACTCTTTTTGTTTGAACCTAGCTATGATTCTAAGGATAATATCCGATGAGGAAAGTTTGGCCTAGCTATAATAATGACGAAGAAGCAAGACTTGAAAAGGGTTTGATTCATTACACCACTGACGGATGAACTAGATTGGGAAGAAATTGATCTGCTACACCACTAATGGAGAGACCAGATCGGGAAGAAGTTTGATCTGCTACACCACTGACGAAGAGACCAGATCGAGAAGAAGTTTGATTTGCTACACCACTGACGGAAAGACCAGATCGAGAAGAAGTTTTTTGATCTGCTACACCACTGACGGCGACAGGATCTGGACGAAGTTTGATATGCTACACCACTGACAGGGAGACGAGATTTGAAAGAAGTTTTTGATCTGCTACACCATGTTACGAGTGAGATATGATCATAACAAGTTGGTTGATCCACTAAGGGTTTTAACATCTCTCTCGAGGGTGATGGCTCGAGGGTCCTAGTATTACTCCTAAATGTGACAGCCTAAGGATTTTGAATCCATTTTTCTGACTATGATTTCTTCGACAGCTTGTTCTCTCTTTGGTTAATCTTCTTGTCTTGTCTTCTTTAGGGAAATAGAACTAGGTCGATCGATCTAATTCACCATTCTTTTGGGGAAGATAAGACCTGCCAAAGTTAAAAATGTGCTTGGTCAAAGTGTGTGATAAACTGACTGCTCTATAATAAAATTGAAAGGTTTGATCTGATTATTTGATTTGATTGATTCTTTGTGTTGGGGAAGTTGGATCTTGTTAACGATTGTCTGTTCATTCTTGCCAAACAATATTTGCTTCATTTCTTCGTGTCAAGGATATTGGAATTTGTCGACAACTATCTGATTCTTCTTGTTTGAGGATATCAAACCTGTAAATTCTTGGTCCTTTCAGAAATGATCAAATACTTTTAAGAAGAGATAGAGTTGATTTAAGAAAATCTTTTGAGAAAAGATTTGATTAAGAAATTTTGTTTTCAAAAATAATATCCTTGTGAAAAGGATTACATTAAGACATTTATGTTTTGAGGAAAATATCCTTATAGAAGGACAAAGTTATGAAACTCATGTTTTTGAGGAAAATATCCTTATGGAAAGACGAAATTAAGAATCTCATGTTTTTGAGGAAAATGTCCTTATGAAATGACAGAGTTAAGAAACTCATATTCTTGAGAAAAATGTCCTTATGGAAGGACGAAATTAAGAAACTCCATTTTTTAAGGAAAATGTCCTTATGAAATGATGAAATTCGTATTTTCAATAAAAATGTCCTTAAATAATAACATTATTAAGAAACTCCTATTTTGAGAAAACGTCCTTATGAAATGATGGAATTCCTATTTTTGATAAAAATATCCTTAAGAAAGAATGGAGTTAAGAAACTCCTATTTTGAGAAAACGTCATTTTGAAAGGATAGAATTCGTGCTTTTGATAAAAATTTCCTTAAGAAATGATGGAGTTAAGAAACTCTTGTTTTGAGAAAACGTCCTTATGAAAGAATTGATTTTTAGAAAATTTCTTTGAGTAACAAGTGCAAAGTTAGTTCTAGTAATGTATTTATGCAAATGTCATGCATGTGTGTGCTTTTGTAATGATGCAAAGATGCATGAAATTCTTGTCGAAATTTTCAAGTTATGAATGTTTTATGACAAACTAGATGTCATGATATATGAACATGTTTGGTGATGCAATGATGCATATGCTTTCATGTATTCCCTCAGGATGGATGAAGATGCATGTGATACTTGCAGTAGTCATTTTCTTTTGGCCGAGCTTAATCTTCTGAATTGTTTTTGTTCAAAATTTGCTCCAGCAAAAGTTTTCCCCCCAAATTTCATTGCCCTCGTTCTTTGTTGAATTTAAACTTTTGAGTCGAATGACCTTGACATCATATCATTAATCGAAGCTCAGATGCCCCACTTATTCTTGGGCTCACATATCATTTTTATTGAATACCTTCGAAGGCTTTAAACTTTTGATATGAGTAGACACCCGCCTTAGGTCCTTGTACTTTAAATCTCTGTAAAGAGTAATTCAAGAAATCTTTTGTTTCGTAACAATGCAAGATGTTTATATGAATGGGAAAAGAATATTTATTCTTTCAAAAGTATAACAATTTTCAAAAATAAGGCCTCATATATCTTGTGTAGGAGCGTCTTTGAACCCACTTGCTGAGGGTAATCCCAAGTGTAGCTTGTGTCTAGAGGACCTCGAATGTTGTGTCGATGTTTGAAGATGTGAAGTGCCTTTTAGGCTATTAGACTTTCGAGAATGTCATTTCCTATATGCCTAATTTTTAACCAATTTGAGTGGCTCTATTTAACTCACAAACTCCCCTCATTCTAGTTTTCCCTCTTTTCTAATCTCAATCAAGCATCAGAAGTTTCAAATCTTTGAATAAAGGATAACTCCATAAGGCGGGATGTAGACTGAAGACAAACTCTTCCAATGCAGATATCCATGTATGATCAGAATGGTCTTTGGAGATATGATGTAGGCCAGAGCTTGAAATTATGAATGAAATGTTGTTTCTGTAATGCTTACCTTGAATCTGCTTAGGTGCATCGTTTTTCTCTTTATTTTTTTAGGATCGCTCTAGACTGCCCTTTTTCTGGGTTTTCACCCTAGAGTTCATTTCCTTTCTTCAGCTCAAGCAAACTTGTACTCTGGCCGAACGTTGGTGCCTGCTTTGGTTTTATAGATGAGCAATGCTCTAAATCTCTTTCAGGTATGGACATATTTAGATGAAAGATTCTACATTTGTTTCTTTCATGAAGGCTTCAGCCTTTGATTTGGCGTCTTCATTATTTTCATTTTTTCTTCTTTTTTGTCTTTTTATTCGGAGTTCAGGATTCTTAATTTGACTTGACAGGCTTTTCGAGCATAGACAACCTCTTGTACATGATGTAGATCATTTCATTGCATGCTCCTTGGTGGAGAAGTCTTTTTAGTATGATCAAAATCATTCGTTTTCCAGTTGAAGAAGCTTTTCTTATTTCTTGCCCGAATATGACGATGATCCTTGGTTAGGAAACGTCAAATATCATGTCATACATAGACATCATTAAGGAATAATAGTCTTTAGTTGGATAGACGTTTAGAGTTAACACGATATTCAAAAATCTTAGACAACAATGCTTGAGAGGAAATATTCACTTAAAAGTTGTGTTTGAGACCTTTCCATCGCTCCCTAGCACACTCAGTTATCCATCTGTTGGCCTAAGTAGGTGGAAGATAGGTCACATCTTCCTCATTTTCACACCTTTCAATTTCCTCTAGACACATGGTTGCTCGAAATCAACCGTCGGATTGGGATTAATGTCACTCCTAAAAAAATGATATGTATGCATGTGCAAAAAATTCATGACAATTCATAAATTTTGAGAAAATTTATGAAAATGCATTATTTATTAAAAACAAACAGACACATGCCCTTACAAAAAATTTCCTTTTTGCCTTTGGGCTTTGGCAATAGGTGCATTACTCAAAAAGAGATTTAAACTACAAAGATGTCTTAAATGAAAATCAACATCTCCACAAAGGTTGTTCATTATGATCTTCGCATGCTTTTTGTAACTTTTTCCAAACGATCATCCATTTCTTTAGCTTTGCTTCGAGTGAAAAACTGATGTCGACTTGGCTGACTCAAATGCCCCAAAATCACTATGAACGAAGTTCTCTCAGGATTATAGGCTCGTTTCAGAAATGATTATGCAATATGATGTGATGTAAATGTATGCAAAATGAGATATTAATGCAATGCAAAAAATAAAACAAGTTAGTACAAATAGAATAATCAATAATGTATTGCAAAAATCAAAAGATATAGAACCTATAAATTGGCATGCTTTATTCGAATAAAAACAATCCTACCCAATCATGCTTTTTTACCCGCATACTTTGAACAAAAAGTAGTTCTTACCCACACATGCTTTCTACCTACATGCTTATTTTGCATAAATAAGGTATAGACATGATATGTAATTATTGTGAAATAAGTAAGCAAATAAATAAACAATATTTAAATTAAAAGGGCATAATTGAAAGAAATTAAACCCCCAATCACTCTCTATTATGCAGTTATAGGGTGACTCTCTAAACGGGCAGAGGTTCAGTGTGGCTTTAAAGGGTAGGCTCTTACGGTTCACTACATGTGGTTCGGTTCTAGGGTGACGGTACCCGAACTGTCGCTAGGACATCGATTCGAGAGGATACATTTCCCTAGGTCTGTACGGAGATGAAAATCTCACAAAGACAAAGGGACCTATATTCCGAAAATGATCCACTATCCTACACGGAGGCAGTACCTCACGAAGGAGTAGCTTCTCGCTCCCACTTAAAAGGGACGGAGCTCAGGTGCAGAGCTCATGATATGAAAAACCAAGAAAATATATTTTAATTTTTTTTTGAAAAAACTTCAAAAATAAAAGAAGGGATCACAAAATAAATTAAATCAAATTTATAGTTTCCACTCAATAGGACAAAAAAATTGACCAGTGGCTCAACTCTCAAAAAAAGGTAGTCCCTAGCGGAGTCACCAAGCTATAACAACGGCCCCCTCTCGCGGTGATGAACTTGATGTGTTTTTACGAAAATTAGTTTTAACGAGAGTCGTCACCAACCTTTTTAGTTAGGTGAGATTGGATCACTTGAAAACTCAGTTATTTTAATAAAACTTGTTTTTTATTTTTTTGTAAAACAAAGAGTTTTGGTCTTCATAAACCAAAAAACAGGTTCAGAAGTCAGTTACGCGTGGGGAAGGGTGAGCACCCCCCACAGTGCCCAAAATTGGTACCTAGTCGATTATTTAATATCTTAATGATGGAAATTAATAATTCAAATTTAATTTAAAATTGGTGATCCCTTAAAAATATTTTAAAGAAAATTTTTTATATAAAAGAGATTTACACCCCAACACTTGGGGCATAATTCCCGTTAGATTCCTGAAATAAGGAAATCTATTTTGGAAATCATAATTATAATCAAGAGACGGTGTTTTATAATAGGGACTAACGGAAAGCGACACCTCTTACGTACGAGATACGTTTTTCACGGTGATCCCTGCAAAAATATTTCTTTGTAGAATAATTTACACCCCTTTAAGCTTGAGGCATAATTTTCATTAGATTCTCGAACAAAGGAATTGTATTTTGAAAATTCTATGATTTGAATTTGAAATTGTATTTTTGTATTATGGATTAACAGAAAGTGGCACCCCTTTAAGTTCGAGGTACGTTTTTCACAAAAATCCCTAATAAAATGGCTTTAATTTCCGTTATATTCCCAAATAAAGGGATTTTATTTTTAAAAAATTATAGTTTAGAATTTAAGAATGATATTTGGTAATAGAGACTAGCGGAAAGCGGCACCCCTTTAGGTTAGAGGTACGTTTTTCACGGTAATCCCTAATAAAAGGTTTTAATTTAATATTCAATAAATATATTTTATTTGTGTAAATAATACATACAACACAATCATAACTTATAAAATATAAAAAATATGCCAATAATAAAAAGAACATTATAAATAACTTGTACACGAATAAACATGACATACAAAATATATTTATTACAAAAACATGCCAATAATTACATATATATTACCCTATATTTAAGACAACATAAAAAAATCAAAAGTTACCCCACAAGAAGCCTGAATAAAGAACTTTGACCGACCCCTAACAAGATCTCTGCATCATCTCTCCATGGCCCGAAAAATGATTCGAACAAACATGTTGAGTTGATCAAACAATGGCAATTAGACAAGAGGGGGATGAATTGGCTATTTTAGATGGTTCAAGCTTAGAACAAGCTCTACATCCACTACCTTAGCACCCTATTGAGGATTTCAACAATTCACTCACTGAATTCGTCCCCTTTTCTTGGCTTAGGAGGAAACCGTTACAATCGATCAAAGCTTTCTACCCAAAGCTTGATCAAAGACACTCTTACAAAGAGAAATTGTGGTAAACAGAAAAATGTCTCTCAAAGGTAGATAAGTTTACCCAATTACAAGTTCACACAAACCCAAATTTGACTCTATAAGGCTCAAAAGGATTTGATTTATGCTTGAATGTGCTTGACTTGTTCAATTATAGTTGTTGTAGCTTTTTAGGCTTACTTTTATACCTTTCCATTGATTTCTATCAGTTTGGGTAGTTGGCATCATCAAGAGAGCCATTTGGCTCCCCTTTTCCCACCATTAATGAACATCTACAACCTACCGTATCGTTACACGAACAGTCGTATCAATACCTGTCTCAAAATAGAAAGAGCCGTTGTGTACAAAATACAGGGGCATATCGATACGCGGGAAGACGTATTGGTACAGTCTTAGTGTAAAACAAGGGTCATATCGAAACAGGCAAGGCCGTATCGATACAATTTTGCTCACTTGGGCAACTGCCAAAACCTGTTTCGGTACGCCATGTAGGCGTATCAGTACGAGTTAACTAATTTTCAAAATTGCGTGTTCCCAATAACTAACAAAGCAACGTTCAAATAATAAATAAAAATATTGGAAACATCTTAACCCTCGTATCAATATGGTGGTAGCCGTATCGGTACGTTATTCTTTAAATCTTAAACCCAATATGAAGGTTGTATCAAAATAGATGGCACCGTATCGAAACTCCTGAGTAAAAACCTTAGCTCATATGAAGGCCGTATCGAAACAGGCTTGCCTGTAGTGTAACGGATTCTTATAGTGACCTTTTAAGTTAAGCCCATATCGAAACGCTCGAGGGTGTATCGATACGCCTAGGCTTAAAAGTTGAATTTGGCTTTAAAAACACTTAGAAAATTTTATAGGGTGTAAGTTTTTAACTTTGAATAATTTTTTACTTGAAAAATCCTTGTCAATTGTGAGTCTCTAAGATACTTAAAAATTTATTTTTTACAAATAGGTCCTTAAACAATTTGTTATATCAAAAATCAAATATTGGTTTTGCAATCTCCCCCTTTTTGATATAGCAAAACCAAGTTAAATTTTTAAGTCTTTTTGAAAAACTCCCCTTACTTTAAAATAGGTTTTAAAAACATTTTTAAAAATTGAAGTTCTTTTACTTCTCCCCCTTTTTGTTAGATCGAATTCAATGATAGATCAATAGATAAGAAAGAGTAAAGCAAAAACAACATAATATTCATTGAAGCATAAAACAATAATCAAGCAACATAAGTAAAATCCAAACTTAAAATCCTAAAAACATAAGCATAGGCTCAAATATTAAATAACATAGGTGCATAAAATAGAAATCCTAATATGACATGTATGCAATGAATATCTAGGGAGCATCCCCATCATTATCATCATCGTCCTCTTCATCTTCATCATGGGTTTGAGTAGCTTGAGATTGTCTCCATTCCCTATGGAAAGCTATGAGACATGTGTCCATCGAACCTTGTTGGCTTTCAATTACTTGAACTCGTTCCTCTAAGGAAGTAAATCAAGTATCAATGCCTGCAAACCCTTCATTCATGGTTGTCTTCAATGAGGTTATATATGTGTTTAATATGGTGAATTACTCATTGAGACAAGCCGTGAGAATATCCATAGCTAGTGGAGCTACCAGAGCTTGAGGAGCAGCTTGTGGAGGAGCTTTCGGTTCTTTAGGGATGTCATCATGTAGAAGCTCAGCGAGACAAAGCCACTCACCATTGAAATAGTGAAACTTTGAACGAACAAGAGAGCACTCATCAATAGGATCGGTAAGAGGCTCGGGAAAGTCTTTTGAGCAATCGATCTCTAACTGAGTAAACAAGTAACTCAATGTTGTCCCATAAGTGAATGATGAAACTATAGAGGTGTGGCGATGTTGGATGAGGTAAACTAGATCCGCAAACATAATTTGAACAAGATTGGGCTTCCTCTCTTCACGAAAACGTCTAATCCAAAAATCATCCACTTGTCGAATAGTGGAAAACTTACCACTGGATGGCCGAAACCACCAAGTGATCATGGGATGCAAGAAGCGATCATGAGCATCAAGAACAGTGATAGAACCACCAAGAACATGTCCCATGGAGCCCTTATCGTTGATTCCCTTATCTTCTATCCCAAAAACATTGACTAGAGTTTGAACACCAATACGAAATTTCTTCCCCATTAAGAATGACTCAATAGCAATGACCTTAGAGCGGTCTTGGTCAGGGATACACCGGGCATTAGCAAGAAAATCAAGATGAGGTTACGGTATAAAATCCTGGAGATAGCCAAAAATTGAATAAAATTCCAACGTCTCAAAAGATGAAGATATTTAAACTTGAAACGATTAGAGTTTAAGAATAGAAGAAATGTTGCTCTTTCGCGGTGAATTTTGTAGTTTTGGTATTGCTTGAAGTGATTTAAAGCCACCTGGCTCGAAAAAATCTTTTGGTAAATAACGCTAAGGTTGGGATGAGCCGAATTGTCTTTGGTTGAAGACTCACCAACCTCGGTTGTTATAGCTCTCTTTCTCGGTGCCATAGATAATCTAAAAAAAATTTTAAAGCACAAAAATAATGTATGCATAAATCATAATATTCGATCCAATATTCAATCCAATAAATCAAGGTATTGTTTAAAAATATATAGTTTAAAAACATATACAAGTATAAAATATAATTTTGGTAAAAAGAATTTCGAAAAACAGTTTAGAAAAATATACGATATAATTTTATATTCGAATGAAAATTTTTAGATTTTGAATTTTTTTACATAAACTTGAAAAACTATAGTATGTATATGTTTAAAACACAAAAACTAAGTAAAAACAGTATAGAAATTAAAAGGAAAAGTAAAGAGTTTTATACCTTGAAGTTGGGATTATGGATGAATGAGGATGAATCAATACACAATCTTTGATGAAAAGAGCTTGGGATGATGTTTAGAGTAAAACCCCTCAAAATCTTGGATGAATTGATGTGAAAAAAATTAGAATTGCGTGTGTATTTAAAGGAAAAATCAGCTAGGGTTTGAGAAAATAGTTTTTGTTAAAGTTAAACCAATTTAATGACTCATTTAAGGACAGACGACTTCACGTACCGATACGCCACATGGCGTATCGAAATAGGTGCACTGATACGTCTAGGAGGTGTACCGAAACATGAGTCCCATATCGGTATAGACTCGACTGTACCGAAACGCGTTCTTGAACCTGTATCGATACAGTTAGACCTGTATCGATACACTTGTACAGAAAATGCATTTTGGGCCATAAGTTGCTCAAAAGTTCGATTTTATTCGAACCAAAATGTATACAAATGATATGCAAACAACATGTATGGTCTAACATGGATACATACTCCTCCTAGCAACAAGCATAGATTCATCAAGAAGAAAAATCACACATGCATATCAATCAATTGAATTCAAGAAAATTTTTGACCTTAAAGGGCTCTAAAGGGTCAAAAGAGGCTGGTTAAACCTAACTCTCTCCTAAGAGTCCAAAATCACTCTTTATCTAAAGGTTTAGTAAATATATCCGCTAATTGGTGTAAGGTGTCAACATACTCTAGAACTACATCATTTTTCAAGGCATGGGCTCTAATGAAATGATGTCTAATTTCTATGTATTTGGTTCTAGAATATTGAATAAGATTCTTAGTGAGACAAATGGCACTAGTGTTGTCACACTTAATAGGTGTGGTACCTACATCGACTCCATAATCTAAGAGTTGTTGCTTCATCCAAAGAACTTGAGCACAACAACTCACGGCTGATATATACTCCATTTCGGTGGTAGATAAAGGTACACTATTTTGTTTCTTAGAGAACCAAGAAATGAGCATACTACCTAAGAATTGGTAAGTTTCAGAGGTACTCTTTCTATCTATCTTACATCCCTCATAATCCACATCTGAGAAAGAATGAAGATCAAAGGAAGAATCTCTAGGATACCAAAGACCTAAACTAGGTATATCTCTAAGGTATCTAAAGATTCTCTTAACGGCTATAAAGTGCGATTCTCTAGGGCTACCTTGAAACCTAGCACACAAGCAAACAGTAAACATAATATCGGGTCTACTTGCGGTAAGGTAAAGCAAGGAGCCAATCATGTAACGGTAAAGCTTAGAATCGATACACTTACCTCCTTCATCTTTTTCAAGCTTTATGGATGAGCCCATTGGTGTGGCTTGAGGCTTCACATTCTCCAAGCCAAACTTCTTGAGCATGTCTTTTATACACTTTGCTTGATTGATGAAGGTGTCATCATTTCTTTGCTTGATTTGGAACCCCAAGAAAAATGAAAGCTCCCCCATCATGCTCATATCAAATTCACCTTGCATTAGCTTAGAAAAATCTTGGCAAAATAATTCATTAGTAGAACTGAATATCATCTACATAAATTTGAACTACTGAGGTGTCTTTGCCATATCTTTTAATGAAAAGTGTAGTGTCCACCTTGCCATTTTCAAAATCTTTTTCAATGAAAAAGTTTGAAAGTCTTTCATACCAAGCTCTAGGAGCTTGTTTCAAACCATATAAAGCTTTAGTGAGTTTGAAAACATGATTTGGAAATTTTGGATCCTTAAAATTCGATGGCTGTTCTACATACACTTCTTCATTTATAGAACCATTTAGAAAATCACTTTTGACATCCATTTGAAAAAGCTTGAACTCATGAAAGCATGCAAATGCAAGAAGTATCCTAATTGCTTCCATTCTAGCTACGTGTGCATATGTTTCATCAAAATCGATTCTCTCTTCTTGAGTGTAATCTTGAGCAACAATTCTAGCCTTGTTCCTCACTATGTTACCACTCTCATCTAGTTTGTTTCTAAAGACCTATTTAGTTTCTATTATAGATTTATTACTAGGCCTATCAACTAATATCCATACTTTACTTCTCTCAAATTGATTAAGCTCTTATTGCATAGCCAATATCCAAAAATCATCTTTTAATGCTTATTTGATATTTTTAGGCTCAATGCATGAAATGAATGCAACATTATTAAAGAGATTAAGAAAACAACGAGTGGTTACCCATTTGGATGGATCACCTAAAATCTCACCACTCTTGACATAGTTGAACTCCCTTGGGTAGGTAACCTCATTTTCCTCTAAAGCCATTTTCTTCAAGGATTCAAAAGGTGGATCTTGTGTTTCTTCTTCTTTGGTTAGAACCTCATCCACCTTTGATGTTTTTCCTCCATCAATGGCTTCAATGATTCCTACATCATCATCATCACAAGAATCTTTCCTCGGAAGAAGGTTATCATCGAAAACAACATGGATGTACTCTTCAACAACCAAACTTCTTTTATTAAATACTCGATAGGCTTTAGAGTTTAAAGAGTATCCTAGAAAAATAGCTTCATCACTTTTAGCATCAAATTTACCTAAATTATCTTTTCCATTGTTTAAAACAAAACATTTACAACAAAATGGATAAAATAGCTAATGTTAGGCTTTTTGGATTTTAAAATCTCATAAGGTGTTTTCTTCCAAACAAGCCTAATCATTACTCTATATATGATATAACAAGCCGTATTAGTGGCTTCCGCCCAAAAATATTTAGGTAAATTGTTTTCACAAAGCATGATTCTAGCCATTTCTTCTAAAGTATGATTTTTCCTCTCAACTACCATATTTTGTTGAGGAGTGCAAGGAGCTAAAAAATTATGGCTTATACCATTTTCATTACAAAATCCTCAAAACCTATATTTTGAAATTCGGTTCCATGGTCACTTCTAATATGTAAAATCTTTTGACCAAGGTCATTTTGAGTAATTTTTGAAAATGTGATGAACTTTTCTAAAGCCTCATCCTTAGTACTTAAGAAGAGAACCCAAGTGTATCTAGAGTAGTCGTGTACTAACACAAATGCATAAGATTTACCACCCAAGCTCATATTCCTAATAGGCCCAAAGAGATCCATATGGATCAATTGTAACACTCTACATGTAGAAACATCATTAATGGATTTAAATAAAGATCTTTGATGTTTACCCTTAGCATATGCATCACAAATTTTATCTTTAGAAAAATTTAGCTTAGGTAAACCTCTTACTAGATTTAGGGAAACCAATATCTCTAAAAATTCATACTAGCATGTCCTAGTTTCTTATGCCATAACCTTGTATCATGTTCATTTGTGCAACAAAGCATACATTGGAAAATTCAATGTCATCTAAATACACCATTTAAATGTTACCTATATGATGACCTATGAGCATTGTTTGATTAGTTTCAATGTTAATGATTTTACATCCATTAGCATCAAATAGAACATTAAAACCCTTATCACGCAATTGACTAATGCTCAATAAATTATGCTTAAGATCGTTGACATAAAGAACATTTTCAATAAGAGTAGTTAAGAGATTACCAATGGAGTCAATCCATTCAATGTGGCATTTGGAGTTGTCACCAAAAGTCACTACTCCTCCACTCTTTAGTTTGAGCTCCAAGAATCTATGTGTCTTGAGCATCCACTATCAAGGTACCATGTGTTTTTGATTAAAGCTTTGGCTTTGTAGCAATGCTCTCCCTACAAAAAAAGAATTAATTCTTAATTTTTGGTACCCAAATCATTTTGGGTCTATGAGTATTAGCTCCCAAAAACTTGGTTCCCCTGAGAATCCAAGAAGCAATAGCATGAATATCATTAGAAGCAATAAGTTCTTTAGGAACCCATATATTTCTAATTTTTTTTACTTCTAGAATGCTTATGGAAGCTTCTTTGTTTATGGTTAACAAAATTTCTTTTCACATATTGGGATTTTGAAGAACTTCTTCTCTCAAAACTATTTTTCCAATAGTGTTTAGAGAAGTTTTAAGATTATCCATCTTTTTGGTGTGATAATCTTGGAAATTAGAAAGAAGTTTTTCTAAATTAAGATTTTTTTGAGATCATTTGAAAGATTTATCAAATACAAAAATTTCTTTTTGAGTTTCGAGTTGGTTTTTGAAAGAGAATCGTTTTGAACTTTTAAATCAGAAATTATTTTCTTGTTTTTCAAAATCGATTCTTTAAATTTTCTACCAACTCATCGTAAACATCTTGCAACTCATCATATGCATCATGTAATTCATCATATGTAAAATCAAAAGATGATGAGTTAGAGGTTACCATAGGATCCTCCTCAAGAGCCATGAGGCAAAGGTTGACCACCTTTTGCTCATTATCCTCGGATAATTCCTCGTAACTCCAAGTTGCAATTTGAGCTTTGAGCTCCTTCTTCTTTCCAAAGCTCTTTCTTTTTAGTTGAGGGCACTCCGTTCGAATGTGGCCCGGTTTCTTGCACCCATAGCATATGAGTTGGTTCTTATCTTCCTTTTTGTTTTTGTTCTTGAAGTCTCCTCTTCGGTTAAACTTTCTTCCCTGGTTGGACTTCATGAACCGAGTAAACTGTTTGGCTAACATAGCCATCTCTTCGTCATCCTACTCACTCGAATCACTCTCATAAAAATAAGCTTTGAGAGCAATTCTGAGTTTCTTCTTTTCTACCTCTTTTTTCTCTACCTTCTTCTCCACTCTTTACTTTTCTTCATCTCTTCCTTGCTTCATTATCACATGAGTGAGAAGAGATCCCATGAGAGCATCAAGCTTCAGTGTCTTTAAATTTTTTGCCTCGGTGATTTTAGTTCTTTTCCCGTCCCATGACTCAGGAAGAGAGTATATGAGTTTTCGAATAATTTGTCTTCGGGAATGACCTTATTGAAGCCTTTGAGACCATTTACAATGACCGAGAAGCGGTCGAACATCTTTGTGGCACTCTAATCGGGCTCCATCTTGAAATTTTTGTAGCTCATGTTGAGGAGTCCAATCTTGGTATTCTTAACATCATTGGTGCCCTCGTAAGTGGTCTCTAGAGTGTCCCACACCTCTTTTGCACTTGTACATGAAGACATCTTTGAATACATATCCGGTCTGAGTGTACAAAAGAGAACGTGCAAGGCTTTGTCATTCACTTGAAGCTTTCTTCTTTCTTCATCCGTCATTTCGTGCTTAGCCTTGGGAACTTGTCTATCACCCTCTTGTTTTATCAGAATAGATGGCCCATCCTCGATTATATCCCAAAGAGCGTAATCGTTGGATTTGGTGAATAGCCTCATCTAGTTCTTCCAATATGAGTAGTTGTCCCCATTGAAGATGGTGGTTCGTGATGGATTGTGACTCGTACAAGCTTTGACTCGAGGTAGATGCCATAGCTTGATTGTAGCTCAGTGTGCAGTTGATCAACTACTCCAAGATCGACTCAAGAGGATGTTAATCCTTCTAATGAGTGTAGCTCTGATACTAATTGTTAAGTTGATCAAACAATGGCAATTGGCCAAGAGGGGGTGAATTGGATATTTAAAAGTTGAAGGGTGCAAGATGGAAATGTAAAAATTGGACACAAGCAATTTTAGAGTGGTTCAATCTTAGAACAAGCTCTATATCCACTACCTTAGCACCCTACTGAGGATTTCAACAATTCACTCACTGAATTCGTCCCCTTTTTTCGGCTTAGGAGGAAACCGTTACAATTGATCAAAGCTTTCTACCCAAAGCTTGATCAAAGACACTTTTACAAAGAGAAATTGTGGTAAAAAGAAAAATGCCTCTCAAAGGTAGATAAGTTTACCCAATTACAAGTTCACACAAACCCAAACTTGAATAAAAATGAATACAATAAAATCTTTCAAGAGGGTTACAAGAATTTGACTCTATAAGGCTTAAAAGGATTGAATTTATGCTTGACTTGTTCAATTATAGTTGTTGTAGCTTTTTAGGCTTGCTTTTATACCCTTTCATTAATTTCTATCCGTTTGGGTAGTTGGCATCATCAATAAAGCCGTTGGGCTCCCTTTTTCCCACCATTAATGAACTTCTGCAACCTACCGTATCGGTACACGAACAACCATATCGATATCTGTCTCAAAATAGAAAGAGCCGTTGTGTACAAAATACATGGGCGTATCGATACGCAGGAAGGCGTATCGGTATGGTCTCAGTGTAAAACAAGGGTCGTATTGAAACGGGCAAGGCCGTATCAATACAATTTTGCTCACTTAGGCAACTGCCAAAACTTGTTTCGGTACGCTACGTAGGCATATCGATACAGGTTAACTGATTTTCAAAGTCGCGTGTTCCCAATAACTGACAAGGCAACGTTCGAATAATAAATAAAAAGATTGGAAAATTCTTAACTCCCATATCGATAAGATGGTAGCCGTATCGGTACGTTGTTCTTTAAATCTTAAACCCAGTATGAAGGTCATATCGAAACATATGGCACCATATCGAAACGCCTGAGTAAAAACCTTAGCCCATATGAAGGTCGTATTGAAACAGGCTTGCATGTATCGAAACATATTCTTACAGTGGCCTTTTAAGTTAAGCCCGTATCAAAACGCTTGAGGGCGTATCGATACGCCTGGGCGTAAAAGTTGAATTTGGCTTTAAAAACACTTAGAAAAATTTATGGGTTTAAGTTTTTGACTTTGAATAATTTTGTACTTGAAAAATTCTTGTCAATTGTGAGTCTTTAAGATACTTAAAAATTTATTTCTTTTACAAATAGGTCCTTAAACAATTTGTTATATCAAAATCAAATATTAGTTTTACAGAACCTCAGCAGGGCCTCCGATCGAACGAATTGTCCGAAAAAGAAATTCCCTGATAAGAGCACTGCTCTCGAACCTCAAAGGGGCACTGCCCCGAGTTTTGCCATTTCTATGGCCATTTTTGCTTGGCCAATTTATGGCAATTTTTGCCTTCGCTTGTCCCTGCCTCCCCCGCCTTTTATCAGCAATTGGGGAGGGTTGATACGGTGAGGTGGACACATGCATGGTGTCCACCAATTTTGTTATCTTTTTTTAATACTTTTTCTTTTTTTCAAAATAAGATACTATATTCGAACAAAATGAGTGATTAACGCCCGGACATAAAATGGGTATTACAACCCGAATCACAATAGACCCGACTAAAATCGAACCGAAACTGAATCTGAACCGAGTAGTATCAGACTCGAAATAACCCAAACTGAAATGACTCGAACCGAACCCGAATGACCCGTTTGCCTCTTTTAGCTGGAATAGCACATTATTTAAGTGATCTATTTTACTCCCATTTATCTTAACTTAAGCTATTGTTTTCTTCACTACAAAATATTTGTATTGACTTAAGAATCAAAAGAAAATTTTCCAGAGCACAAATTCTCACATCTCTGAACTCGCATTCGTTTTTGTAAGAACTCAAGAACATCTAAATTCATTGCATCTTCCTCAAGAAACATCTCTCAACCCAATCCATCACAAAAAATGCACAAACAAATCTTATTCCCTTTAGCATGACAAACGAACTAATTGAATTCACATACCCCAAAGTGGCATCTATTTGTTGTTGGCAATTTATCCAGCACATCAGTTAGCTAATTAGATTTTTGTTTTCAAATCCCAATTATGCTTTGGGTGGTTGCCCGAACTGTTATGTGTTTTCCTTTGTCTTACTCTTACCGCCCTGATATTGTATCTATTCATCTTTAATGATTCTTGATATCCCTAGTTTTAACATCATAAAAGAAATTTGTCCAACACAATTTGGATTTAGCCTTGAAATCCATTGTCAAATTCTGTTATTAATATTTGTATTTTTGCATAAGTTGTAGATTTAGTTTCTGTACTTTAATTTAGTCCAACTGTCTATGCATTATTTGGATTGACTAAATTAATATACATGAACTAAATCCACAATATATACATAGTTCAACGACTAATGAAAGAATTTGACCATTAAAATCAAGATTGTCATAACCAGAAGTTTGCAATTCTAACCTACCTTACTATCATTTTCCTCAGTATCAAGTCAAATTTAACTCTCACAGGCTAAAGGGCCTTCATTTTTCTCTTGCAATGGCAGCATGAATGAATCTAGGCCTTGCACACAAAGCAAACATTTATTTATTCATAAATAAATGGCAAACTATCATTGGTTATTGGAACATGGTTGGTAACTGGCAAGTCATGTTTTTTTGCTGCAACATGATTGGTGTTTGGTGTGCTGGTCTGACAATAGACCAATAAGGCACAACACTATTGCACAAACTTAGATTTCAAATGCAAAGAAGATTAGATATGGTTCTTCTGAAGATAACATAATGAAAAACACCAATGTCAGTTTTTCATTTACAAAAATTTTCAAAGTTCTTAGTCCTAAAGTCTTGAAATCTTGGTGGGTTTTGTTTCTTCTTTTAAAGTTCTAGTTTCACTTTTTTAGTTGTGCTTTCAATTTTTCAACCTGTCATCTTCAAAGTTGCTGATAGTTCACACTTTAATGCACTTGGTAAGTTGGTAATATATAAAGTGGTAAGCTTTTTCTTTTATGTTAACCTTTTATGATCGGCTTAAAGTGTTTTAACTTGGTTGGGTCAGATTGTAATTGTGGAATGATTACTGGTAGTTGGGATCTTTTGAAACCTTTTCCTTTTCTCTTTTGGATTCCATGATTTGTTAGTTGCCTGAAATTTGGTGAATTTTCTTACTTTTTCTAATGTATTTGGTGCTGTTTCTGCTTGATTCTTGGTGGGATTTTGATGCAAAATCTGAAAACTAGTTTGAAGATAAACTGTTTGAACTATTGATTCATAATCTCAATCTGCTGTTTTATATTCATATTGCAAGAACTGACCCTAAATTTTTTATGAAAATTGGGAATTTTCTTCTTACATCTATGGATTTGCTGTCTTCCCTGCAAAACAGGCTCTGGAAGGCTAACAATATTTAAAAATACAAAGGAAACATGGCTCAAAAACTAGAAGCTATCAAGGGTGGTGGAGGATCAATCAAGGTGGGGACTAAGGGAACAATCAGTTCCCTGATTACAAGGGAACTGGACTCGGTTAAACCGACACCGCAAACACCAGTTCCGGCATCAGTCGTCTCTGGTTCTTCGACTCCTAAAAGATTAAAGCTGAGGAAATCTTTGGATGGAGCAAGTACTAGTGGCAATGGCAACACCAAGAGTAATAAAAGCCCCCAAACTTCCCAGAAGACAAAAAGCTTGTCCAAAAATCCCCATCAGATTCCAATGCTTGGTTTTGATAACATTGCTTTAGATAGAACTCCTAGCAGACAGAAAAGTGACAAAAAAGTGTCTAACATTGTTGAAGTTGTGGACATAAAGTGTGGGAAACATCCCGATAGAGTTCGGTCGGGCCCGATAACGAATCGACTCAAGAAGCTCGGGTTCTCTAAGCTTTCCCAGAGCTTTATCTAGACCTGCAACTTCTTAACATCGGATTTCAGGTTCCGATAACCGAAACCTGAAACCCCAACTGGCCTGCTGTCTGATATTTCCACCATGGAACACATGCTCGGTATTAGCTTGCTGCTTCCTCTCTTTTCCTTCCTCCGAGTTGCTGCAACTGGTCCAACATTGGAATGGGGCTTCTTTGAGCCACCTTGCAGCCTAATTCGAGTCGGCTGAAGTACTCGATCTCTTGCAGTATCAAGGATCCGACGGTGCCTCTGGTGCCGATTTCGACAGGAGGACTTGCCATTTCAACTGGAACACTTCCGGCACTGGTTTTTGATCTTTGCATGCTCTGTATGATGGGATTAGTGGAGGCGGGTTGTAAATGAAAAGATGTCTTGAAAATGAAATTTCTCTTAGACTGGGCCATTGGGGTGTGTTTGGACATATACTTGGTATCTCCAAATGAGTTCTTTGCCTCATGTTCTTTATCTAAAAGTGAAGAGCATTTAGAGTTTTTGGCTTGTTGGGAAGATTAAATGTTTGGCCTTCATCATTGTATTCATGTGCTAGCGGTTAAAACATTTAACCTTCTAACTACTGTGCCTCTTTTCTTTTAACTACTTTGGTCTTCATCTTAATGATGGCTGCAGGGTCAAAATTTATCATACTTTTGGTTAGGATTTTATGGATACGGATATGTGTTCGACATAGATAAACGTATTATTTCGTTAATGTTGTTCTTGAATCTAAAATTCCAAAATGGTTGAAGAATCATTATTCATTCCTATACACCATGTTAGTACTAAGAAACCTTAATTGCTTCATTTTATTTTCTATGGCAACAAATACCAATAATGGGTTTATTACATCATGCTGGTTATTTTATCATTTTATGAGGTAAAATTCACTTTTAACAGAACAAAACGATATAAATCCCCATTTGCAGCGGAATAAGACCAAACCTACATATGTGATTAAATCTTAAAACACCAAAGCTGGAATTATTGCTAATAGCTAAGAAACCCCATCTCAAGCCTTAGGTGCAAACCCTGCTTTGATCTTCTGAATTGTTTGAACATCAGTTTTAAAAGACTTGGCTAAGATGTCATCATCAATGTTTGTCGCAAACACTGTAGAAGGAACCGAGACAGTGCCAGCAGCTGCACTACCGAAGTCTTTGTGTAAACAGATAGTGGACTAATCCCTTGGGGAACGCAAACATGTCACCGGCTTGAAGTCCTTGTGTAAACAGCTTGTTAGTGAAGTCAACAAATCCAACTTCAAGTATGCCATAGGTGAGAAACAGAAGCTCGGTGGCACGAGGATGAGTATGAGGAGGGTTAACAGAGCCAGCAGGGTACTCTAAAACAGCAAAGGAAACACTTTCGCCATTAAGGGCAGGGAATTCAGCCATGGTTGCTTTTGTGACAGTGAAATTTGTTGGTGGAGCAGAGTTAATGAGCGACCTCATGCCGGTGTAGGTGAAAAAGTTTCCATCCAATAGAGTAGCATTGGTTCCAAGTGGAACCACAAAATCAGAGAGAATATCAGGATCTCCACTTATTGCCGAGAAAGGGAAGGCGATAACTAGAACTGCTAGGAAGAATTGTTGCTTGACAGTCAAGGCCATGGCTGAAAAACCTTGGAAACAATGCTGATATGCCTCTAGACATGAGCAAGAGTTACATATATAGAGGGGAGAGTTTCTTGGTATTGTCAATTAGATATTTGTTGGATTGTTAATGCTTGAAGTTGTTGGGTCAGAAACATGGCAGCTATAGGCTCAAGTTTTCTTGTCTATGTTCACAGGGTTTGTTTAGTCTGGAATCTCAGGATGTTCTTTTAGCAGATCCATATGATCTAAAAACAGCAAAGGCATGCCCACAATTCCTGTCTTCTCTTGTTTGGAACTACGATGGAAATAATTATTTAGAGGCTCTAAAGGTGTGTTTACATATTTATATCAATAACACAGGCTTGGCAGGAAAAGGAGTGATTATGGTTAAAAGAACTATGGTAATTATTTCATACATCGGCAAAAGTTTTCACAAGAATCTTAGTTTTAGGAGTTAAAGATTCAGTTTAGGGTGTAAGATGTAAGGATTCAGTTTAGGGTGTATGGTTTAGGATTAATGTAGTGACGAAATTATATGGGGCCCGAAGAAATCCCCCAAGAAATTTCTTTTCACCTTTGTCTCTCTATTTAAATTTTTTAAAAAATAATTTATTTATGAATTTTCCCCCACTTTCAAACATTTATCGTTTGCCCCCTCCAACCTTCAAATCATGGCTATGTCCCTAGGTTAATAGTTAGAATTTAAAGTTTATAAGTTAAAACCTAAATCGCTCATCATATTACCCTAAACAATAAACCATAAACCATAATATCTAAACCCTAAATTCTAACCCATATCCTATAATTCTATCTCCCTAAACCCTAAATCAAATCCCTAACCCTTAAAACTAAACAACTTATATGAATTTTTAGTTGTTTTAAGGCAGTTTAAACTTGAGTATAAATCTATCGTCAGTGTATTGAATATAAATTTAAAAATATTATATATATATATATTAATAGTCTTAAGATGGTACAGGCTTGAGTAGATTGAAAAGAGACATACAATCTTGATAAGAACAATGTTCTACGAAATGTATGATATATGCTCCTTTAGAGTCTTTAAATTATGTAGATGATGTAGCTACCAACGTCAATGTGGTTAATTATGTCTATCTGAAATAATTATATGAGATTAATGCACGTGAGAAGAGCTCGTCCAGCCGCAACGAGATTTAAAAAAAAATAATTGATATTTAAAAATTTTATTTCCTGAGCTTATAATGAGTTACAGACAAAGTTTGAAAAGGTTGAACCTTTGATGATTTCATTATACATGAATAAGTTATAAAAATTTATCAATATATATCTTACATTTGAAGTAAATTCTTTTTTGTTAAAGAATATATTTCTAATGGTCAGAAACAATTAAGAGATTGTTAATAAAAATACAATATTGTACTTTTAACATCAACATGTTATGGGGTGATGGTTCCACTTATAAGTCAAATTAAAACGTTCTAAAGAAAAATATTTAGATATCAATTTCATAGATATCATTGAGCTCATAAATTACAAGGTTATATATATTCATTATTTATCTTAATTATTTTATAACGCATACACACGTTGCAGATAAAATTATTTAAATTATATTCAAATTTTAATTTCCTATAATAACATCATTATCTTTTCTATTAAGATATCTCGTTATACTTAAAATTTTATATTTTCGAGGTGAATAAGTTACTAACGTTAAAATCAATGTTGTTTAATCTTGTATATGAAAGACATTAGGCTTAATAGGTAAATAGGTGTCTAATGTTTCATTTAGTGACTCATTTAAAATTTTTGTTAATTTTCAACGTTAAATACCACATGTCACCTCTTGAAAATCTAAAATTATATTAAAAATAAATAAAATTAATAAATAAAAATCTATCCTAAATTTTTTAACTATTCTTAAAATAGTCCCCAAATCCTTAAATCTCTAAATTCTACCACTCTCACTGGCGACGAACGTGTTGTTGGCGATGAAATAAAACGCCATCTTCTCGCCGTACAACTCACACGCCGTTCATTGACCTTTCTACCTCCGTTCATCGCGAATCGTCCGAAAAATTATTTGATAATTTCGTTGATTTGTACAGCGTCGATCAATTTTTGGCGATGGGTCACGACCGATGTGACGAACTACGACGTGACAATCGGCGAAAAAACCTGCCCAAGTAGAAATTTAAGTTTTGGGTGTTTAGAGATTTTAAAATTTGAGGACTGTTTTAAAATTAAAAAAATTTAAAGATTTTTAAAAAATAATTAATTTTATTTATTTTTAATATAATTTTAAAATTTTCTAGACTCGTGATATTTAACGGTAAAAATTAACAGAAAATTTTAAATGGGTCAAAATAAAACTTTAAGTACTTATTTAGCCTGAAAAATAATTTAAATACCTAACTAAAAAAATCATAATTTAAATACTTATTGTAATTTAATTCTTAACCGAAGTCGTGTATTTTGGTTGATTTTTTTATTTCATGAATATTTGTACAGACACCGAGATGTTTTGAGCCAAGAGTTATATCATTCATTTGCAAACTTACAGGATACAACATAATTGTAAATAACAACACAGCATAAGAAGAAATTAAAAATGGAAGATCCAATTCAAAGTTCAAACATCTATCTCTTCCCTCCACGCCGAGATTTCTCATCGCTTCTCCTTTTCTTTCTCCTCAATTTGTCACACACGAATGCTTTCTCCAGCTGCTCCACCCTCTGCGCCAATGCGCTCAACATCAGGGTCTGCGTCTCGTTCCTCTCCGTCAACGCCTCCATCAGCCTCATCATCTTCTCATTCTCCTCCACTATTCTCTCTAACATCTCCTTTCTCCCACTTTCTTCCTTCTCATTATCAGCCTGCCCTGCTTCCTCTTGATTGACAAACGAATTGGTTTGGCTCTCATTTCGACTTGTTTCCGGCGTCTCCTCTTTGTTCTCTTGATTTGTGACGGCGTCAGTTCCTTCCTGTTCATTCAAATTAGGCACACATTCGGTATCATTGGATTTGGTTGTTTCCTCGAGATTTTCTGACTCCACTGTTTGATTGCAATCACCAGGAGGATCGATAATATCTTGCCCTTGCTCAACTACCTCCGCATTACTGGAATTCACGGACTGGTCACCGGAAACAATGGCGTCGACCGTCTCTTGCAACGCAATCGCCCTTTTAGTAACGGATTTCCTTAAATCCCTCACACACGAATCCACTCCCCTAACGGAATCCAACTTAAAAAGCAAGCTCATCAGAATCTCGTTCACTTTCAATCTCTCCTTGGAATCGTTCCGAATCAGATCCACCATCTCCGTCTTGGAAACGCTACGCTCCATTTCATTCACTTGCTCCCTTATAGCCATGATCTTCTTCACTTTCTTTCTCACCATGAATCCCCTAAACACCTTCTGGATCTTGATCGCCGACTCGGATCTGCCCCGCTCCGAACCGACGAAGCGGACGGGGATCGACACCGTCCTGGGCTTCAAAGAATGAGGCGGCGAGGGTTCCGGCATGAACTGAACCGGGATCCCTCTGAAGCTTCTCCCGTATCGAGGGTGAGACGATGCATCCCAGGGATTTTGGAAAAAAGCGAAGTCCATTAATCGGGTTTTGATGGAATTAACAGAAAACGTCTAGTTAGACTTTCTTGTTTAGCTCTCTGCGACGGAAGTAAATTTGAATTTGCTGGGTTGAAAACGCAGAGAGGCAGAACGGACATATATATGGGGGAAATGATGGGATCTGGAAATTGCTGGAACATTCTGTTGAGATGTTTTTCCAGTTTGTGAAATTAGCCGGCAATATATTTCCTGTTTGATGAGCACACTAGGTTCTGGATCCTTCTGGATAATGGTAGATTCTTCCATTTGACAGCTCCCGTTTTTCTTGGAAAGGGTTAGGGAAATAACTTTTCGAGTACTATATGGATTTACTTTTTAAATAAAAATTACATATTTTTTTATCAAAATTTAATTTTGCACACGAAAATTTTTAAAAAGTATTTCTAATATAACTTTTTAGAAGCTCACACTTTTGGTATAAAATCATGGTTTTATCATGTTATATCCTAAGAAAGTTCACGTGTTCCACTTGGATTTGTATGGGTAAAAACAAATTAAGCTCAACAATAATCTAACAAAATGAAACAGTTTTTGCTCACCGGATTTCGATTACAACATAACAAATACCAACACCCCTTTGCATGAACTGTTCTTGACATCAACTGCAAGGTTTTGTCGGATAATTATAACAATGAACACTGAAAACCAAATCTCACCAACTTCCTAAATCTGCAATTAAGGTTGGCTTTTCTTTACCAGAGATAGCATTGTATGCAATTACATGTTTCCCAAACCTTAAAAAGTGTGATTTTGGAAGCACATTTTCACCATCTTAAAACTTAGAATTATAGGGGGATAAAGCCTGTAGGATTCATACTACCAATTTTATTTGATATTTCAGCAAAGACCAAGATTGAGTTTATTACATCTTGATGGTTATTTTATAAGGTACAAGTAACGGAACAAGCCACAATGATCAATCCTCATTTTGCTGCAGAAGAAGACCAGACACACATAAATGATCAAATCTTAAAACCCCAAACCTTGAATTATTATTAATAGCTTAGATTCCCCATCTCAGGCCTTTGGTGGAAACCCTGCTTTGATCTTCTGAATTGTTTGAACATCGGTTTTGAAAGACTTGGCTAAGATGTCATCATCAATGTTTGTCCCAAACACTGTAGAAGGAACAGAGACAGTTCCAGCAGCTGCACTATAATTAGTGCTTAAATTATGCATTATTCTATCAATAATTACTAATTGATTGGTTGTTTTAAGTTGCTAATTTGGGCATTTTTGCTCATTTTCAATGCAAAACAGTAGATTCCAGAAATGTTGCTAAAACTGATGAAATTGCGCAATTTTTGATTTTCTGGACTCATGGCTAGATTAGTGGGCATGAATCTGGGCATGAAAGTCTGACTGGACGCCACGTCAGTAGCTTCTAGAAGACGTCACATCAGCAACGATGATAGCTTATCAACCAAAATTTAAGTTCAAACTTTGAAATTATCTTTTGTAATTAATTTGAATAATTTGGGATTTATCTTTTATCTCTTTAGCGTTATTTTTAGAGTTTTAGATTACTATAAATACCCTCTTTGGGCAAACTCAAAAAGTATCTCTCATATTTTGGGTTTTAATTTGTTCTTGTTTTTCTTTATTAATAGGAGTTTTTACTTTTCTTCTTCATTTTCACTTTTCCAAGTTTTTATTTTTTTCAAAGATGCCAAGTATGATTTCTATCATACTTAGCTAAGTTTTCCATAGCCAAAGGCTAAAGCAATGACTCAATTCCAACGTGAGGATTGAAAAGCACTTAAACAACTTCATGTGTCTCTCTCAGTTTTCCAAACTTAATTTCAAAACCAAAATGATTTCAAAACCAAAGATTGACGTTGGTCAGGATGTTGTTTTGGTTAAATGTGGGAGGAAGGATCGGCTATTGAAGCACATTCGACTTCCTGGGAACACACTCAACAAAATTGTTTGCTAAAAGGAAACTGAGATCGAAATTAGTTATTATTGAAACAACATAGTCCGAGTCAGCCTTTACTTAAACATTTTTTATCTACAACATTGTTGTTGATTAGATCAATTTCCAAAGTCGATATCAAAGATGGCACTTGGGTATTCGGTATACGAGGCACAGTCACAAGGATTGATCCTTGTAGGCAAGTAACCGACGTGAATCCCGAAGTGAAAAATCTTTTTTCCGGTGAATCGAGGAAACTGAGTCAAAGCAAGAGCCCGAGGCTAATCTTTACCATACTGAATCCACTTCTTAATCTTCTCTACAATCTCTTATTTTCTACTTAATTCCACAAATCCCCACCATACTTAAATATTATTCAACTCTCTTGTTGGCTCACCGATTGAACAAACATAAATCAGGAAGTTCTCTTAGTCCCTGTGAGATCGACCCTTACTTCTCTTTTACTACGTTTGAATTCCTTTATTTATTATTTGAGAAGAATGAATTATATTGACGCGGAAACGACGCGTGTGAAATTGGAGCCGTTGCCGGGGACTACGGCGAAGTTACTTATTATTTTTGTTTTATGACCATGAGGAATCCGAGAGAACAAGCAGATTATAATCTGGAGATCGAAGACTACACGACCGAAGACTACACGCCCAGACACTTCTGAAAAAGGAAGCAAAGACAGCGACAACAACAACTAGAACGTGATCTAGAAATAGCATCTGAGGTAGAATCACATTTCGACCACACAACCGAAGAACCAGTTCTGATGGGAGACAACGACCAAACTATTCGACAACTGACTGCAGCCCCAATAATAACCAGCTGATGTGCATAACATTTCCGAATGGCGAGACACCATTCACTCTCAAGACAAGCTTAATACACCTTTTACCAACCTATCACGGTTTGCCAAGTGAAAATCCACATAAACATCTAAAAGAATTTCACATGGTCTGTCTAAGCACAAAACCACAGGGAGTCTCTAAAGATCAAATAAAACTTCACACCTTTCCCTTTTCTCTAACTGATATGGCCAAGGATTGGCTATTTGATTTACCCTCCAACTCGGTTACAACTTGGACTGACATGGCTCGCCTTTTTCTTGACAGGTTTTTCCTAGCAGCTAAGGCAAGCGAGCTAAGGCGAAGTATCCTGAGTATCCGACAAAAAGATACTGAATCTTTATATGACTACTGGGAGCGTTTCAAAAAGCTATGCGCAAAATGTCCACAACACGGATTTTCTAAACAAACGCTTCTCTAGTATTTCTATGAAGGATTAACACATATGGACATGAAAGTGGTAGACGCAGCAAGTGGAGGAGCTCTTGTTAACATGACTCTGACAGCAGCAATAACGTTAATATCTACTATGGCCGCTAACTCGCAACGATTTCACCCTTCAAGTGAACCATCTCGACGAGTTCACGAGGTAAGTACAGTTTCGCTAGAAAATAAAATTGATAAATTAACTGATATTGTTCAATCTCTTATTGCAGATAAAAGAATTACAGTCAGGCTTTGCGGGATATATACGAGCCCAGAGCATCCGACGGACTGTTGTTCGATTATACAAGAATAGGACACTGCGCAAGTGAATGCCATAGGGAATTTTCCAGGACCTCCACAAAGACAATACAACCCCAACGCCAACTTGTATAATCCAGGTTGGAAAAATCATCTGAACTTTAGTTATGCTCAAAATCAAAGGCAAAGTCAACCATATCAGTAGAGACAACCCACTCAACAACAATATCAATAACCGAAGTCATCATTAGAATCCATCGTTGAACGATTGGCAATATCCCAAAAGAAGTTTCAAAACCGCACTGAGACTCATCTACAAGATTTGGACAAACAAATGACCCATTTAGCTCAAACCGTAAAAAGACTAGAGTTGCAGGGAATACTTCCTTCTCAAACGGAGTCAAATCCGAGAGAGAATGTTAGTGCTATCACCCTCCGAAGTGGAACCATTGTCACACCTAATGTCCTAGAAGAGAATGTCGCACGGTCCAAGAAGGGAAAGGAAACGCCACCTTCTAACTTCCAAGGTACGTCTTCATCGCCACTACCTCATCCTCCTCATTCTCATGAAATCGCACCATCCTTCCCATCGAGATTGATGAGACGTGACAAGAGAGCCGAAGAAAAGGAAATCTTAGAGGTGTTTCGAAAAGTACAAGTTAACATACCTCTCCTACAAGTAATCTGACAAGTGCCAAGGTATGCCCGATTTTTAAAGAAGCTTTGCACCACAAAGAGGAGACTGACTGGTCACGAGAAGGTAAATCTGGGAGAACATGTCTCAATAGTATTTCAGCGGAAGCTTCCGCCAAAGATGAAGGACCAAGGTATGTTCACTATACCTTGCAAAATAGGAAATGTTTTAATTAAACGTGCAATGTGCGACTTAGGAGCTTCAATTAACGTTATGCCACTTTTTGTTTATAAAATGATTACTAACGGGCCTTTGAATGAAACAAGAGTAACTATCCAGTTTGTTGATCGTTCTATTATCTATCCGGAGGGAGTGCTTGAAAATGTCTTAGTGCAAGTCGATGTTCTGATTTTTCCTCTCGACTTCTATGTCATCGACATGGAAAACGATAGGACAAACACTTGCTCTGAGGTACTTTTAGGCCGACCCTTCCTAAGCACCGTGCATACAAAGATTGATGTGAGAAGTGGTATATTAACAATGGAATTTGATGGTGAGGTCGTAGAGTTCGACATTTATAAAGCGATGAAATACCCAGATCAAGTTGAAAGAATTAATTTTGTCGATATTATTGATCCCTTAGTTGATGAATTTGTTGAAACTAATTTTTTCGATAATTTTTACAGGGATCTTGAACTTTGCCGCAAAGAGGAAGAAAAGGAGTTTGAACATATTTTTTCTATCAATTCTGACTTATTTTTATCTCCCTCTAAAACTAAAATGTCACCTTCTGTTTTGCAGGCACCAGAGATAGAATTAAAATAGTTGTCGGAGCACTTGAAATATGCCTTTTGGGGAGAAAATGAGACCTTACCGGTGATCATCTCAACCAAGTTATCCGAAGAAGAAGAGAAAGCACTAGTGAAGGTATTGTGCACGCACAAGGAAGCCATATGATGGACTATTGCCGATATTAAAGGACTTAGTCCCTCGACTTGTATGCACAAAATTAAAACGGAAGAAGGAGCGAAACCTTCTAGACAATGACAACGCCGGTTGAACCAACCAATGATGGAGGTAGTAAAAAAAGAGATATAGAAACTCCTTGATATAGATGTAATCTATCATATTTCTGACAGTGATTGGGTAAGTCCAATTTACGTGGTACCTAAAAAGACCAGAGTTATAGTGGTCCAAAATTCGGAAGGAGAGTTAGTTTCAACACATGTACAAAATGGATGGAGAGTCTGTATTGACTACAGGAAGTTGAACTCTCTCACTAGAAAAAGACCATTTTCCTCTTCCCTTTATAGATCAAATGATTGAGAAATTAGCTGGGAAAACTCATTATTGTTGCCTTGATGGTTTTTCAGGTTTTTTCCAAATTCCAATTGCGTCAGAAGACCAAGAAAACACAATTTTTACTTGTCTGTTCGGTATATTTGCATATCGACGGATGCCCTTTGGCCTTTGTAATGCACCAACCACTTTCCAGAGATGTATATTGAGTATTTTTTTGACTATGTGGAGAAGGGCATCTTAGTTTTCATAGATGACTTCACAGTATACAGTAGTTCTTTTAATGAATGTCTTGATAATTTAACTAATGTGCTTAATAGATGCTTAGAATTTAATCTTGTTTTGAACTATGAAAAATGCCATTTTATGGTTGATAAGAGATTAATTTTGGGACATATTGTGTCGTCTAATGGAATTTCCATTGATAAGGCCAAGACCGATATTATACGCTCACTACCTTACCCCACAATTGTGAGGGAGGTTCGTTCTTTTCTTGGCCATACAAGTTTCCACCGAAGATTTATTAAAGATTTTTCAAAGCTGGCGCGACAATTATGTAAGCTGTTACAAAAGATAAAGTCTTTGACTTTAATCCTGAGTGCAAAGAATCGTTCGATATACTTAAATAAAAGTTGATCATGGCACCAATCGTCAAAGCACCAAATTGGGAGTATGATTTTGAGCTTATGTGTGACGCATCGGATACGAGCGTTGGAGTTGTTCTTGGACAAAGAATCGGCAAAGAACCACATGTTATCGCTTATTCTTCAAGGACTCTGGACTCAGCTCATAGAAATTACTCCACGACAGAAAAAGAATTATTTTCTATTGTATTTGCTTTAGAAAAATTTAGATCTTATTTGCTTGGAACTAAAATGATTGTTTTTTCTGACCATACAGCTTTAAAGTACCTTATGAGCAAAAAGGAGGCGAAGCCAAGGCTTATCCGATGGATCATGATTTTACAAGAATTTAATTTGGAAATTAAAGACAAAAAGGGAAGCGAGAATCTCGTAGCTGGTCATTTAAGCCGCGTACCTTTTTCTATAACCGATCCACTGCTTCGAGAAGAGTTCCTAGAGGAACATTTGATGTTGGCGCAGAAGGTGGTTCCATGGTTCGCAAACATGGTAAATTACTTGGTCACAGGTAAATTACCCTTAGACTTGCCTAGATCTGAAATTAATCGACTAAAGCTGGAGTCCTGGTATTATATTTGGGATGATCCTTATTTATGGAAGCATTGTTCAGATCAGCTAATTAGGCGATGTGTCGCTGAGGAAGAGGTAAATTATATCCTAGACTTTTGCCATTCTTATTCATGTGGTGGTCACTTTGGACCAAAGCGAAATGCCTATAAAATTTTGGAATGTGGTTTCTTTTGGCCTACTATATTTCGTGATGCTTACTTATATTGTAAGTCATGTGATAAATGTCAACGTGTAGGGAATTTAAGTTGAAGGAATGAATTACCTCAAAATCTGATTCACATCTGTGAGATTTTTTATGTGTGGGGAATCGATTACATAGGTCTTTTTACTTCTTTATTTGGAAATTTTTATATCATTCTTGCAGTTGATTATGTTTCTAAATGGGTGGAAGCTAAGGCTACCTGAAATAATGATGCTAGGACCACTGTTAATTTTTTGAAAAATTTTATCTTTTTCAGGTTTGGCACACCACGTTCGATAATTAGCGATCGAGGAACCCATTTTATCAACAAGGTAATTGACGCACTCATAAGAAAGTTCGGAGTGACTCAAAGAATTGCCACTGCTTACTATCCGCAGAACAACGGACAAGCAGAAGTGTCGAACCGTGAGTTTAAAGCAATTCTTGAAAAAATTGTAAATCCGGATTGTAAAGATTGGAGTCTCGAGCTGTCTAATGCATTGTGGGCATACCATACAGCTTATAAAGGTCACATTAGAATGTCATCGTATCGACTCATTTTCGGTAAGCCATGCCATTTGTCGGTTGAATTGGAGCATCGAGCCTATTGGGTAGTTAAGCAGTGTAACATGGAGATGAAAGCAATCGGAGAAGCGCAGAAGCTACACATTCAAGAGTTAGAGGAAATCAGACGAAACGCTTACGATTGCGCTCAAATATTTAAAGAGAAGACGAAAGAATTCCACGATCGAAGAATAGCCTTTAAATCGTTTACAATTAACCAAAAGGTTTTGTTGTTTAATTCAAAACATAAACTTTTTACAGGCAAACTTCGATCGAAATGGCTCGGCCCATTTATGGTAACTCAGATTTTTCCTCATAGCGCATTATAGATAGAAGACAATTCTGGAGCTCGATTTAAAGTAAACGGCCAAAGGTTGAAGTCGTATTATGAGAACGCTCTGGTAGGATTAGCTGAGGAGATCGAATTAGAAGAATCTACGCTTTAAAAATTGGCTCGTCGAGTTAACGACGTTAAATAAAGCGCTAGATGAGAGGCAACCCATTTTTAATTTATTTTGTTTATTTCTTTTCGATACAATTTTTCTTAATTTATTTTTTTTCTTTCTATTTTATTTTTGCATTAAATCGTCTGCTATCACTTGTTGCTGATCGTATTTCGCATCGACTTTGTACAAGTTTTGCAAGCATGGAGCACGTTAGCACCTCCCATACCATTCGGTGCACTATAGCCGGCCTCAACATTTTTCCAAATTCAAAAACCAGAATAAAATTTTGAAATTGGAATAAAATTTTGAAATTTCCCTATCATAATCGATCAAATTTTGACCAATCCTATTTCCTTTTTCAAATCTCACGGGCCCCACCTCTGATATCCTATCACTTATCAAAACTTTTTTCCAATTTAATAATTATTTTCCCCCACGTGACCTAATTCTCTTCAACATATTTCTCTATCAGCCGCAACCTCTCTTCCCACTATCATCCCATTCAACCTTCAACCACATTCCCTTGCTTCATTTATTTATTTTCCAATCGGCAATGGTGTGCACAAGGGATCAAGCACGCTGGCTCCCTCAAACACCGGCATCCATAATCCTCGGCGGTCATCGTCGGATGGCACCGCCACAGTTCATGGTGGTGCCCAGCGATTCAGACTCGCAACCCGCTCCTTTGCTGTCTCCTCCACATCGCAGCCGTAGGCAACAGTAGTAGGCGGCCACATCTCAACCGAACGACCAGGAACTGGCCCTCAATCACTCCTCTAGCCAGTCTGCTCGATCATTAGGTAACAGCACGGCTGACGGATCTTCACGCCATCATCCGCCGCGTAGCCAGCCGACACCGTCATCACCATCTTTCCACTTCATGCCCTCCGCCGCATCTTCTCAGTCGATGCCTGATGTCGTCGATGCTACACAGCTGCAACGGAACGGACCTTCGAGAACGCTGACACTATCCTTTCAATCCATACACAATGATGATGTATTTTCCCACTCTATTCATTCGTCTCCGCCGCATCAAACAACCGAGGTAAATTCTGATTTTATCTCAGTTACTCATCTACTAATGTTCCATCCTATTTTTAGCTTCACAGACACCTTCGGAACTAATCTCCAAGCGGGTGGTGCATCGATGGAACAACCAAACTTTGGGCATAGACATCATTCTAATCAGCCCACTTCGTTCCATTCGAACAATGAACGTCCAGATTCTCCACCATTCGCGCAAGTTCAGGAAACAGTGTTATTCTGAACGAACAACCTAATCAAGAAGAGCGTTCAAAACGCTATCGACGTGGTCGTAGGTATTCGGTTCCGACCGAGGAGGTTTTACATGGCTATTTGGAGTTTGATGGCGACGACTTGAAGTGATTTAATCACATTCGCCACCGCCACTTTCAAGTCTATGTCACGAATCCTGGGTATTTGACCGCTCTACTTGAGATTCCGCAAGACTTTGACAATGACATGTGCTATGAAACTCTTACTGGCTTGGCGGGTTCCAAATACGATCCTCGTGTGACAAAGGGGTGGGCTAGTCATAATCCGACACTCCGCTACATACATCGCTTCCTTGCGTACAACTATTCAAGCCGAAATAACACTTCTTCCAATTTGAGTAAGGCCAAACTTTTCTTTTTATGGTGTATGCAAGTCGGCATTAAGGTAAATCTAGGCTTTTGGTTTGCCTATGCCTTTAAGCGTGTTGCGCGAACCAAACACCTACTTATTCTTGGTCCTTATATCACACATCTTGCATCTCGACTTTTCCCTCTGACATTTGATCCTTCATAGTTTACTTATGCTTTTGCCATGGATACTTTGGATACGAGGTGCTTGGATACAATAGGTCTTCTAGCCGGTACTCCCGATGCGCCATATATTGTTCTTCCGGGCACTAGTACACCTCGTAATGAGTGCGTTTTCCTCTAGAGACCGGTTTCTCGACCAACACAAGAAAACAATCCGCAGTCGGATGTTAACGAGCATCTGAACTCCATCGAAACCAATATTACCAAAATCATATCCTTCCTTCGTCCGGGCACATCTCGTCAAGGGTGTGGTCGTGGGCGTGGCCGCAATTAGCTCAAGGAGTATTTTATTCCCTCTCTTGCACTTTATTTTCCATAATGGGACATTATGATTAAGTGAGGGGGTGGAATTAGAAATCAAATTGACTCTCGCTTATGATTTGCGATTGAAATTGAGTTCTTTCTTGATTAGAATTGTTGATAATCTTGGATTGCTAGTCTCATGTTTGATTTAATTTCGTTACATCTCTTTGTGAATTCAATCTTGTTCTTGTTGAATTTAGGATGTACGATAACATGGCATGACTAATTTATGTAAATTTTTGTTGGTCATTTCGTGAACTTGTTGATTGAATTGGATGCATGACTTAGTTCAATAGACCTTTCGTGTGAGTTTTGAGCCTAATGAGCATACATTTTTATTCTTGCTCTTTGTTTCAATTGAGTGTGCCAAACTAATTGATTGCATTCTAGAACTTGTAACTCGATGCTTGTTGAGACTACACATTTTGATTATGATGCTTTAATGTGATAGAGGCATTAGGATTGAACCAATTTTTCTTCCCGAACAAAATAACCTACCATTTTTATTTATTTTCCACTTAGTGAATCGTTTTTGAGCCTTTAATCCTTTTCTTTGTTTACCACATCATTAAACCAAGCCTATTTTACTTTTGTTTTCCTTTCAATTATTTTTGTCACCCCTTTTTCAGGACAAGTTGAGGTTATTCCGAAGCAAGAAAAGAAAGAAGAAAAAAATCAAATTTGAATCAGTTCGACAAAACAGTGCAGTGCAGAAAAAAAAACATTGTGCAAAAAAATAAATCAGTGCAGTTTGGTTTGAACAGTGCAGGAAATACAGCACAGAAAAATTGCAGAACTGTGAAGTGCAATTCGAATATATTGTGATGTTCGAACAGTGAAAAAAAAAGAAAAAGAAACAGTTCGAATGAAAAAAATGAATAAACGATGATTGTTTGATTTCTTGTTTTCCTCTCTTCGAATAAATTCTTTGGAATAACTTTACTTGTCTTGACTTTTTAAACCTCATTTTTCGGCCTTTTATCCTACCCGAACCTTAACCCCGTTACAACCCATTTTTAAGTCCTCTTGATTTTTGCATCATTTTCATATTAAGTAGTGGAGATTAGATCTAGTTACAAGCCTATGGTAATGAGTTGATTAGTTTAGGCTTGAGCGATTCTCTCACCCGAAATACTTGAGCGAAATAAGTGAACCAATGTGAGGAGCTAAGTCTTGTATTCGTTGAAATTGATAGACGATTGAAATGCCTTGGTCGATTTACACTTAATTGATTATGCCATGATTGATTGATCTTGAATTTCAACATTTACTTGATTTAGTTTACTTTAGAAATCTTGGAAATTCTATGAAATTGGAGTTGGCAACTTAAGGTTTTTAGCATGATAATTGAGAAATGCTTGAGGACAAACATTGAATAAGTGAGGGGGAATTTGATTAGTGCTTAAATTATGCATTATTCTATCGATAATTACTCCTTGATTGGTTGTTTTAAGTTGCTAATTTGGGCATTTTTGTTCATTTTCAATGCAGAACAGTAGATTCCAGAAATGTTGCTAAAACTGATGAAATTGTGCAATTTTTGATTTTTTGGACTCATGGCTGGATTAGTGGGCATGAATCTGGGCATGAAAGTCTGACTGGACGCCACGTCAGTAGCTTCTAGAAGATGCCACGCCAGCAATGATGATAGCTTATCAGTCGCGTTTCAGATGACTTATCAGCCAGAATTTAAATTCAAACTTTGGAATTATCTTTTGTAATTAATTTAAATAATTTGAGATTTATCTTTTATCTCTTTAGGGTTATTTTTAGGGTTTTAGACTACTATAAATACCCCTTTGGCAAACTCAAAAATCATCTCTCATCTTTTGGGTTTTAATTTGTTCTTGTTTTTCTTTATTAATAGGAGTTTTTACTTTTCTTCTTCATTTTCACTTTTCCAAGTTTTTATTTTTTTCAAAGATGCTAAGTATGATTTCAATCATACTTAGCTAAGTTTTCCATAGCCAAAGGCTAAAGCAATGATTCAATTCCAACGTGAGGATTGAAAAGCACTTAAACAACTTCGGGTGTCTCTCTCAGTTTTCCAAACTTAATTTCAAAATCAAAATGATTTTAAAACCAAAGATTGACGTTGGTCGGGATGTTGTTTTGGTTAAATGTGTGGGAGGAAGGATCGGCTATTGAAGCACATTCGACCTCCTGAGAACACACTCAACAAAATTGTTTGCTAAGAGGAAATTGAAATCGGAATCAGTTATTATTGAAACAACATAGTCCGAGTCGGCCTTTACTTAAACATTTTTTATCTACAACATTGTTGTTGATTAGATCAATTTCCAAAGCCGATATCAAAGATGGCACTTGGGTATTCGGTATACGAGGCACAGTCACAAGGATTGATCCTTGTAGGCAAGTAACCGACGAGAATCCCGAAGTGAAAAATCTTTTTTTCGATGAACCGAGGAAACTGAGTCAAAGCAAGAGCCCGAGGCTAATCTTTACCATACTGAATCCACCTCTTAATCTTCTCTACAATCTCTTATTTTCTACTTAATTCCATAAATCCCCACCATACTTAAATATTATTCATTCTCGGCCGAAACCACGATCGCGAAATCTTCTCGGCACTGTTGAACTGATAGTGGACTAATCCCTTGGGGAACGCAAACATGTCACCGGCTTGAAGTCTTTGTGTAAACAGCTTGTTAGTGGTGTCAACAAATCCAACTTCAAGTATGCCATAGGTGAGAAACAGAAGCTCGGTGGCACCAGGATGAGTATGAGGAGGGTTAACAGAGCCAGCAGGGTACTCTAAAACAGCAAAGGAAACACTTTGGCCATTAAGGGCAGGGAATTCAGCCATGGTTGCTTTTGTGACAGTGAAATTTGTTGGTGGAGCAGAGTTAATGAGCGACCTCATGCCGGTGTAGGTGAAAAAGTTTCCATCCAATAGAGTAGCATTGGTTCCAAGTGGAACCACAAAATCAGAGAGAATATCAGGATCTCCACTTATTGCCGAGAAAGGGAAGGCAATAACTAGAACTGCTAGGAAGAATTGTTGCTTGACAGTCAAGGCCATAGCTGAAAAACCTTGGAAACAATGCTGATATGCCTCTAGACATGAGCAAGAGTTCCATATATAGAGGGGAGAGTTTCTTGGTATTGTCAATTAGATATTTGTTGGATTGTTAATGCTTGAAGTTGTTGAGTCAGAAACATGGCAGCTATAGGCTCAAGTTTTCTTGTCTATGTTCACAGGGTTTGTTTAGTCTGGAATCTCTGGATGTTCTTTTAGCAGATCCATATGATCTAAAAACAGCAAAGGCATGCCCACAATTCCTGTCTTCTCTTGTTTTGAACTACGATGGAAATAATCATTTAGAGGCTCTAAAGGTGTGTTTACATATTTATATCAATAAAACAGGCTTGGCAGGAAAAGGAGTGTGATTTGGATTTATGGTAAATAGGAAAAGGAGTACACAATAATTTCCAGATACAGATATGTAAGTTGCGTTGATTTTCTGTCTGTCCCCACCAAAAACTAGATCAATTTTGTTCATAGATTAACATGGACAAAAAAAAATCAGGGATCAAATTGTCACGAATTGTAAGTTCATGGACTAAACCATGCTTTATTCCTGGGAAAAGGAGTGGCATGAAACCTTGCACTAGATCAACGACCAAGAACACTGATGCAAGATAACATGCAACAAAACAAAAGACACGCAAACATTTCTTCTCCAAGACAACGAGTGGATAGAAACACAAGTGAAACGAAACCACCTTTGTCTCACAGAACCAAAACAAAAGAATCAATGGCTTCCATCCCATGTACTTTCCAAACACCCTTTACTTCAAAACCCGCTGCCAAAACTCAGTTCCAAGTTTCTGGGTTATCAAAACTCTCTGTCTTGGTCTAGACCTTCAAAGATTGGACCCTCTAATGGTTCAAGAACTCAATGCTGGTTCAAGTTTGGTAAGAATGGTGTTGATGCTGAAGGTGCTGGCATTTATGGCAGCCAAAACAGAGATGATTTCGACAGAGATGATGTTGAGCAGGTTGTTCTTTCATCTTTGTACTTCTGCTGTTCTTTGTCGACCAACTTGTTGTTCTTCGATTTGGTTAATTGGTGTGTTTTTTTAGCTTTTTAATGCTGATTTTCATGATGATATGTCATTACATACATATATGGAGGATTGAAAATGAATGAATTTATGTTTGGAAATGTGCTGGATGATTTCGACCAATGTTACTCGAACTCGAATGTAAATATTCGATACATGTGTCCAAAAGCTTTTTCTGCTTCTTCCATTGATGAAGCTATTTTGTTTTGCAGTACTTTAACTACATGGGGATGCTTGCTGTCGAAGGCACCTACGATAAGATGGAAGCTCTTTTGAACCAAAACATTCACCCAGTAGACATCTTGCTAATGCTGGCCGCTTCGGAAGGCGACAAGCCGAAAATCGAAGAGCTGTTGAGAGCCGGAGCTAAGTATGATGTCAAGGATGCAGATGGACGCAGTGCCCTCGATAGGGCTGTCGACGAAGAAATAAAAGAGTTAATCCTTGGTTTTTCTGTGCAAAAGGCTTGATCTGGTTGAATTTATCTATTTCAATCACTGATATAAACCTTGAGTTAAACCTAGTTTGAAGATTGTTGGATAGATAGAAAAAGAGTTGGTGTTTGATGTATAGAATCCGCCTATAAATTAGATAAACTTTCATTGCCTATTCGAATGATGATGCATAACTTTACCGATGTACAATGTTCTTCTCGTTTATCGAATGATGAGTTTGCATTTGATTAACCGTACTGGAAGGAGCTCAAGTAGCTTCTTCGAAGCGTCGAATATGCTCGTAAAAGGGTTAAATTCTACAGGAGCCTTTAGTTCAAGATCAGGGATCTGGTTTGTTAAAGCTTTTTGCATCCCGGACATTAACATCATAGCAGCTAGCTGACTGTTAGACATCACTTGACATGTGGGGTGTCCTTGATTCTGTTCGGATCATATCCGAACTTCGCCGAGTATGATCTGTACTTACCTATGAACTCAAGTCCGGAGATTTGGTGTTCTTAAGTAGATCTGAAACAACAATACCAGATACATAAAGAAATAGTTTTACATATCTGAAACTAGAGAAGCCCATGATGATTGAAATCTATGTTACTTGAACAAGTATCAAATATGAGTATGTATCTTGCATAGTTACGATTAAATTTTTTTACTTAAAAGATCTTTGGACGTCATATCTTCAAATTTGTGCCAGACATGAGTATTAGACACGAATACTTTGAAAGCAATAAAAAGTCTGAGTAACAGATCGAAATAGTTCAAGCTTCTGTCAGATACAACAATAGCACGGAAGTTGGTTCAACTTAAAAGCAAAAAGTAATCTCTACTGCAATGCTATGATTTTGTATCCTAAATGAGATGTCTATGTGCTTCTCTGCAAAGAGATATTCGAACTTATATAAAATAAAATAACATAAATATTTTTAGTCATTCAGTCAATTAGTAAATATAACGATGTCTTTTTCATACACAACCAAAGCTTATAAACTGATATCTAAGATGCAACAAATATTAGTAGAGGATGATGTTGTTCATGTTAGATGTTGTTATAAAATGATTTATTGAATGTTAAAATAGTGTAACAATTTAATTAATTTAATGATTATTTTATAACAATTGATAAATTTTAATAATAATTTTATAACTCTAAAAATTACTAATCAAAAATAATATTTTATAATAAATTATTATCCTGTACACTGTAAGTCAACTTAAGGTGTTGGAATTTAGTTTAAAGTGTAAGAATTTAATGATTAAGATTTAAAATTTAAGGTGTATGATTAAAATTTAGAAATTAGAGTTTAAGATATTTATGTTTAATTTTATAATTAAAATAAATATGTTTATATAAAAAAAATTATACTTACCGTGTATAAATAATAACTCTTTTATAATTTAGAGGCTATTTATATGATAAGTGATATTAAAAATAAAGTAATTAAATTTTAAAAAATAAAACCCATAAATTTACAATCATGTTGAGAGCAAGATCTAATGCCACGTCATTCTGAAGGACGCAACCTACGACAAAGATCACGCCACGTCATTACCTTCCGAATAGGAAACCAACGCTCCGATAAACTAAACTATTTTTTCAAGCTCTTGCTTGTTTCCCTTTCTTCATTTTCCCCCTCTCTACCCTAACTCAGCCGACATACTTTGGAAAACCCGACCCGACAAATATTCGGGGTTCCTAACCGACCCCTTAAGCTGCTACGCATTAGGTTTGTGCTCCTCACTGCTAAAATTTTATGTTTTTGTTATCTCTTCTGTAATGATTTCTTATTTGTTCTTAACTGTTAGTAATATAAATTGTATAGCTTTTGAGTTGTTAATCTGATCAAATATGGGAATCTGAGACTTGAATTTGTTGAAATGCGTGATTTTGAATTCTGGGTTGATGTTGAAAGCACTTGATTCCTTTTGTTTTGTTTGTGTATGGCAATGGGTCTTTTCGTGTTGTCTTCTGGATTGGACTCAAAAGTTGGACTTCAAATCAATTGAAGAACTTTTATTGAATGTTAATCTGTTTAAAGCTGCAAATTTGGTTTGTTCAAAAATGATCCTGAATTGCATTGAGATTGTAGAAGATATGATCCTAAAGTTTCACTTGTGGAACTTTAAATCTGAAAGAAAAGGGTATACTGGACAATTCATAACTCACCAATTTCAATTTTCTTTCAACTTATTGTGACGACTGATACAATGTTGAATTCAAATTGTAATGAGCTCAAGTTATGATTCTGTCTTTATAAAACTAAAAGGAATTTTTGATGAAGTATTGAGACATATGGGTACTTGAGTTGTGGGAGTCGTGGGAGTAGGCTATCTTGTTGTGAGAGTTTGTTAAGATTGAGAATGAAAAATATTCTTCTGCATTTCATCATAGAATTAACTTGCAATCAATCTGTTTATATACAAAGTTACTTAGCTAACTAGCTTAGAAACTAATTATCTAATTCTATAACTATCTAACTGACTAGCAACAAATCTCAGCAACTATGCTAACTAATCTTTAACTGCTAAAGCAGTTCTAATTTCAACAGAGTTTGAAGAGTTACGATGTATCTGAACTATGAAGTATTTATTCCTACGTTATTTCGGTGATGGTTTGTGTGCTGACCTTTGATTCTTCCATATGACATTGCATGATTGATAGTACTATGCGGGGGTCTTATTCTTTTTGTCTTTTTTGTTTGAAGCAAGGATCTTTTTCTTGTGTTCTTGTGATGTATCTTGTCTGCTTGTTTTTGTGAATGAATTTATTGTACTCGGGAACTTATATCTTCTCTTTCCTTGTGCAGAAATTTGTGTTCCTGTCTTGGTAATCACATTTACTGCTTTTTCAGAGCTTCAAAATGGCAACTGGCCCTGGACTTGAGTCTCTTGTAGATCGTAAGCAAACTGCAATAACCCCTTTGTTTCTTAAAATGTTTTAGCATAGCATCTAAAGGCAAATGAACAGGGGCGCTGAATCCGCATCAACTTTCAAACTGTTTTTCTATTCCGTGTATTCTTTATTGGCATTTTTTTATCAAAGTTACTTGGGCGCTCTTCATCTCTCTCTCTCTGAATCATTTCCTTTCTGTGCAGAGACAATCTCGGTTATTACCAATGATGGACGCAACATTGTGGTATGTTAAGCCATTCTTGCTATGCATTTCTTAATCTTTTGAAATAAGATCATTTTATTTGCATATTTCTACAGTATTTTTAGTTTCAATGAGATCCTCATTTGCAACATTACTCCTTTGTTTTTCTTTCAAATAAAAAGGGAGTTTTAAAAGGCTTTGACCAGGCTACAAATATCATTCTTGATGAATCTCATGAACGTGTGTACTCCACCAAGGTTTGTGCCCTTATTCCACAATATGTACTTTTTTTCATAAATTATTATTTAATCTTTGGCACACCTAGTTTATTGAAGAAGCAAGAGGTTTTTCTTTATCCCAATACTTATGAACAGCTTCATTGCCTTTATCTGATTGTTTCTCCTCTTCTTTTTGTTCTTCATTCTAGATAATGTGAACCCTTAGATAATTTCCTTTGTTGTTATAATTGATGAGTTGAAATTTGCAGGAAGGTGTGCAGCAACTTGTGTTGGGTTTGTACATAATAAGAGGCGACAACATGTATGTCACTTATTTCTGCTTCGTTTTCTGTTCATTATTCGGGTTTTCAGTTAGTTTGGTTGCCCACTCTCTATAACAACTTTTTATCCCTTAATTGTTGCAGAAGTGTCATCGGTGAACTAGACGAAGAGCTTGATTCTGCTCTTGACTTGTCAAACCTTAGAGCACATCCTCTGAAGCCTGTTATCCATTGATTTTACTATGGAAGTGTGTAGAGTTGCGAAGGACGGCATATCGGGTTAAGTTCCTAAGAAAACATGTTAAAGAACATAAAAATGATGATGAGAAACCAAATGTGTATTAATTTTTGGATGCATTTGTATGTCATTTTATTGGTAGCTGTTTAACTTCATTCTTATTGATCATAAGCGTGTGAAAGACCAAAAATATGGAATGCAATAACTATTCAGGACTACTCCATCTGGTGTTGCAAATTCAACTGAAACTTTTCTGATTTGTGAAACTTCAAATGTCATATGTACAAATGAAATACTCTTCCAAAACTAAGATTCATTTCCATGGAAGATTGGTATCAGAGGATATTAAAATTGCAGAATACTACCGAGAACAAACAGAAAGGAAGAAAGACTTGTTGAATTGGTTGATCATCCGAAGAGACTATCATTGAGGTTTCCATGGGTGAGCAAGCTATAGAATGCATCTGTCTTATCACCTCCATTACTTCTGGTTACTTTTGAAGGTCTATCAGTTGGATTTTCTGTTGAAGAAGCCGGCCTTTTCACAGATACGAACGCCACTTTCCCCGCATTAGACGTCAATATTAAACTACCTGAGCCAGCAGAAGTACCGGAGTCTGCAAGCGAGCTAGTTTGAGATACATTCTTCTGCCTAGGGTTTTCTGTAATAACAGTGTTATCTACTTCACCAAAATTTTCAATCTGCTTCTTGTCCTCATCGTCGCAGTCCATTATGACGTCAGTTGTAGCCTCGTTCATAAGAGGTGATCTTTCAGCATCAGCATTCTCAGCAGTTGGTTCATAATCTGGAGTAGAAACTGAACGAACGTGTTAGCGTCAAAAATAGATTCATAGCACCGAAATCTTATCTTGAAACTGGCAATTTTGGAAGTTATAATTTAATGGATCTGATGACTGTAAACCCAGTTATATGTGCAGCAAAGAGTCAAGGCGATGAATGTTTATACCTCCGAGAACCGACTTCATAGTCTGGTACCGCACTTCATTACCTCCTACTGAAACTTCTCCATCATTGTCTCCTTGCATTTCAATCTCACATGCATTCGTCCTCTCAACCAATATAAACTTATCCGTGTTCCAGACACTCTAGGGTGACATAGGCCTCTTCTTTCGGAAAAAACTCTCTGAATACCTGTGCATCAGTGTGAAGTAAAAAGGCTAAGGCTCCACTGTAAACAACAGGAATCTAGGGGAAGCAAAGGCTTTGAGACCATAAGAATCTATCAAATATGGAGAATGGGGTCAACCACGATTCCTTGATGATTTAATTTTACGGAATGCTTTGTTTGGGAGAGAGAAGAGATGATGTTGAACACTGGGACGATATCAAGTAATATCTGCAAAAGGAAAACAAAGGCTGAATTTCATGCTACTTAGAACAGGTCCGTTAAACCATGTGAACTAGATCAATGCAGGCACACAATGACTTGAGTGGGATATCTAACTTTTTCTACAAAATTTGACTATTCAATCTGAAGATTTTAAACTTACTTGTTGAACCAAAACTCGAAGGCGTGCAAGGAGAGAAAAAACAGTCAGAGAAAATCCCATAAAAAACGAGCAAGCTAGCAGTGTAGATACCTGACTATAGCACAGTCAAGGTTGTCAAAAGAAGATAGAAGTTCTTCAATGGCTTTACAGCAAAACAAAATGTAAAGTCAACTTTCAATGTCTATTTTAAATTCTCCCAATTATTAAATTGTATCCAATCTAACAAAAGAACTCGATAAGGATATGCCGCTGTCATCAACATTGGCTCAACAATCTGCAAGAGAAACAGAGAATCCATTCATATATAAATGCCGGGTTACAGCATGCAGCAGGAAGCAGGAATGAATGCACATAATTACATAGTTATTTGGACTCTACAGTCCCCAATGGTTGCATCTGGTTCAAATCGGAAATGGTAATAGAATATTTGAGTTTTATAACATAGAACATTATGTCAACTATTCTTTTACCTTTCTGGTAGAACCAAAACATTAAAACAAGGGAATTAATGAAGTCAGTTGAGATACAACATAAATATATATAGATGAGAAGGCTAAAGATGCAATAATGTAAAAAAAATCTAAAGATGGTAACTCTAAGACTGCAGTAATCGACATTAAGTTTTTGGATTAAATGCCAAGTCCGGGAAGAAGTTTTATAAGGGAAACCAACAGTAGCTACAATATGAGAAGAGAAAGCAAAGAGAACGAACCATGTACCTGTGATAGTAACCGTGCTGGCCCCAAAAGTCGTTCCATAAAATTAGGTTTTCCAACATCATATTTTCTCCTCTTCAAACTGTAAAGCAAACAAAATGAATGAATGTACCAAATTTAGAATCCAGTAAATATGTGTCGATATCTTATTGTGGCAAAAGACATGATTAAAGTTCGAGTATGAAATTGATTATCAGGTGATACAATATTGCAACCAATTCTTGCATCACCTCCTTTTCCAACAGATGCATTAGACAAATGGAATGACAACCGACATATCCATGGATGCGGTACAACTAATCGTACTAAGTACTCGGCTACTTGGAAATTGTATCAACCAACAGAAAAACTGAGGAAATATTCAAATTGTAGTGAACTCTTCAAATCATTATGCATTGTCCGACGAGTTCATACCATTCAAACATAAATGTACTAAGTACTAACAGTTAACAAGCATAACTTTCTAAAAGCTGCACCTTCTGTTTAGGTCTCTTTCCGGTGATAACTATAAAGAAGGAAGTTACTAATTCCTCCAAATTAGCTGATTTCAACAGTCTCAAGTCTCTCCTTACCTAATTTCACACACACAAAATTGACAAGCATAAGAAGAAAATAGAATTAACATAATTCTCTAGCATTAAACTGGTTACATAAATCATCTCCTAGTAAACATGGATTTTAATGCGTTCCTTCTTAAATAAAACAACATATAGGAAGGTCCAGAACTCATAGTTCTAATTTCTGAAGTCCTTTTCTTTTCCCCTCTCAGCTTTCTCGGCAGCCAAACAGCTAATTTCTCAAACTGAAAATATACAACCTAAAACTCCTATAAATTTCATCCTCCTCTCTCTCAGCTTTTTCACTATCCAACAAAACCCAGAAAACTAGAACCCGAAAGATTAAAAATTACATAAGGAAGAAAATAGAACTAACCTTTAAAAGATACTGGAAATATGATGACCTTCTATGTTGGTTCTTGTTCTTGTAAGCAATTCTTTCTAAAATGCTGCATTCTACATCAAGCTGACCCAAAAGAGACTTCAATTTCTCTTCTTTCGTAGAATCAATCTGAGAATCCATGATTTCTCTTATTTTTTTGCAGATTAATTAACTAGAATTTAATAAAGCTACAACATTTGTGTATGGTTTAACATAAGGGTTTTGGGTTTTCTACATAGGATTTCCTAACGGGCTGAGAAATGATTATAAACGAGGAATTGGGTTTGAAACAATGAATCCAGTTAAATTGGGGTAAAATACCTAATTCATCACTCAACTTTTCTCATTGACTTATTTTGGTCATTGAACTTTTAAAACGTTCAATTTACTCATTAAACTTTACTTTCTGACCTATTTTAATCACTCTAAATTATTTTTTTAATATTTTTATATGACATGGAATATTTTATTATTATTAAATAAAAAAAGTTTCTTAGGATAAATTACAAAAATTTCCACTGAACTTTGTTCTTTGACCTATTTTGGTCATTAAACTTTCAAAATGATCAATTTACTCATTGAACTTTATACATTGACCTATTTTGGTCACTCCTTATTCTCATTAACAACCTGATGATATGGCTTATTTTATTAATATTTGGTTGTGACACAGATTTTTATTAATATTTGGTTGACATGTATAATTTATAATTAAAATAAATAGAATTCTTAAATTTTACCCAAACCCCACCAACATCACCCTCTAATTCCCAAAATTTTATTATCTCCTTAAACAGCTTACTGCATATTCATCTTTACATAGATGGATCAATCCAAGCCCTTCACGTGAAGAAGATAAGTTCAGACCAAAAACAATTTCCATGGCAAGTTATGGCCTCTTTGGTGAAGCTGGAGGTTCTTGTCTCTTTAGAATCCTTTGTTGCAAATGTCACAAACGAATCTGTTGGTTGCCATAAGTGTTTTGGGTGAAAAGCTATCACTTTTGCATCTGGGTTTGGTCAAGGAAATAACAAAACCAAACTAAAACAAAAAGATACAGTAAAAATTAAAAAGTAATGAACATTATTTTTTTTAGATAATAATTTTTAGAGTTTGGACAGAAACTTGAATTGTCTGGTTGGTTTCTTTTTTTTTTTGGCCAGTTGAGATTAAGGTGGTTGGTTGATAGCGCCACCGGCACTGTTCCTTAAAGAGACACTTGCTTCGTCGAATGCAGATGTCAAATTATACATGTTTTCGTCCAGAACTTGTTGGTGGTGGTGGTGGTGGAATATATAATCTTTCATTCATCAAATCTTTGGTGACGGCGAACGAAGAAGGATATCAAAACAATGTCGATGACGTTGAAAAAACCTTTAATTATTTAATGGGTGGAGTGACCGTTAATCTTTAGATATAAAAGATCGTTAATTATTTAGGAGAAATAAATGATTTTTATAGAGAAAATAAAAAAAGGGTTTTTATAGGGATATAAAAGACATTTTGATGTAAATTAAGTTTTTTCAATACGACGTTGTTTTGGTTCTGTGTGCCATGCCGTAACACCGTTAATTATTTACTGGGTGGAGTGACCAAAATATGTCAATGTATAAAGTTCAGTGATTAAATTGATCGTTTTGAAAGTTCAATGATGATTTTTATAATTTACCAATAATTTACTTTTATTTTAAATTATTTTTATATTCAATAATAAAATATGTCATGTCATACCAAAATATTAATAAAATAATTTAAAGTGGTCAAAATAGGTCAAAAATAAAATTTAATGAGTAAATTAAGCGTTTTGAAAATTCCGTAACCAAAGTAAATCATAAAGCAAAATGGAGTGACGATTTAAGTATTTTACCCTTAAATTTGGCTAAAGAAAAACTAAAACCTTTTTCCTTAGGTATGTGTCATTAATTAATATTCAAATAAATAATTAAAGATTCAAACTAATGAACTAAAATCGTTTGTGAAGAATTTTTTTTTTTACCGTCAATATTTCGAATAATTATCTTTAAAATCATAACCAACAACCATTAAACATATGATTGATTGAATTTTTTAAAATAAATTTAATTTAATTACATTTATTTAAGTTTCGTATTCATGGATCAACTCAAGTCGAATATGAACTTGAACAAATATATTTCTAATAAAATTAGACTTAGCTTAACTTAAGATTATCATTTAATCAAAAGATTGCACAAACAATAAAAGATGGAAGCCATACATATGGAGGATTTGATGAGAAGTTTGAAAAAAAAATATTAGAGGATATCATGAGTTGATTGAAAGTGAAAAAGTACTCACTTATGATAACAAAGCAAAAATCAATATCCATAATTGATATTTTCTTGTATCACGAATATTTTATCTATTTACAATTTCAAAATTTAAACTCTTAATTTTATTTGCTAAATTCCTTCTTAACCGATAATTAATTCAAAATTAATATTTTTAAATTAAATTTGATAATTTTATGTGTTTATGACTTGTTTTGTATTTTTTTATTGTATCATAAATATATTTTTAAAATATTATATATGAATTTTTGTTGATACAATAATTATTTAAATTGTATTAATTTTGAAATATTTATAATTATATATATAGGTTGGGATTCACTTACACAATGTAAAACTCAATTATTTTTACACATTTTTTTACCGTTAGATAATAGTAGTAAATAGTTAAAATTGTTTCTTTATTTTTTTTCTAAGTATTAATTTTTATATTTTTTATTATTAATTTTATCCATCCATTTACTTTCATTCATCGATCCATATAAATGTAAAACTTAACTTTCAAGTTCGCGAGTGGGTGGGGTGCATAGAAAATCTGAGTCATATGCATAGATGCAAAACGAGTTTTTCCATGAGTGTCGGTGATAACTTCAATATAATCTTTGTGGAATACAATTCACTTGTGTGTTTGTAAAAGTTAAAATGTTTATAGTGGATTAGAATAGTTTGATGAGTGTAAATTTATTGTTAAAATTATTTGTTTTTTTATTTTTAATTTCATGTATTAATTTATATCCATCCAATGATTTAAATCATTGTAAAATTTTTAAGTTTTTACATTGTGTAACCAAACGTTAACTTATATTTTTTTGACATATTAACCAAGTAGCTTTATTAATAAACAAAATAAAACTAGAATATAAACATAATAAAGGTTTTAAAACATTTAAAAGAACAACAAAAAAGAAAATTATAAATCTAAAAAGAAAAAAATAAGCGTTGCACCAGTCAGATCAGACACTTTCTCTTTGCACCAAAATTTTTTTTCTACGGCCCATTGTAGGAAGAGACCATGGGGAGTCGTCAAAACACGAACTAGAAGAAATCTCAAAATTGGCAACAACCTTTCACGTCTATTCTCAAGAAAATATTTTACTATAAATTACATCGGCAAACAACCCAAAAGGGATCAAACTCTACATGACCGACAAACATGAATAAGAAACAAGCAATGTGAGGGTTGCCTTACGAACACCAAAAACCTGCAAAAGTAACCATAGAAGCGTGTCATAAGACAAAGACATGTCATAAACCAGACAAAGACGTATCATAGAGACAGAAAAAAGCGCAACAAAATATGCGAATAAAAAACAAGACAAATAATGAAAACAAATGAAATATAAATTGTCGGCGGTCGACAACTAATACAAAATTAATGTCGCCGTCAATTAAAAAAACAAACAGCTATAATTCGAGAGAAAACATAAAAAGTGACTGGGTTTTTCACATTAACCTATATTTTTGATGTTATATTTAATTCAATCTATTATTATTAACTTAATTTAGTTAATGATATTGACAAATACCCGCAAAGCAAAATTCTATTATTTATGCAAGTACTTAAGAGAATTAATTATCCCTTTACACTCTTTTTTTCTTGATGTGTTGTTGAGCATTAAAATTCATAATGATTGATCCCTTTGATATTTCTTTTTCTTCTAGAATAGTTTAAGTTTATGCTTGTAGTTTTATTAAAACAATTAAGTTTTTTTTCATAATTATTTCATATTTTTGCATGACTTGAGTCAAGTGAAGAAGGTTAAGGCAAGAAATTATGGGTCGTTCCCAAGTCACGTCAGTGGGTTTACATGCACTCTGTGTTGGCACCCATCTGGTTTGTCATTGTCAACCACTAACCATCCCTTTGATATCTTGTTGGCCTTTATCTTCTCTCTTCTGCCTTGGTGTCTATCCAATTTAATCCTATCTTAAGAGTTTAGAGTCAAATCGAGTCGTGACAATTTCAAATACTAATTTTACAATTAATAAAAAGATTTCGTTTTATCTGTTGACCAATCACTTGTGGTACTGTAAACGAGATGAGACAAATCGCGAGTTACTCGAGTTCGACTCGGTAAAAGCTAAATTTGATTTGAACTTGAACTTGACTCAAGTTCTTAACGAGTCAAAACAACCTACTCGATACCCAATTCAAAAAACTCGCGAGTTACGCAAAAATATATTATTATTATTATATTACACTAGTTAATTAGGATTATTATTTTTGGGTTTTGGGGTTAATTCAAGGTTTAGAGTTTGGTTTGAGATTTAGAGTTAGGTTAGGTTAACAATGGCTAATAGGTTTAGAGGGAATCGTGGTTAGCAAATTAGGGTTTAGTTCGAGCTCGAGCTCCAATTTTTGTTTTCGAGTTCAATTCGAGCTTGATAATTTTGAACTCACGAGCTTTCGAGTCGAGCTCGAGCTTCAATCAAGCTTGATAATTTTAAGGTAGCAAGTTTTTGAGAGATATGAGCTTAGCCTTGAGCATTTCGAGTTCGAGGTGAACTTAATAATTATAACACCCCTAACCCGGATGTCACAATTTGGGCCTTAAGCCCAAACCAAAACCATAAAATTTCTCAAACTGGGTTTAGCTCAACAAGTTATTTTCCAAAACATTTAGATCCAATAGTTGAAAACATAAATAAATAATTTAAATCGTTACAAAAGAGCTCCACATTAATTTAAAACATTTAAACATTTGATTTGATTAATACAATTTCAAAGAAAGATTTACAGACTCGACCATGTAAGGTCTTATGAATACATAGCCCACTAAACATAAGTACCATACTCTAAAAATCTCCACATACTGGAATCTCGTACTGATAGTGCTTATCGATCTGCGATCCAACAATCAACCTACGCACAAAAAACAACGATTCTGAGTGTTGAGCTTACAAAGCTCAGTGGTACACATCTACTCTACTATACTTCATGCTAATCATAAACATAAGCACGCAAGCTAGTACGAGCAATAATGATAGATAAATAAACACGTGGCGCTATCACTAGTCGCCTAAACACAGGCTCTCAACATAAAAATCATCGTACATGGCCCACAAGGGCCAACCATACTCGAGATCACACCAGATCCTCCGAGCTAAAGCACACAAGTCATACCACAAACCTAGAGTGATGCTTGCGTCCACAAAGCATCAATATCATACACTCTGAGTGAGGCTTGCGTCCACAAAGCATTAGGATCCTACACTTTATGGGGTGAGGCTCGTGACCATAATGCATCGAGATCGTACGCACATGCTCGAAATCTCTTATCAAGCATCTTCGAATGAGGTATGCGTTCATAAAGCATCGGGATCCTACATTTGGGAGTCTTCAACCATGGTGTTGCAACACACTCAAACTCTCACTGGGTATCTGGATTCCACCAAACAAGTGACCCAACCACACAAGTGACCTTACTTGGCACATAACAACACATGATCCATCAAGGACCCTTATGGTTGCTATTACAAACAAGTCACTCAACATTTATCGATTTATTACTCATTAGGCTCGTGTATAATTAATCTCATTCATTAACTCCATTAATCCATGTTATCACATCTATTCAAGGCGTAATTCAATTATTATTATTTACATCGATTTCCATCCTTAACTTGCATTTATAGATTATTTATCGTATCGGGTATCGGCACTTGTACATGAGTATCAATACGGTACCCTTAGGTATAGGTACTCATGCGCGTACCGATACTGAAACTACTCACTAGAAATCTTTAATTTCCACAAGTACCAGTACAGGTCAACACATATTGATGCGACTCTTAATCGCGTACTGGTACGGCCAAAGCTCGTACTAATACCCTATTCACGGGTTTGCATAATTTCTTCGAATTAAAATATTACAACGTTTATTCGATCTCTAAAGCTTATGAAAGTCATTAGGGTTTGTTTACTAACGCATTCATTCAATTAATATTAATTACCGACTTCGTAATCATTTATTCAAACATTACCATTATTCATCTTTTACACAATTTCAATCGAATACAAAAAATCTATTCGAACAAGTACACAAGGCACTACGATTATCAATCAAGCAAGTAATCATCGAGTAATTATACGAGCATCTCGAATGACCCTACAAAGTCTCTAAAGCCTCCACAAGTCTCAACATATTCACAACATCATCATGCCTTTCATAATTATCGAATCTTATAAGACCAGTCTCTACTCATGCTTATTCATCATCTACCTATTTTGTAGATACTAACACGCAAAGCAATCACATTTATGATGCTCATGAAGCAATAGGAGTTCAAGGTGTACTAACCTTAAAACGATATCGATAAAATCCTTATCCAAGCTTCCCAAATATTCCACTTGATTCGATATCCGATCCCAAAAAATCCTTATATACTAAATAATACTATAAGTATCACTTAAACACATACGTTAACGAATTCAAAGGGTCAAATGCGAAAAAACAACTTATCGGGTTTGAATTTGGCAGAACAGATTGTGCCAATGGATCCAGAATGTCGAGAAACCTCGGTAAAATTCCCCGAAAAAGTGAATGGTCAGTCAACGACTGGTTAATTCCCTAGTGATCCAGTGCGACACTGGTGCACAAGAAGCTCAGTGCACCCTAGGTATATGATCTGGTGCACTGTAGCCTTGGTGCACCCGCGGGACGTGCTCCCGTAAGGGCGAGTGTATATGCACCCGGGTGTGCCCGATTTGGTGTGGCACAGGTGCATGGGATCTTTGTGCACCCGGCTACTGCTGCACATGCCCACCTTCAGTGGCGGTGCGTGGAGGCGCGTGGGGTGCCTTCCAATGGTCGGACGGTGGTGGCAACCTCCAATCTCGTTGTCCCGACGCCGGTGGCCTCAAAATCGAGTTTTGACCACTGGAAACCCTTATTCTAAACAACTCGCAACTTGTTTCCCTTCAACCCGACGAACGGCAACAACTTCGGCGACGTGAAGACCACCGTCGAAGTTGAAGATGGTGACGGCGACGATGAGACGAACAACAACGTGAACGGTGAAAAAAATCCCTTTGAACGTAACCCTTTTCTAAAAACCCATTTACTCTTCCATTGTTTCTTCTCTCTCCCCCATCAAATTACTTTTTACTTTTTTCCTTTTTCCCCCCATAATATCCCCATACACACATCTATTTAAATTTCAAACACCATCAATAAAATTCATTCTTCTAATTTGGAGAAAACCATTAAATAAAGGCCCAAAACTTATATCAAAATTCTCTAATTGAGCTCCCAACATAAAGGTTTAATACTAAAAATTCGAGACCCGATTCGCTAACCCAAAATTCCGAATCGTTACAATAATGTACGAGCTTGACTCGGCTCATTTACACCCGAATCACTGGTGTAATGATAAATGACTTGCATTACTTAAGTTCTTATTGCCATCAAATCTCCGATTCCATTCGTCAAAGATTTAGTGATTATCTTGTAGTAATCATCATTAAAACGGTGAATTTTCTTCTTCACAATGTTTCCATGTGTGTCTTAACCCCAAACAACAAACATTTGTAAAAAAACACACATAAAATGGGTAATGGTACAAGTTACAACCAAAGTGAAAACAAAAGAAAACCTAACCATATACATATATATAGTTAAAAATATCACTAAATATTTTTCTTAACCAGATTCTAGAATAAAAAAAATCGATTGAGTCTTAATTTATTGGAAATGATTGTCATTATAATATCTAAATGATGTGGATTCGAGTGTACTTCAACGTATATTTCTACTTGTAAAATGAGATTTGAATAATTTAGATATTATATTAAAAAATTTAGATTAAGAAAAAATGTTCAAAAACCATGATTAAAAAACCAATATATGTTAGAATGTAGGATTTAAGGTAACATTATTTTTTTTTTACTTTTTTTTAATAATTGTTTAATAGTTATAGTTTGGTAATAGCTTTTCATGTCTTACCCAACTCCATGAACCTATGTATAGAAAACAAATTAGTTTATATTAGTTAGTTAGGTGGTTCTGGTCTGAATGTCAACTATGGTCCCTCCCATTCGTAGGACATTCATTTCTTTACCAAATGGATGATGATGATGTGTGTGTATATATATTTCAATTTTTGATTAGCAATTTTTTTTATATTTTGGAACATCAAATCTTAGATTATTGTGCATCTTATGAGTTTCTATTTGAAAGCTCAAATACCCACTTTTTTAATGGAACAAATAATCAATACCCGCAATTTTAACTATATATGTAAATATATATTTTTTGAGTGGAGTTGTTCGAGTTTCTATTCAAATTTAATTATAAATTTTTATAATGTTAGGTACTAATTGGTTTCAATTTAAATAATTTTCTATAATCATATACAATATATATATATATTTATTTTTTTCAAATGTAATATACATATATCATGCAAAGTTGTGAGACTGGATTCAAACTTGAAAATCGATCTACTAATTAAAAAAATTCTAGTTATCTGAGTATCATTTTATAACTCAAATTTTATTTAAAAAAATTTCAAATCAAGTTTATAAAATTACAATCCTATTCAAGTTAAAATTTTAACTTTTTCTTTTTAAATTGAGTCTTATTTTATTCACCCATAATTTCTACCAATTTCGACATCAACATTCTATTGAAAAACATATATCCAAATATTATGAACAACACAAAATAATAGAATATGACATATATGTGCAGTTTACAAGATAATTATCTCTTCTCTCTATGCGCTTACCAAAGTTTTTTTACTCAAAAAATTCAAACACCTCTTTTGATAAACATAGAAAGTTTCGAAATATATATTAATATTTGATATACTGTCGAGATTTACTAATTGAATGAGTGTCAAGAATGCTCATGTTGTTTTTATTTTGTATGAGTTCGAATCTTGACATTTATTTTGAGAATATAATATCTTTATTTAATCTAAAAGTATTAATATATTGTTAGTAAAATATTTTAATTTTAAAAATAGCATTTAAATACTATTACATATTTTATATTCTAAAACACTAAACTCTAACTACCATATACTATCGATACAATACCACTTATAATTTTTTTTTCAATCGTTAGTGCATGTTATAATAATTTATATATATTATAATAAACTTATGAGTAAACCTTTATCTCTTGTCAACTACGTAGATAGTTGTTGGAACATGGTCCATTGGAGTATGCTTCTAAACATACATGAAAAGGATAAAAATATTATTAAACAATACTAACGAGGGCATAAATGGAAAAAAATCACACAAAAAAATAAAATATATAAAAAAATTCAAACTCTAATTTATGATCTCAACGAATAACAACTCTATTATTCTGATCGTAATTTTATCCATGGTTAGACTTTGTTGTTAATATATAAAAAATGGACCCTTACATTAAATAAGTAAATTACTATTAAAATCTAAAGCAAAAAGGTGGGGGTTTACATGTCATCGTGTTAATGTTTGAAGCTTTTGCTTTATTCCAAAAGGCTTAAACTTGGTTTAATTGACCCACCTATCAAAAGAAAAGGAATTTTATGGTTCTTGTATGACATTAATCATGCCATAAATTTAATTAATGTGCACATTTAACCTATCAACAATTATTCCTTTTGATCTAAAGCTAATAGATAATGTAGAAATAGATGTTTTTAATTGGTTGTTTGTCTTCATTAACCCACCATGTTTAAGTTTCCACACTAATTATTTTATTTTATTAAAATTAATAATGTTTTTTTATTTCACACATTATGTTAGAAAAATATATCTAATTTCTTTTTGAAATTAAATAGTTTCTTTTTTATTGATTGGTAAATATAATAAAAATAATATCAAATTCATTATATCTATGTTAGACTAAATTAAAAATGACTAATTGCGTTATACATTCTTCTGCGGCCAGGTTGGTTCTTCTGCGGCAGTGTGGTCTAAGCCTGGGGATGGCTGGGTAAAAGCCAATGCTGATGGTGCGGTGGGGGGGTCCTCGGATGCGGGCAGCAGCTGGAGGTGTTATTAGGGACGAAGCAGGGTCGTGGCTTTTTGGGTTCTCTCGAAATCTGGGGTTCTGCTCGGTCCTTTTTGCTAAATCCTCAGTGGCCTTTGCGGGCAATGCGCTTGTGGTTAGGACTAAGGAGCTTGTGAACCGTCATTGGGAGGTTCTGCCTACACTACCCCTCCGTCGGAGGTTCTGCCTACACTACCCCTCCGTCGGAGGTTCTGCCTGTAGGAGAGTTTGTCTACACTACCCCTCCGTCGGAGGTTCTGCCTTTGCTGGTCCAAGGCAGTAAGTAGTTGATTTAGGTTTTGTTTTGCCTGTATTACCAAAAAAAAATTATTGAACTTGTAAAAAAATTTCTTCAAATATTAAACTAATAATTTTTTTATAAGATAGGGGAATTAACCTATTTTGCTTAGTTATGGACTTACATAAACCCAAAACTCGACACTTCTTTAATTTTTATCTAAGTTAATTGCATCACAATTCCTCAAACTATTAACCTCGTTATATATAGGTTTTAAACTTTTGAATATTTTAATTTCATCCCTAAATTTTAGCTCTCATTCTAAATTGGTCATTAACTTTTGAATGTTTCAGTTTCATTCCTAAACTATGATTTATTCTAAATTGGTCCCTAAACATTTGAACATTTCAATTTCATCCTCAAATAATCATTTATGCCACAACATACTATTACATAATACAAATCGATGATTACATGATAATTAATAATTTTTATAATAATTTTATAAACATAAGTTATGATTAGCATATACTGATAATTTAAAGATGAAATTAGAATGTCCAGAAGTTTAAGGATCAATTAAGAATAAGAGTTGTAGTTTGTGGATGAAATTGGAATGCTCAGAAGGTTAGAGATTAATTTAGAATGAAGGTCATAGTTTGAGGATGAGATTGAAACTTTTAAAAGTTTAAGAACTAATTTAAGATGAGGGACATACTTAGAGACATGTGATGCAATTAACTCATATTATATTTATAAAGTAATAGAAACAATATTCTTGCTTTTATTATCTAAAAAGCACACATCACAAGATTCTGGTGCTTGGTGTCTGTAGACAAAAGGTTTATCCCTTCAAAAAAATAAAATAAAATATTGTCTTCCCAAAATTACCCTTTTAAATAAAATAACCAAATTACCCTTATCATCTTTATATATTAGTCCCATTGTTGCTTACTGAAATTGACCCAAATACCCATCGTACGTAAACCCCAAGAAGCCGGCATTTTGGACTATTTGGGTATAAAAATAACAATACCGGTCAACCGCTATCCTCTATTACATTACAAATATACTAAAGCTCTTTCAAAGCAAAAGGCTGAAAAATACTATGTCGAAACAACGACCAATCTTCCGTTTCCATGTCCGAAATCATTCATGAAGCAAAAAAATGACACAACTTTGCCGGAAAATTGTTCATGTTAACATTAAATGGAGTATACTAGGAAGGGTATCGATTTTTCGAAGGTTTTTAGGTTCATTTGGGATAGGATTCTTGTTTGTTCTATAGGAAGACGATCCGTTCACTATAGGAAGTTGACTTGCCGGGATTCTTCTCCGGTGGAAGGGGTGGTGGTTATCAGAGACGACGATGATGAAGACGAGGCGTTAGCGGATGACGGGTATGAGACGGATTCGGATTTGGTTAGTTTGAAGATCAGTTTGTTAGGTGACTGTCAGATTGGGAAAACGAGTTTTCTGGTAAGAAAGCATGATTTTTTTTGATTTCTTTCGTGTTTGACGAAAATCCGCTTAGAACAATAAGTAGTTTTTTTATGGAATTAACCCTTTTGGTTTTTTCTTTTTGGCAGATAAAATATGTTGGGGATGAACAAGAGAGAAGCTTAGAAATGTCCGGATTAAATTTAGTAAACAAAACATTATTTGTTCAAGGTGCTAGGATTGCTTTCAGCATATGGGATGTAGAAGGTAAATCTTTGTTCTTTCGCTGCAAAACTATTTTTTTAATATACTGATATGATTACACGATAATATCTGTTCATATTTTTCTTAACCTTTTACAAGACACACACAAGTACTTGAATCCAGATCTCCTACGATAAACATTATTCTCTTTCCCACTTGAGTCACTCGTTGTGTTCAATTTTCTATCGTTTTTCTCATCATTTTTTTTGTGATTTTTTTTTTCATTGCAGGTGACAGTAACTCTCTTGATCATCTTCCAATTGCTTGTAAAGATTCAGTAGCAATTTTGTTTATGTTTGATCTAACTAGCCGATGCACCCTTAACAGGTTAGCTTAAAACCCTGTTTTTTCAGCTGGAAATAAGTCCTCCAAATGCAAAAATCAATGATATAGTTTTCTGACATTTACAATTTTTATGGATTCTGCAGTGTTGTTGGATGGTATAGTCAAGCAAGGAAATGGAATCAGGTACTAAAATCAGCTTAATCTGTCGGTTTTCGAATTTCGATATATGTAATTCTACAAATAAAGTGTATAGATTTTTGAAACTGCAATTAAGTTGTTGATGTGTGATTAATTGCAGCTTTAATACAATTATTGACTGCTAATACATCAATAATTTGTTCATTTAAGACAGAAATTGTTGTCTTGAGATCATTAGATTAGTGTCAAATTTTCAAGCTTTACTTGCAAATAATAAAGAGTATTGATGTGAAGCTTTCTGTACTAGGCCCATAAAATTAGTGCTCCAATTAATAGGTTGTCTCTGTAGTCAGTAAAGAATTTTATGGAGTGGAGCCATTAAGATTCCTGATGTTTATGCCTGTGTTCTTACATCAGTTTACCAGGTTCTCAAGTGTTCTTATATTAACATGTTTTTTGCAGACAGCAATTCCAATATTAATAGGAACAAAATTTGATGACTTTGTTAAGCTTCCCCCAGATTTGCAATGGACTATTGTGACTCAGGTACACAACTTGCCTTTGTATTCGTGTCATTCTCGTATTCGGCAAGATCAGAAATGAAAATATTACATGGTAATATATGTTTATATTTTTTATTATTTGATAACGCACATATACCTTACACCAACAGATGTTTAAACCCGAATCTTTTAAAATAAACAACATTTTGTTTCTTGAGACACTCGTTGAATTCCCAAGAGATATATAACCTGAAAAATACACAAATCATTAATGTGTCATTTGTCTTAAAAGTGACGCATTTGAATTAGAGGAGTTGTTGTCATGGTGGAGTCTTGCTTTGTCAATTCTGTCAGCCATTTTGACAATTGTGACAAACATTTCCCCATCTTTCTCAAACCGTGTTTAAAGATCAAAACACAAGAAAGGGGGCCACTTGTTGATTTAAAAGTAGGGAATTTGGAATTTGATTACTTTGGACAAAGAACCTTCTTTTCAGGTAATAAACCGATTTGATAATAATGTTCTTAAAAAGGAAGCTTTATTTATTTATATTATTTTTGGGGTAATTTTTAAAGCAATATACTTATCCAAAGTTGAAATTGGAACAGGCAAGAGCATATGCGAAGGCAATGAAGGCAACCCTTTTCTTCTCTAGTGCTAAACATAACATCAACGTGAACAAGATCTTCAAGTTCATCATGGCTAAACTCTTTAACTTGCCATGGACGGTTGAGAGAAACTTGACCATTGGAGAACCCATTATCGACTTCTAATACCCGTGTTTTTAAGGATAAAGCGACTTTTAATTTTCTGAACTTTTTTTTATCTATAATAGTACATGGATTCGATGTCTCTCGTTCTTAATCCTTACGATGATGTGACATTTTTAGATAATGTTACATTGCATATTGTCAGAGTGTCGCATCATCAAAAAGATTAAAAATTCGAATTCATGACTAATGTGAATAGAGAAAATTCAAGGATCAAAATGGAAAAGTTGCTAAGTTCAGGGATTGAAAGTTGTTTTATCCTTTTTTTGTTCTTCACTGATTTTTTTGTACATAGTTGAAATGGAAAGAAAAATAAACAAGGTTTCTCCAATTCTTAGCACCAAATTGACCCCACAACCACCAAAGTTTGGTCTTTTCATTGTTTGGTCCATATCTTCTCATTGCCTTTCCTTTCCTTGTATCATATTCAAATTTCAATGTTAGCTTCTTTTTTTTATTCATTCTAATCTCATAAGTCAAATTATACTTTTAGTCCATTTACTATGCTCAAATTTGGTTAGGTTAGATTGCTTTAATTTAGTATAAATTGATCTATCTATTTTATAATATTATAAATTAGTCCTAATAATTAATATTGTTAAGTATTACGATTAAAATACTTGTACGGTTTTTTTCCTCTTAAAAGACACCCTTCCAACTTGTCATATTAACACATGTATTTGTATGGTGGATGAGTGTGTTTAAGAAAAACCTATATTAGCATATTAATAACAATAATTAACAGCGTTAACTATTTAAATTAAGGGAAAATATATGATGCACATGCGGCGGAAACAAAATGTTTTCACAAGATCCTTAATTTTAAGGGTTAGAGATTTAGTTTAGGGTTTATAATTTAGGGGTTTAGGTTTAGGAGTTTAGAATTTAGAGTATATAGTTATAATTTAGGGTTTGCTGTTATGGTTTAGGGTTTAGAGGTTAGGTTTTAAGTTTTAAGGTAATATGGTAAGAATTTAGGTTTTTACCTATAACCCCTAAATTTTAACCGTAAACTCTAAATTCAAACCACAATCCTTAAATTATAAGTACATAAACCTAAATCCCTAAACTATAAACCTTAAATTGAATTCTTAACCCCTAAAATTAGGGCACTTGCGGAAACAAAATATTTTCACCGCCTGTGCATGGTATAATTACCCTTTAAATTAATTAATTAAATTATAAAAGTAGATGACCAAAATAAGTGGAACTAAATTCGACTGATTTTAGTATAGCGAGGGACCAAAATCAAAGTTATCCAATATGAATCAATGAGGTTGATCCAAGTAATAAGCAACTTGTTATCACTTAAACATGTCTCCAATTCGAGGCCTTGTGTATGTAAAAAATCATCGCTGGGAGACTCACCCAACAAAATCAGAGTGCGACGTGAGTTGGTCTAAATTAATTAAGACAAAATTTTGAAAAACCGAGATTTCAACAAAAAAAAAATTGTATCCAATGTGATATATTCCAGTCTGCTCCTTTAGTCCTTTTCCATCCCAATCCCCCCCCCCACCCCATACACACTCAAAATGAAATAAAGAAATGATAAAGGAGAATCTGCTTTGCAAAGGGTTCTTCATTGTTATATATATGGGGAAATGATGGTGATGTGATGAGTGGAGATGGAATAATTCCATATGGGTTTCAAGCAACTTAAAGAATAGGAAATGTTTGGTAAAGAGAAAATAACATGAAAAAGAGATTAAATTAAAGGGGATATGGGTCCAAAATTTATTATGTTATAGCTATAAAATATTAGAAAACAGATAAACACCCAAACCACCAAAAACAATAGAAAAGAAAAGTTGAATAGCCAAGAGTTAGCTTTGAATCTTGCCTATTCAAAACACGTTTGAAGGGTAAACTATAACACTTATAGGGAGAGTAAAATTCGATCCAACTCAAAAAAATTAAATATTTAATTATTAGTAATTTAATTTTATAGTTTAAGTCGAGATTGAATTCAAAAGTTCAAATATCTAAAAAAAATAAATATTAAAACCACATTGTTTTTAGTTAAATAATTTGATTGTTTTATTATTTAGTTATTGATTTTTTGTTTCTTTAATTCTTTTGTTTTAAGTTCGTTTTTGATTAAATTTGAAGCACATACTTTTTAACCGTTGTAGAATACTTGGTAACTTTAATGTTTTTTTATAATATTTTTTGTTTAATTTAATTCCTCAATTTTATATTTTATTCAATTTAATACTCCAACTTCAACACTATTTTTTCTTCTTATCAAGTTATTAACTCTTTTATACTCTTATCAATACTTTGTCCAAATATTTTTTCATAAGAAAATAATAACAATGCAATTATATTATATAATTTTAAATGATATTTGATTTATTAAATAACATTACAACTCTTACTTACACGTTTGGAGAAAAGAATATGAATATATATATATACACAATATATCACATATGACTAGAAAATGTCATTTAAATTGAAACCAATTATTGTCATACCATTAAAAATAATTGCAATTAAATTTGAACAGACACTCAAACAAGTTTATTTGAATCGATCAAAAAAATCAAATAAAATTTAAATGATAAAATAATACTCATCAACTTGGATAAATCAAATTCTTTTTCACTCAATTCAACTCGACTTGATCAAATACTCACTCCTAACCACAGTTATTCAAGTATTAGTACGATTACAAATGGGTCGCTGAATTTCAAATAGTTACAAACGAGTCACTAAGTTAATCGATTCTAGCAAACACAATCGATAAACAAAATGACCCGTTTGTAACTTTTTGAAACTCAATGACCCATTTATATAATTCAGCCTTTTATTATAATGGAATTGTGGAGCATTTATTCATTTTTGGAAAGATCATGGCGTGTTTATTAAAGTCATACAAAAATTGCATTTTGTCAGATTGATATCTGCAGTTTCCTTTGTGGCCTTTTTCAACTGAAGCAACACTTGAGCTCTTATTAACTTCTTTAACCAGCATGAATTCTGTTTATCCAACCAAATCCAGCATTCATCAAAAATCCTAAAAGAGCAATTTAGAGAAGCTCATCTGAGCTAAAATTTTCCAGATGTTTCGTCTTTCGTCATCTGTGTTGCACGGTGAATCAAAATTCTCGAACCCCTGGTTTTCTTTCAAGCTTTTGCCTGCAAGAGTGATTGAACAAACATGGTTCAAGTATAATGGAAATCAATCATTCTCAATACAAGCTACTATAATTATGAATCTCGAGAATTTAGGCGGAGAAACCAAGCATCTTTGCCTTTTGCACAAAGAATAAACTTGTTCTTGTTAGATGCCCCTATAGTTAGGTCGAAACTGGTCCATATAGTTTAACTGGTGCATTCAAATGCCGAAGTTATCGACTTCGTATTGGCATCTATGGATTTATATTTTCAATTATCGCAGGATTCAAAAGATACATCTAAGCGCCAAAATATTGTGGGAGGCACTAAGTATGTGTTTAAAGACAGTACACCAGCAGATCAAAGACACCAAACATGAAAATGTTCTTAGAACATAAGGCTGTTGCCTAGTTCTTAGTTACTTGATCACTCACCTGAGAATACAAGAAGGTTCCGAGGATAGCAATGGCGGCTCCAAGAGCATTGACAGGCTGGACAGGCGTGTGGAAGATGATGATGGAAGAGACTATAACCGATATACGTTTCATGGTGTTGCCAATGCTAAATGTCAAGGGAGAGATCTCATCGAGGGACATGTATGAGACCTGGTTGTAGAGATGATAGAAAATACTTTGGGCTGCTACCCACCTATCAAAATACGATAAAATCCACAAACTTATGTTAACGAACGAAAAGAATTAAAAACATCATGAATCGTTACATCTTGTCGATAAATAGTATCTAATGATTCAAAATTCATAGAAGAAAAGCAAGATGAGATTTTTTATTTTCATGACAACATTCTAGACATTGCAATACTAGAGAAAAGAAGGAAATTTAAGCGAAAGTTGATATACAGTAAACTCGAGATGCACAAAAGACCTTTGAAAAGATAAGTAGATGATAATGGTCACATCTAATCTGAATGTTGTACGACCCTAACTGAATATATGTGGCTCGATGCATACATTTACTAAAGATTAATCAATCTCGATGAATAAATCGTCCAATTGCATCAGCTCTTGAAAAGGAGCATCAAATTCTCGATCTACGTGGGACTTTTCAGATGGCATTCCATCATCTATTTGTGGTTCAGATTAAATATAGAATATATCCATATTCTCTTACAAAGTCGTTTTGGTGATGGAGTATCTAATGCATGCAAAGCATCTGGCGGAGTCGAACAAATAAATCCAGACAAAAGTAAGCGAAAGGAAACAGAACAAGGAACTACAACTTAGTACTTTATGTTATTACCAGATAAACTGTGGTCCAATTTGAGATAAGGCCGTTTCCCATCCTGCCACCCACATCTGCAGCCCCTCTACAGCGATTGCAAAAGGTGTGAGAATTATGAGAGACAACAAAGATAGACAGGCATAGTAGTTCATCCCGCTAACGGATTTCCCCTTCATTCCCTTCTTCGAGAATATGTTACGGAGGACAAATGCTCGATATCATAGCTCCCATAAAACCTGAAAACATAGAAAGTTGATTGAAACTATAATCTCAACGCTAGTCAGGACCCTCAAGCAACATAAAAATCCAAACCGACTTACCAGCTAAAAATAAAGGCACAAACATGGTAACACATTTAAAAATTTATAAGAACTGAAAATGAAGATCAGATATTGAACATTCTTAGGTTTGGTTGTTAAGAAAACCAAGGTTAAAACGAATTTGTAAAAAAGGACTATGCTCAGCATCAAATAATGGAACATTCACCCTATATAAACACACAATTAGAGTAATTAGCCTTACAAAACTCCTATAAAAGTAAAAGAGATTATGATGCTTTACCAGTCATATTGAAGTTGAGCTCGGTTAAAGCGGAAAGAGCGCAACCGCCAATGATCGGAATAAGGGACAGGTAAACCGAGATAGGGAAGGTCTCTCCAAGCAAGAACCTTGAAACCAAGACACTGAAAGCAGGTTCGCCACTTTTGATAATGTGAGTGAATGAAACAGCAACTTTAGACATACTCACAGTTGCAGCTACATGTCCAATTGTATGTGCCACAGCAACCTATGAAATTCAATATTGTAACTATAAGATAAGTTTCATAATACCAAACTTTAGTTCCCCTTTTCAGCAATCAGACAAACTTCAATTTCTGCAATTCTAACCTTTTCCCTCCAATACAGTCCAAAACAACATAAAACAACATGATCCTACAACAATAACATCAAAACCTAAAAAAACAAAAACCCAATCTTTTTCTCTCACTTTCTCAGCAACCAAACAAAACAGGGGGAAAGAAACTCACCGGAAACAAAGTCTTCCAAAACTCAAAATCTGTTTTTGGGGTCTCAGCAATCCTTGTTGCCCATGAGATTAACATCATCAAAGAACCACAGGCAAGGGACAAAGTCGAAGTCAACCAAGGGTAAGGGTAAGCATTCAAAACCTTTTTGTTATAAATATTGAAAACCACATTCAAAGCCCACCAAGTTGCAAAATAAATCCCGATTTTCACCCTGTTTGCAGCTTCTGATTTCACTTCCCCAGCTGCCTCAATAGGCTGAGACTTGTCGGCTTCATATGCCTTGCATTGCGTCACCGGTTTTCTGTTCGCCTTGCCGATGCTCTCAATAGACAAGATATGCAATGGTTTCGACACTGAAAGATTGGTTCTTTTAAGGTTGTTTTGAAGATTCAAAGATGGTGAAAAGGAATGTCTGCAGATTGGTGAAGGTGATCTTCTGTGAACAACAGAATTTGAGACATCGGTGCATGTAGTTAAAGCAGATTGCTTAATGCTAAAACTCATTTTTTTTCAAAATTTCTAATCAAAATTCGAAGAGGGTAGTTTTGAGGAACCGATTTCTAATGAAAACTCAAAAGGGTATTTCTTAAAGCTTGAGCAAGGATCAAGAAAAGACAAATAAAAATCAAAACTTTGGAAACAAGGACGGCGATTACGAAAATACGTAGTAATCAACGATTACACAAACAAATTTAATGGGAAATAAAAGAATTCTCTTTTCGTTTTTGGGATTTTAGAAAAGGTTTTATTTGATGTTTAAAACGAGAAGAAGAATCAAATTGTTGGAAAAAAAATACAGAAAAAGTTCGATAAGCTCTGAAATATCAGTCAAAAGCTGTTCTTTTCCGGTTGGTTGGAAAACAATAAACACTTTCGTTTCTAATCATGTGAACCGCGGCTCCTTTTTTTCATTAAGGTAATTTTCATTAATATTCGATTGTACCTTTGATTAACTGTTTATGAATTTTTTAAAATAAATATTATTATTTTTTATGAGTCTCCTAATATTTTTTATTAAGGTATTTTGATTTATCATTTTTACAAAAACACATATTAGCTCAACGGTATATATATGACACACACGAGTTTCGTCTTTAATCACTCAACTAATATATATTTAAGATATTATATACATTTAAAAATCAATTACTCAATTTGGCAATTAGAGTTTTGAGTAAAAAGTATATAATCGAACCAGTCTAAAATTAATTAAATCAGATGATTTTGTTGTTTGATATATAAAAATGGTAAGAGTGAATTGAGTTGAATGCTCTAAAATTAAAAAAAGTTGTTAATAGTTTTCTTTTTGTTTAGAGAATTGTATTGAAAATATTAATTATTTAAATAAGTATTAAATATAATGTTTAAATAAACAAATAATTATCAACTATCACTTAATTTTATTAAGGGTAATCTACTTTCAATGACCATCTTACTTTTGATAAAGTAGCAATTTGATCACATTACTTTTTTTTTCGAAGCAATTAAATCACCAAACTATTTAAATAGTATCAATGTGACCACCAGCCGTTAAAAATAATAGAAAAATTGACGAGACTGTTAAATAAAATTGGTATAATTACACATTTAGTCCCTATATTTAAAAAAACTATCAACGTGGTCCTAATTTTAATATAATAAAATTAATTAATTATTTAATTTGATTATTTAATTTTTCCCTCCAATCAGGTGATGACACGTGTCACTTGATTGGAGAAGGAAAAATAGAAGCAATGAAAATGCCCCCACAATCAATCGAACCCTCCATAATGACACGTGTCACCTGATTGAAGAAGGAAAATAGAAGCAATGAAAATGCCCCCACAAGGAATCGAACCCGCACCCACAAGGAATCAAACCCGCACCCTTACTACTCAGTCTGAAGGGCAAGTGTGCTTGGCCCCCAAGCACATTATTGGGATACAAGGTACAACATTTAATATATGTTTTAAATGCTTGTTAATGCCCGAAAAAATGAACTTGGGTGGATTCAAAACAGCACCCATGGAGCAAAAGTAGAGTGTGCTTGCCACTAGGCCAAGCATACTTTTAGAATATAAAGTACATTTAATATATGTCTTAAATAATTGTCGATGTCCGAAAAAATAAAAGGAAAAAAATGTGGTTTTAGAAAAATCGAACGTAAAATATTTAACCCAATTAAATAAATTAAAATTTAATTAAATAAATCAAAACTAGATTGGGTTAATTAATATTTAAACCACATTTTCTTTCTTTTATTTTTCCGGAAAAATATATGTCTTAAATAAATCAAAATTATATTTTTAGGATATGAGGTACAACATTTAATATATATCTTAAATAATTGTTAATGCCCGAAAAAATAAAAGGAAAGAAAATGTGGTTTTAGGAAAATCGAACATAAAATATTTAACCTAATATAATTTTGATTTATTTAATTAAACTTTAATTTATTTAATTGGGTTATATATTTGACCCAATATTTAAACCACATTTTCTTTCCTTTTATTCCGGAAAAATATGTCTTAAATAAATCAAAATTATATTGGGTTAAATATTTAACCCAATTAAATAAATCAAAAATATATTAAGTTAAATATTTTATGTTCGATGTTCCTAAAATCAAATTTTCTTTCCTTTTATTTTTTGGGCATTAAAAATTACTTTGTACCTCATATCCTAAAAATATGTTTGACTTTCTGGTAAGCTCACTCTATTTTTACTCCAAGGGCGCTCGAATCCACCCAAAGGCCATTTTCCTTGCTTCCATTTTTCGGGCATTAACAAGAATTTAAAACATATATTAAATGTTGTACCTTGTATCACAAAAATGTGCTTGGCTTAGTGGCAAGCACACTTGTCCTTCACTTTGAGTAGTAAGGGTACGGGTTTGATTTCTCTTGGGGGCATTTTCGTTGCTAAAAATAATTAAAATCCTCTAATAAGGTGGTGAAATGTGTCACGACCTAATTAAATAATTATTTTTTTATTAGATTAAAATCAGGACCAATTTGATAGATTTTAAATATAGAAAACTAAATGTATAATTATATCAATTTTATTTAGCAGCCCCGTTAACTTTTCTGTTATTTTTAATGGCTGGTGGTCACATTGATACCAATTAAATAGTTTGGTGGTTTAATTGCTTAGAAAAAAGTAATATGGTCAAATTACTACTTTATCAAAAGTAAAGTGGTCATTTAAGTAGTTTACCCTTTTATCAAACACTCTCGTACAATCACTTAATGTAATCAATTATTAGCTAATTGCACCAACAACTCAACTATGAGTACTGAGCAACTTCCAATATTTTGAGAAAAACCAAAAATTCAATAACCATTTGCATCACGTAAAGCCCCAACAATAGTTTCATCCCCTCTAACATTTATAATACCGTTCGTATTCGCAGTCGCCTTCCCTCAATAATTAAAGATGTTTTTTTTTGACAAAATTTAAAGTTAATTTAATTTTAGAGGGAGGGAGAATGAAAGATTCTATGAGAAAGAAAAGAATACTTTTAGTGAGTTTCGAACCTATAATTTACGAGAATATGAAAAATAAAGATGAGCATGAACAGCTTGACCAACCGACCAAATATTCTTACTCAATTAAAGATATCATTTTAAACATACAATCAGAAGACAATATCTATACACACGTGCCAACGACATCACTAAACTATATTACATTAACAAAGAGAGCTTTGCAAATTCATATGAGTGATGTGTCTTCACTTAGAAATGAAGACAAATTTATCATAGCACTATGTCAATTAAATATTTTCTTTTAATTATCAAAGGTATTTATCGGAGCGAGTTTAGTGATTAAATCTTCAAGTTTAATAAGTTTGAAAGAGTAGAAATTGACCACAGATTTTAAGGTACTAGAAAAACTTTGAAAATGTCAAAAACTAAAGAGAAAAGTTGAATAAAGATATAGCAAGTCACAAGAGAAGATCAGATATCAGTTACAGCATGTGCATGGTGTAGACTTTAAAAGTTATCTCTATGATTCTCCATATTTCCAATTTTCCATTGCTATCATTGGAAAAATTTCCAAGTTTGTTTTTTCATAGTGGTGTCACCTTCTGTTACAACGACCGTAGATATAAAAAATATTTAAATTAGATATTTAAAATATTTTTTTGTCAAAATAATTACCTAAAGTATAAATGATATTTTTATTTTATTTTAGGCCATAGGGTCGTCGTCTCTGTGTGCTGGCACGCACAAATAGATGCTTAAACTCATTGTCAAAATAGCCTCAACAACGTGTGAGTCAAATGCTCTTGATGAAATTGGGTTCAAGGCTTCAAGCAAGAATCTTGAATTGTGAAAGCTTGTTAGCAAACCAGCTGAAGCATGAAGCTTCTTCTGCTCCTTCCAAGGCTGCTTCATGGTCTTCTTTCAAGCCTTTTCTTCCAAAAAAATTTGGCTCAAATCTCAGTTTTCCTCACCGTTATACTGTTTCTTATGCTTCATAACCTTCTTTCATGCTTCTTCTGCTATTCTCGGAACCGTTGGCCAAAGCATGAAGCTCAGGGACTTACTTGGAAACCTCACTACATCCCAAAGAATCGAGAGTCTTTCCAAGAAAGCTACCCATTCAAGGTTTGCAACCTCAAAGCATATACTTCCAAACACACAATAGAAAAAAGACAAAGGAAACACAACAGTACGAGTGTGAACACAAACATCAAGCAAACAACAATAGCTTAAAAGAAGCCAACAAAGGCGAAAACCTTTTAAGCTATGATGTTTGCTAGAAGCCAGCCACCACAAACAAATCAAAATAATGAACGATGACAAGAGAGAATCCTAAGCCACGACTTGAAAGACACCCTTGAAGAGAGAGCTATATTCATAAGGCTTATTATATATATTGGTAACTAAAGTATATTAATTTATTCATTTCGATAATTAAAGTATTTTTATTAAAATAAATATTTAAAGTATATTTTTAGTTAAATTAGGTACTTAAAATATATTTTTTGATCAAAATAGGTACTTAAAGTATTTTTTTCGTTTGAGTAAGTACTTAAAGTATATTTTTTGGTCAAAATAAGTACCTAAATTTAGATTAAAATTTAGGGTTTATAGGTTAAAACCTAGATCCTTACCCATAATACCCTGAACCCTAAACCCTAAATTCTAACCATAAATCCTAAATTATAAACCTCTACACTAAAACCCCTAAACTCTAAACCCTAAACCATAAATTATAAACCTATACACAAAAAGTTTCCACTGCCAATGTATAGAATAATAATCCTTTTAATTGATGTCACATGACAATTTTTAGGAACCCATATAAAAAATATATATACTTTAAGTATCTATTTTGACATAAAAAAATACTTTAGATACTTATTTTGACAAAAAATATACTTTAAATACTTACTTTGACAAAAAATACTTTAAATACTTATTTTGACCTAAAATTATACTTAAGTACCTAATTTAATTAAAAAATATACTTTAAATATTTATTTTAACAAAAAAATATTTTAAGTACAAAAAAAAAATAATATACTTTAAGTACTAATATTAATATGGTATATAAGCCTATTTATAACCATCAAAAGCAAAATAACTTTGGCACGACTCTCAAAATTTTAAGAGGTAATACTTGTCAATTTTCAAATAATTTCAAATTTCAAAATTTAATACTTTAACCGACATAATAATAAAATTAATTAAATTTGCAGCCCAAAAATATCCCCGCCATAGCAACACCCGCCATTAAAGCCCGTTAGAATTTCCAAATTCATCAAGCTCATTTTATAACCTTATCTCACTTGAGAGCAAATGTTAGTTCCTGCAAACGTCTGTCATCACGTGTCGAGGACGAACACACACCACAAGCAAACAATAACAAGCTAACATTACGAATCTCCTGCCTGTGAACACAACCAAGCAAATAATATTTATTGACCACGTGTCTACACACGAAAACACTATCAATGACTAGGGCTGTTTATTATTAAGTATTCGAAAAATCGAGTACCTAATTCATCCTATACCTCTTTTGTCGGCCCACTTTTATTTTGAGTATCCGTGAAATTCGGGTGCCCAATTTACATTTTTATTTATTTTTTAATTTAAAATTTTAAAATAACATATTATAACACACATAAAATTTAAAAAGTTCATAATACATAATTTAAATATAAAAATTAGTGTTTTGAAGTAAGTTTTAGGATGAAATATTTAGATATATATATTAAAAATACATTAAAGTTAGTTGAGTACTCGATTACCAAAAAATTAATCCAAAACTATTCGGTCAAATAATTTTTTTTAAAAAACTATTAATTTTTTAAGTTCAGATCGGGTAAAATATTTTTGAATACCCTTACTAATGGCACAACAAATTTAAGACATCAACTTATAACTAATCTAATCACACTATAACAACTCTATCTTGACATATTTTGGACAGCATATAAAAATAATAAGAGCACATGTAACAAGGAAAAAACACGATCTTTCACTCTTCATACCACCAGACACGATAAAGAAGCCACACCTAAGCTTAGACCAGAACAACCACAAAGCAATTACCAGAACCACTATCGGACCGTCGACCTTGACCTTTATTCGCTTTATCAATCAACAGACAGATTGATGTTCAAGTCTCAATCAATCAAAGGATATGTCCGGCTTCATTTGTCGGTTGTTTGTTTTCAGAGATTCGTACATGCGGTTAAGTTTTGAAATTGGAAGCCACCTACATCGGGTGAAGTTGCTGGATACAGGTAGTAAATTTTGACGTTCGAATCTAATTTGTAAAATCTTGAGACATTGCAATTTGGTAGCATATACATGTATGTTTTCAAATCAATTTGAAAATAAACGGGGTCATTTGGTAATTAACGAAATACAAAACACACCGTATCGAGGGCTCTCGTCATCGTCTCGAGAAAAAAAGCCGTCGCCGGAACTTCCTTCGACAGAAGAGCAGAAAGGAAAAATGAGCGATCGAGAAAGAGATTGGGATTTCTACCTGCGAACCGTATCGAACAGCGCAAGAGAATCGAGTTCCGCCAACGATCCAGCCTCCGATCCTTCTCTTCTTCATGCCGTGAAGAAACTCTGCGATTTCTGTAAACAAGAAGAGAAATACTCCGACGATTTGGTCGCTAGGATTTATCCTCATATCTACAAGCTTTTCCAACGAGCCACTGTTTCCCAAGCTCAATCTAGTTCTCCCACTGGAATTCTCTTACTGGTTCAAATTCTTTCCAATTATATTTTCCTGATTTTCATTTGAATTATGGAGAAATTTTGAACTAGTTAAGTATTGCCAGTGGAATTTTGACTGAACCTCATTTAAAGTGTAATTAATGCTTTAATTGGCTCTTGTTTACGGTTTTAATCAGGTGCTGAATTTCAATTCGTCAGTGAGACAGTGACTTAGCTTATACCGATGTTTGAAATATTTTCCCGTTTGAAGTAAATGGTATAAAGAAAAATGTTTAATTGGTCAAAAATGGGCAAATTTTAAATGTTTTTCCTTTTTCTAAGTAAAGTGTCGATGGGGAAGTAAAATTATGCTCTCTTTTTTTTGCTTTTGAAAGTAATGAATTTTGGTTGAAAATGGCTTTTTTTTAATGTTTAAGTTTTCAAATGCACTCTTTTGGTTAGCAAAAGAGACAACAAAACAGGCACTCTTTTGGGATACTAGGGCAAAGATGATATGGCTATAAATTCAAATTTTCTTCATTGATTAGATGTACTTCATGTACCTAGTCAAAGTGTTTTTATATTTAAACTAACACTTTAGTTTAGCTGTATTGTTTACATTTCTTTCTTCTGTTTTGTTCTTTTGGATTATTGATCAGGTCATTCTTCATTTTTTCCTTGATTTTGGAGAGGTGGTTCTGCATGATGCTGATCCTAGTCTGAGGACCTTTTTTTCGTTCATGTTTGAGCCAGTAACGATACATAGTATTTTTTGTGATCAATATATATTTTTCTTGGTTGTTGCATAAGTTAGGTTGTGAGCCACTATATTTATTTGATTTGTTTAGTTATTTTGAAAAGATCTTTCTTTTCTTAAAAATCAATGATCTTGACTGGATAAAATGAATCATAATTATGTATTTGCTGCATGAACTTTATGAATTTAAGCATAATCCTATGGATGGATCATTAATTTATCTGTTTGCTGCAATGCTAATCCATGCAAGCCTTCTTTTCTCTTATCTTGCCTATACTCTTATGTCAGTATGCATTTTAGTATTTTACAAAGTTGCACTTTCTGTTTTTCTTAAATTTTACTCTTAGCACTATTCTTATTTTGGTTACAGTGAGTTTGCAGATCCTGTTGTCGCAGCTGCAACTCTTGATTTTCTGAATGTAAACAAGAACAAACTTCTTATTTCTTTCCCCAACTTACTACCTCAGGTATGATCAATGAATTATGATTTTGAGCATATTCTTTTGATAAACATAATGCTCTTTAAGGTATTAAATATGCTGGATAGCTGAACTCATTGCATTACTTTAACTTTATTAAAAATGATGCTATTATTGTCATATTCTTTAGACATACATAACGTTGGTAAAATAAAATATTAAAAGTTACAGAACCTAAAGAACAGAAATAGATTGTACTATCTACTATCTAGCATATATATATTATACTTTGTTAAAACATTTTATGTGCTTGTTCTGTCTAACTACCATTTTCATTAATCCATCTGGATTTGCTCCATGTTTTTAAACTTGAAGGTGCCATGTTTATCAACAATTCATTCCCCTCTATCATTTTACTTGTTATAGCTCATCTTCCATTTGCCAATCATTTATTTTTCATTTCTAAATTCAAATTTCTTGTTGAAAAGTAGACAAAACATGGACTCAAGTATTTATCTCTGTGCATCTCTTACTAATATTCCTTGTTTATTTTGTAGTTTTTCCCTCTGCTTCTGAAGCTGATTGCATGGAACAGATAAAAGTAAGTTCTTCTATCTAAGGTTTATTACCATTTCATAGGCCCTATTCTTTGAGTGTTCGGTGATGTGGTATATTGCCCGACTTGCAATAGCATGCTTTCTCTTTGGTCTTGTCTCCACTTCTGGCAAACCTTTATCAGTAATAAACAGTCTAAACTGATACTATTATCTTGGGATGTGGTTTACTGAATAAACAGTTAAACATAGAGTACTCAAAATGGTTTGTTTATATGGTATAGAGGTAGATATGAACCACTAATGGTCATGTGTCTGCTTTGCAGATTAGAAAAGGCATTTCTGAAGGTTTTTCCTGGATTGGTGTCACCTGGGTCATTTCTCCCCCTATTTCCATCTTTAGTAGATTTGCCACGTGAGTTTATAATCTTGGCTTCTCAGCTGACTGCATTATCCTCTTGTCTGCATTTATTTCATACACCGTCTTACCTCATTTTGGATTTTAAATCCTTATTTGCATTCATTATAATCACTCTTTAACATGAATAAATTGGTGGATGTTTGATATGATAATTATTATTTCATTTTTTTGTTTTTTGTCTTATTGTATTCACTATTCTGCTGGTTTCTCAGATGATTAAGTGATTTTTTTTCTTATTTTTCTTCATTAGCTAATTATGCTGTCTGACTTTTGTTTATCTACATTAGTTGTGGTTGTAGCATTGGAAAAGGTAGAACGAAGCTCAAGGTCACTAATAGGAAGCAATATAGCTTCGATCCAGAAGAGTGCGGCACCTGAGGTTATATGTTGGACTTTATAAATTGTATATTTTAAGTTAAAGCTCATTATATAGTGCAAATGATAACACTCCTTTATATGGCACAGATGCTACTTGCACTCATGGATGAGGCCTATACAGGTTCTACCATTGGGGATGGAGGGGGAGACTCTGAGTCCGAGGAAAGCAATACAATTGATGTTTCTGATCCTCTGTTTCTTGAAATTCTCAAGGATGAAAATGATGGCCTTGCTGTATGGTCTTATATTTTCTAAAACTCTGTTTACAATTTAGACACATAAATATACTATGGTCTTAAATTTCTAAAATTCCATTTACATTTAGACAAAAGCACTTATAAACATAGATATCATCACTTGAGAAAGTGTAGTTGTGTAACCATTACAGGCTTTTTTCTTAGGAATTTATTTCTCAGTGCTCTTGTAGAGTACTCCTTTTCCTTTTAATTTCTATGTTTGTTTTCTCTATATAAACTATTTTAAATTTTTATGGAGTAGTTCAAGTAAAAGAACAGTTTGCATGTTTTCTAAATTAAGGTTAGCTTCTTTAATATTGTGCATTCTTTCAATGGTACCATATCATATTTTTCGAGCTTTGTGTCTGTACCTATTTTAACCTAGTTTATTATTTGATTACTAATATCCCTTTTCTTTCTGTAGTTTGAAATAAGTCGACATTTGACAGAAGATTGATTGTTTCAGGAACACCATTGGACTTCTCCTGGGGTTGCTGCTGTGCTACAAGCTGCAACAAATAGCCCTCAGTCTGATAGATTAAAGCAGATACTCAATATCACACGGCTTCTTGATGTGTATTTTACTATAGTTTTGCGTGATGCAAATAACTGTATGTTTTATGTCATTTTAGTCCTTTTATATCTTTTTTAGTATTTTATAACTCTATCTGGAAAATGTAGCTTTCATTAGAAGTGTTGATGATGTTCATTCCTTTTATCTTAATTTGTGTTTTTGCCTCTATTTTGTAGCATTAATCTGTGCATTAATTCCCATTCTGATGGCCAGAAATTCCACTTTATTTCCTGAAAAGAACTATATGTACGAGGTTCGTATATATTTTCAAAATAATATAGTTCTTTTATTTTATTTCTTGTGGGATTACTGCCTAGTGGTTTTCATAGTATCTAAACAGCGTGTAATCCTCTCTAAATCCTTCTTTACATTAATTATTTGGATCCATGCTTACGGGCTTATGTTAGATGAGTAAAACGGTTTGCATCATTATAATTTTGTATGGATTAAAACCTTTTCTTGTAAATGTCAAGTAATGGATGGCAATTTAGATGCTGAGATTAGAATGGTTTGTATTTATGAGAAGTTATATTTATGAAGGTTCGTAGAAGGCTGCTAGAATTCATGCTTGCTTCATTTCAGCGTTCTCCGGATTTTATTGCGCTCTTGAAGGTACTGTTCGTGCAAATTTTCCGCATGTGTTTTATTAATTTTACCGCATCATATACCAACTTGTATTAAGGCTTAAAGGATTTCACGTGTTGTGTCCTTTTTTGCTGGAACTTCGTTTGGGCTTAGTGTTATTAGTTGGTATAGTTATGGTCCATTTTACCTTCTGCAGAAGCCTATAGTTGACAGACTCGGGGAAGCATATGACAGTCCTGAAAAGGTGAATATTCGCATCCTATGTTTCGGTCAATCAGTCTAGTGCGTTATGGATCTAGTTTGTAAAATCTTCTTTAAATAGACAGAATTGGCGTTACAATTGTGTTGGGCTGTTCGAGAGCATGGCGGCGGCGGTGGATCTCATAAAGATGCAGCTAGGGAACTTTTTGAAAGTCTAGAGCTACTATTGTATGAAAATCTTTCATCTAGGTAATATTTTCATAGCTTTGTTTTTTCTGCCTTTTCAAAAAATTCTTTCTTATGTTGGTTATATTCTGATTTTAATCTTGGTTTTGAAGTAGACTAGGTCTGCGACAGGAGTCTGCTATCAATTCGGACAATAGGAACTTCAGAAAGTCATCACAGTCAAGGCTTCTATGTTTTGCTATCACTGCTATTGCTAAGCTCGCCGCATATCACCGGGAACTATTTCCGAGGGCCCGTGTAGCCTTGAGCAAGGCTGTCTGAGTCCCTTTTTCGCCTTTTATTTTGGTCAGTGCTTGTATAGCGCGGGATGAATTCTTTAACTTAACTATGTTGCTGTTTCCTAACAATTTGTATTCTCATATTCAGGTTGCTCGATCTCGAATATCAGATTCAAGGGTTTGGAGGCGAGCTCGTGATTATCTGGGATTAATGGATGGTTCTGCCATCTGTTTGTCTGTCTTGGGACCTTCCCGGCCTTAACACGAGCACACGCACAATCCCAGAACTGTCAACTGGAATGATGGCAGCACAAAAATGATTGCACATATTCCGTTTTACATTCTTGGTGAGAAGGAAGGTAAGAGACCTTGCCACCTACCCTCCCACTTCAAACAGAAACAACGTTGCAGTTTGTTTTCTTGTTCAGCTCTCTTCCATTACAATTTCGATTACCTTCATTGTTTCCGATGCAGATCCACCCTTCCATGATTTTTCATTCTCAGATATTATTCCGAGAAATCGATAGCAATGAGCTTCTATAGAAAGGCATCTCTGGACTCCCGAAATTTTATTGGAATTTCCAGTTTTGAGATTCATCCTGTAAGTTTCTTTTGACTATGATGTATCAAATGAACCATTCTAATGAATAAAAGTTCAACCACTTTATAAAATTAAAGTTCCAAAACATGGTTCCAAAATCCTTAAACCACTGTCTGAAGATCCCAACATTTTCAAGTTCCAGTTCCATTTCATAATCATACAACAAAAACAACATAAAATGAAACATATAGGCAAAAAGGGACAGTTCATTTGGATTCCCTCATCCCTATTTCCATTGAAGCAGACATTTATTGTAATCTCAGCCCAGAAAACCTGCAACTCTCAAACAAATAATCCATCAAACATTTGCAGGATGTAAAAAACAAAACAAAAAGGTAGCTCAAAACTTACCATTACAAGCTGTGTATCGAGTTTTAAAACTCCCCATCACCTAAGATAGCATCACTGATCATAGCAACAGTTATGTTCAAGACTTCATCCATGATATCAACCGTCGACTTAGGTACAAATTGGTCAGTCGATAAGGTGTCGATTTGAAATACTGCCGTTAAGATACTTCCCACATGTTCATCTCCTTGCCCCGGTGGCTTAGCAGGCAGAATGGCGAACCCTGATGGTAAAAGAGGTGGACAATTTGGGTTCTCGCCGTTCAAGATGTAGGACACGGTGTACGTATTGATTGGTGCGTATACTATATACGCGCCGGTTTCATCGTAATAGTTTTCTTGCAGATGCATTGTGGTGTTTCTGATCGGAGATGGCTGAGAATTCCGTAGTACATATACTTATCAGCTCATACGGAGGAAATTGTAACGAGAAGAAATGGAAATAGTAAGCAAACTTACACTCAGTTGCATAATAGAAATTCGATTCTCAGGATTTTCACCAGTTCTCACAAAGGCAAGCTCTCGGATAAGTCGTCCATTTAAAAGCAAATCCCACTGCATACATATATTTGACCATATCAAAGTTTATACACATGCATGTATGTGTATAATACTTTATTTATTTATTTATTTACATATATCGATATCCGACATTCAGATATCATGTTTGACACATTTCTTTTACGTACCTGGAATCTGGACGGTACATGTTGAAGAAAATCGAACAGGGTCTTCACCGCAACCGGGAATCGAACAGAAGTAGTTGAGACCAAAGTATTAGTAGGAGCCCTCCCCGGAACAGCTAACATGTCTCCGATTCTGATCCTAACAACATCAGAACCAAAGTAATTTGAAGGCAATTCCATCCATAAATTCTCAGTACATGAACTGATATTCATGAAGAAATTCCTAGTCATCCTTTGAGCCAACTTCAGCAGACTCTCCCTCCCCGGTTGCAGTATCAAAACTGAACAAAACAAATCGAGGCAATCGATAATTCGTGACGCGCTCCGGTGATTAAGTCCGGAATTAGAAATCGGAAAGGAAAGAGAAGATACTTACCTCCAGCATCTGTAGGAGCGGTTCCAGCAATTGAAGCTGAGAGCCATTGGCAATGCCTTTTGATCCCTGAGATCCATCGTTTGGCACCGAATGCAAAACCTGATGTGACGATGAAATGGAAGAGAGGGTGAAGGGATGCGTGATCGGCTTCGACATGTTCGACCCACGTAACCTTGGAGCATCCATGTTGGGGCATGTCTTGGATCAAACAGCCTGATGGCCTTCTTCGGAACTGGTGTTCTGTGCCTGGGAATAAATTCTCCAGGGAAACATCAACGACTCCCCATGTTCCATAAGCCAGCATTTTGCAATACCTTGCGAAATAGCCTTGTCGAGTTGGAATCAGTGGTGTAGACTGATGAAACTCAGCTGTCATCTGCAGGAAAATGGATATTGGAAGTGAACCATTAGTTACTATGCATGCAGAACGTAAATACGTAACTATCTTGAACATATTAATAAGAGAAAAATAAATTTTGTTAACTTATCGAGATCTTTTTATTATTTCTATTTTTCATTTTCAGGAAAACGAAATAAACGAATAGATCTAAGTCTTAAACCGAAATCAAAAGGAACAAAGAAATCTCCATGAAACATAATTGAGTATTTTAATGATTACTCTAACCCTAAACTAAAATCAGAATAAACTTGCAGGCCTTTGTAGTTATTAAGTACTATGACACAACTCTACTTAAAAATTAATTAGAGGAAATATTGGAATGGATTGTAAAGAATTTCCAAGGAATTATGATTGAAAACAATGATTTCTATAAACCCTAAACTTTAAACCGAAATCAAAATGAACTCGTAGGTCTTTATAGTTAACAAAGAAATATTCAATTGCCACAATTCTTTCCTTAATATCAATTAGAGGGAATAAAAGAATGAATTTTAAATAATTTTCAAAGAAATTGGGATTGGACTTAATGATTCTCCTAAACCCCAACTCAAAATCAAAATGAAGTTAGATGCTTTGTAGTTTAACAGAGATATCCAACTATGAAATAAATCTTTCCTTAAAAATCTCGAAACGATCGTAACGGATTTTCAAAAATCTATAATTAAAAATGATTCCTTTAACTAAATAAAATCAATCGAACTCAAAGGTTTTTTAACAAAACCTTTCAAGAAAATAAATTTGGAGTAAAAAGAATTTTCAAAAAATTATGATTAAATCTAATGATTTCTATAAACCCTAAATCAAAATCAAAATGAATTCATAGAACTTGTAGTTAACAAAGACATGTTCTGGTACAAAACAACACTTTCCTTATAATTTAAATTTGATGATTCCCCTAAACTTATAGGGTTTTAGTTAACAAAGAAATATTAAACTAAAACCTAACTCTTTCCGTAAAAATCAATTAGAGAAAATAAAAGAATCTTTCATGTAAAGAGTTTTTGAGAAATGATGGTTGAATTTGATGATTTCTCAAAACTATAAATTGAAATCAAAATGAACTCAGATAACCTTTTAGTTAACAAAGAAATATTCAAGTTTTACACAACTTTTTTCTTAAAAATCAATTAGTAGAAATAAACGAATAGATCTTAAAAAAACAATAAATTATAATTGAATTTAATGATTTTCCTAAACTCTAAACCGAAATCAAAATAAACTGGCAAGACTTTTGGTTAACAAAGAAAAGTTCATCCATGACACAACTTTTTCCCTTAAAATCATTTTGATGAAATAAACAAATGGATTTTAAAGAATTGTCTACAATTTATGATTGAATCTCAATGATTTTTCTAAACCATGAACCAAAATAAACTCAGGACTTTTAGTTAACAAAGAAATATTCAACTACGATACAAAACTCGTAAAGAATTTTTGAGAAATCATAATCGAATTTAATAATTCTCTTAAAACCCTGAACTAAAATCAAAATGAATTCAAAGGACTCGAGGTAACAAAGAAAAAACTATGAAACAACTCTTTCCTTCAAATTTTATGTTGTTCTTTCTTTACATAAATGAATAAAAGATTTCTATAAAACAATCAGGTTATTAAAAGAAAATTTCCATAAGCAAAACTCAAACGTGAAGAATTCCATGCATGGAATATTGCTGAGATTTCAATAGAGTAATGAATCATATAAATTTATAGATTTTTAATGAGACAAACAATGCATGTTTAGGGCGTGTATGATTTAATCTTAATAAAATCATATTTTTTGAGAAAAAAAAATAAATTTAGAGATAAAAATAATGGATTTTGAGGTTTACCACTTGTAGAACTCCATTATAGCTCCCATCAACACTATTTAAAACAATTCCCAGCAGTGATGTTTTGGAGACAATGGGGGAAAACACCATTGACCATTGGTTCTAATCATAAGAAAAAATGAAAAAAAAAAACATTAGTTCATAGATAACTATAAAATGAAAGGACAAAAGGTAAAAAACAAACCGGATCCATGAGCAATCCAACAATGTTCATAGGGTTCATGTTAATGAATTCGGTATGTCGCGAAGCTTCCATGTGCAATGGCTCGGTTCCGGGTGTCACAGAAGGCTGTGTCGGGATATTCAGACTGAAGCTATCGAAGCTCGGAAACAGTTGGGGTTGGCCGACTTCAACCATTCTTATTATATCTTGAATTGTTGCATCAAGAGAACCGAATTCCGTCAAGTATTGAATCTCATTTAGGGTCTCCACTTCACCATTGTGTTGCCACAGTGGTTCTCCCGTTGTAGCCAGTTTTACCAGCTCCTCCATGGCTTTGGTAGCTTTCTCGATGGTCTTGTTCCTGTTCGGATCGGTTACTATCGAGACCGCCATGAGAAGATCGCTCACTCTGTTCATGTTATTGGGGGGAACGTTCAACCATGGTACCGAACCAAATGGGTTTGGCGTAGGAAAAGAATAATACATTGGAGGGAAGCTAAAGTTCCCATTACCATGTAAAATATAATTCTCCTGTGGAAGAAAAATAAATAAATCAACAAAGCAAGGGATCAAAATGATAAGAAAAAATGGCCAAATTTCTCATTTTTACTTGTTTTCATCAGCATGAAATGGACTAAAAATTTTAGGGGTTTCCCCCCCTTAAATCTTGTTCATTACTTTGAAATGGACTTCAAAATCTAGGGTTTTTCTTTAATGTGATTAAAATATGCCTTCGAATATATAAAAAAATTATAAAAAATGAAATAAATAAAGAAAAATAAGAATTTACCTGTGGAGTCATTTGAGGAGGTTGATTAAACCCTAAAGGGTTACCAGCAACCTGAAATCCATTCCCAAAAGCTGCTTGAAAGCCCCCCATTGGACTAATTTACCAAAATCAAAAAAATAAGTAAAATTAAATTAAACTCTAGACATCTTTATTTTTTAAAATAATTAACTTCATATGAAAAAATATATTTTTTTATATTTTTTCTCACTTTTCTTCCAAGGGTTCAACTATATTCTGGATATAGCCAAAACCACCATTGTTGAACTGTTCCTCTACGTTATTATCCTGTTGGATATTACCACTCCTATTTGCTCCATTTCCACCCATGTTATCCATCTGCAAAAATAAAAAAAATAAAGATCTATTTAGTTTAAGTTTACATAAAATAATAATCTATCTAAAATTTTTATCTTTTTCCTTAACATAAAAATATTAAAAAACTGAAGAAAAAAAAAGAACATGGATATAGATTAAAAAATTGAAAAAAAAATCATGTATAAATGTTACATGCATCATCAACAAAATAACTCTTGAAAATCAAAGTTTTCGAAATAAAAGAAAAAAAAATCATACTTCAAATCAAGACTGATGAACGATCTGACTATTTTTTTTCTCTAGAGAGTATACCACACTAAAAACTTTGTCTTTGCACAAATAAAATTTACCCAAAAAGCTTATTTATATAATATTTTTAGGGGAAAATAAGGTAAAAAAATGAGGAGGTTAGGGTGGGGGGTTTGGTGGAAACCTAGTAAACGACTGCATTGCCAGGTCGGAAACCACTCATTGTTCAGGTTCCCTGCTGACGTGGTAATCCTGATAAGTTCATGAGAGTGTGGGTTCTTTTTTGCTTTCACACTTATAATTAAGTCAATGGTTTTTCTTTTGTTTTTGTTTTCAGTGAAACTAAACTAATTATTTCGGGAAAAGTGTCGGATTAGATAATAGAAGAGACAAAAGACGATTAATGTTTAATTTTAAAAAAAGTTACTAGAAACTTATTTAGAGATGAAAGTTACGACTTAATTAAAAAATATTTATTCATTGTCAGCCCAAACTAGAATTGTAGTAAAATATTTACACATGTTTGTCAAAATTAAATTCAAACTATGCATCATGTAATTGATTAAATTTAGTTCGGTTAGTGTGTTGTTCATATAATTTAACTATTATTTAATTAAACTTATTCACGAGTAGTAATATGTTTACTTCAGATGGTAATAAAATATTTACAAGTAATTGTCAAAATCTAATCCAAACTATAAATTAAGTAGTTGATCGATTGATTGGATTTTATTTCTTTTGTCTTTCGGTTTAGACGTATTTTTCTCAGTATTTTTTGTCCGACAATATTCCTCTTTTTGGTTATTAATAAACTAACTTTTGCTTTACAAATAAAAAAAAAAAGAGAAGAGTTTATGTTTATGTCTTTTGTTTAAAAAACTGTAAACTAAATAAAGGTTATTGTTTTAAACAAATTACTACTTAAGTCTAATCTAAAAACTAAAACTTCATTCGATTTTTTAAACAATACCTCATTAAAAATCCTCCTTCATAAGAAATCTAAACAGTTCAATAGTTTGTTAAAAGTTCGATAAAATTATATTTTCCACGTTTTAAATTAACTATTATAATTCAATTATGTTCTCTTAACATATAATTTCTAACATCACCCCTTTATTCTTATATAATATATATATACGTATATGACTCAACTATGAATTATGAAAATTATATATGGGTGAATAATAAAAAATGAATAAAAGAATAATGAAAGAATTACACACCTTAAAATTTTCATTTTCATAACAAAAATAGAAGAAAAAAACATCACAAAAGGTAAAGAAATATTTGGAAATAAAGTCGGGCGAGAAGCATATTATATCGCAATTCTTACCTAGACTTCATTCAAAGGACCACACAACGGTAAGAAATAGTTTCCATATATACAAATACATATACAAGATATAAGATAAGATTTAGTAATACAGTGTAAATGACATTATATTAATTTTAGACCATTAAATAAGATTAAATTTATGGTTGCGATTAAAAGTAGAAAATAATAATAATCTCAACCATAAATTAATATTCATACAAACTTTTTTAATTTCTATATTGTGTAAGTAGATCATATTACATAATATATAATTAATTATATGAGTGTTGCCTTTTATATTTTTAAATAAGAAAGAAATTTACATTGAAAAACTATAGATTTCTTAATGTTCATTTACTTAGTGGGCATACCTCTTCTAATATTTTTTTTTCTTTCGAATAGTCTATTTCTTCTGATATTTAAAAAATAAATAAAAGAGCTAAATGAATGATCTAATAAAAACATATTATTATTAATAAAAAGTTTGAACTCGAATAATTTTATCTGTAAATCATGCGTGGTTTATGAAATAATAATGTTTCTACTTCCTACGATTTATGTTACAAAAATGTTTCTAAATTAGAACGAAAATTATTGTATAATTGAACTTGCCACGTGCCCAAGGACGGACCTAAAGCTTAGGTTGGGATGTCACCCCCAATTTTTATTAAAAATATAAAAGAATTTTTACTTTTTGATTCATAATTTTTAATTTATCTGAACTTTGCCCCTATTTTTTATGGTTAATTATACTTTACTTTTAGTTTTGATTCTTGACTTTGTCACTGCATACGTTATATTATCTTCATGTCGGGCCATAATAATATATATACATTTAAAAAGTATTTTAATTTTACAAATGATGTTAACAAAATATCATGTATCCTTGAGTGATATTTAATAAATAATAAATAAATAAGTAAATATTTCATAACCTCGTTTACGAATTTCATAAATTTCATGATTAATATATCAAATGTAAATTCATAAGAAATAACGTATTTTTATTTTTATCATAAAAAGATAATATGAAAAAGAAAACGTTTTTTTAAAACGAAAACGTATTACGTTTAATTGAGAACGTTGGGTGATTACAAGGAAATTAATGCAGTGTATTGGGGGTGCACGTGGGGAGCATGAACTCTCTCCCCTCTTGTCTATTTTTTTGTTTGCTTGTTTCTATATCATAGAAAATGAAAGATTAATGGACCCCCTCTAGGCTCTATCTAACTTCATAGGACCAAATTTTTGTATGGATTTACAATAATATTAACCCTAAAATAATAATGAAACGAAGGAGCGCCGTTTACTTTTTTTAGATTAAAGGCATAATGTCAAAAGATGTCTTTAATGTTTGACTGAATTGTCATTTTGATTCTTATTTTTTGAAGCAATTTAGCCTTCAACATTTTATTTCGAGTCAAAATGGCCCCTCTGCGGATGCAAACTGTTAGTCAACTGATGGTAAACAACTTAAAATGACTTGACAGAATGACACGTTAAAAGAAAAAATATTTTATATTTTATACAATTTTATAAAATTATTTTTGACTAGTGTGCCGTTCTATAAAGTCAACACATTTGCCTATATGACACTACTCGGCGTGTACTGCCATATAGGTTTGTCTTGTCATTTACCGTTAGTTACCTGACAGTTTGCATCTGTAAAGGGGTCATTTTGACCCAAAATGTAACGTTGAGGGTTAAATTGTTTCAAAAAAGAATATGAGCCAAAATGACTATTCAGTCAAACTTTAATGACATTTTTTTGGCATTATGCCAAGATTAAAGCATATATATATATATAAGATCCACTTACACTGAATGTAAAACTCATAATTTTACACGTTTTGTTGATCGTTGGATGGGTGAAATGGATGGTTGAGATTAACCCTTTACTTTATGTGTGTGTGTGTGTGTATATATATGAGATAGGATCCAGTTACACAATGTAAAACTCTTTAAGTTTTACAAGTTTTTTGGATCGTTGGATGAGTAAAACAGATGGCTGAGATTAACAATAGAATATGTGAAGATTATCACTTGGGAAAAAAAGTAAGGAGTTAATCTCAACCATCCATTTCCCTCATCCAACGATCCAAAAATTGTGTAAAACTAAAGTGTTTTTATATATATATATAAGGTTAGGATTCACCTACACACAATGGAAAATTATATGTTTTACACATTCTTTAGATCGTTGTCCCTTTCTATGCCCCACAAAAAATACTAAAAATTAAATTCTAAACTCTAACCCTAAATTCCACATCCTAAATCCTAAACTTTACACCCTAAAAAATATATCCTACCCCTAATTCCCTAAACCCTAACCATAAATCCACCTTTTCAAAATGGGAGCACTAAAAGATGCATGGTTTGGGGACAGGCAATTTTCATCATATATATATGACTGAGACTAATGGTATAATATATATATATATATATATATATCATTTTAGGGGTAGTTCAAGGCCTTATCTAGACCTGGAAAACTTGACCCGAGACCCGATATTGACCCGAACATGATGACCCGAAACCCAAAATAAACTGAACCGAACTGAAACCGACCCGAAATTTTTGTTGAACCGAAATGGACCCAAATCGATTTTCAACTGAACCGAATTAACCGAACCAAATGCTACCCGAACCGAAAGCTGAACCGAATATTGACCCTATTTTAACCCGATAATTAAGGTAAAGTAAATGAATAATTTATTTTTAATGTTATCTATTTCTAACAATATGATAAATAGTATAATGATATATGTTTTATTATCTTTTTGTATTATACTATGGGAGAGATCGTTTCTTTTCTCAAAATTATGGTATAATAACATTTTATTTCATTGTAAGTTTAAATATTAATCAAATAAGGCTTTTGTCCCTACTATTTTTTAAATTTAGAAGTTTAATAGACTCTTTTCCCTCCCAATATTTGATCTTAACTTCATCCTAAACTACACTCTAAACCCTAAAGCATTAACACTAAGCCCTAAAAAATCCTAAACCATAAATCTTAAGTTATAGAAATTAATCTTATAAACTAATAACCTTAAACTACAACATAAGCCCTAACCATTAGCACTAAGTCTAAACCCAAAACCATAAACCGGAATTAGGGATCATAAAATATAGCATAAAATCGAAGTTACAGACTAATTTGACAATTTGGAAGTAATAGAATTTGAGAGTTCAGTGGCCAATTTCACAATTTTACCATAAAATATAGCATAAAACCGAAATTAGGGACTAATCTGACAATTTGGAAGTAAAAAATTTTTAGAGTCCAGTGATCAATTTCACAATTTTTCCATATAAATAAATAGGGGTCAATTTCGGCTGAAAATTAAATCTTAGGAACTTAAATGAACAAAATACCAATATATTAAAATTATTAAACTAAATTAAAAAATAGAAATAAATACGTGTCAATTTCAACTAAATGTATATTTTTAGGGATTAAATATCACTGTGGGGAGGGGTTGCTATATCCGAAGTCCAAACCGTGGGGATACTTCATACTTATGACTAAATTGAATTAAAATAAAACTTAAAAGTAAATATTAAGACTAAAGTGTAACATTTTAAACGCACCAGGACTTAGAGGTTAGTTAACCCCTAACCTAAAAAATGGGCGGCTCGTTTCCCACTTTCCCTCCAAGTTTTCCCTCCTTTTTCTTGCAAATTGTTTTCCCCTATTTTTTTAACTAAAATTACCCGGTTATCTTTTAGTTTTAGGTTAGGGGTAATTCATTGTTTAGCCCTTCTAATTTTACATGTTTTTGATTTAAGTCCCGAATTTTCACTTTTAGGTTTTAGTTTAATTCAATTGAGTCTCAGTTTAGATTAATTTAATTGAAATTTCACAATTTGTTTTAGAATTCTTTTAATTATGTTTGTGATTTAAATATTTAATCAAATTCAAATGCATAAATTAGCAAATTGAATCATAATTAATCTCATAAACCAATAACCCTAAACTAAACCATAAACCATTAATACTAAACCCAAAACCATAAACATTAAGGAATCATAATTAATCTCATAAACCAATAACCCTAAACTAAACCATAAACCATTGATACTAAACCACAAACCTAAAGGAATCAAAACTAATGTCATAAACCAATAACCCTAAACTAAACCATAAACCTCAAGGAATCAAAACTAATATAAAAAACTAATAACAGTAAACTAAACCATAAACTGTTAATATTAAATTGTAAATCATAAACCATAAATCATAATTAATCTCATAAATCAATAACCTTAAACTAAACCATAAATTATTAACACTAAACCATAAAACATAAACCTTAGATAATAGAAATACCCAACTCAAACCGAATTGACACAATCTTACGTATCCTACTGACACAAAATCTTCTACATAAACGAAGTCTTTGTGAATCATAACCCAACTCAAACCGAATCGACACGAAAATTCAAAATTTGACCTGATCTAAAACCGATCCGAGCGACCCGATATAAACCCGAACCGAAAGCGCCCGATCTGATATTGACCCGACCCGAAAACAACTGATCCGATTTTGACCCGATCCGATACCCGAACCAGACCCGACTGATCATAGACTCGAACTAAACCCGAAGCAGACCCGAACTTACCCGAACCGAATCTAAAACGATTTCAGACAGACTCGAAATGACCCGAACCAAAATGATTCGAACCGAACGACCCCATTGCCACCTCTAGCCCTATCTTTCATTCCGCCTTGCTCTTGTTTCTATAGAATATAGGCAACTATTTGGATCGAATTCGAATATCACTCGTGGAGACGAAGTTAGGAATAATCAAAGATTTTATCTCTAGTTAAATAATAATTATAAATTTAACGTCCTTAAAAATTAAAAAATCATTTTAATTTTAATCTTGCTCCTCCATTCAATGAATATATGTATATTTAACTTATTTAAAAAATTAACAATTCAATTATAATCATTTTAACGCATTTTTTTAACTTTTACCTATAAAAAAATTCTAACGTTTACCTCGGCCCCGCTACCCAAAATTCGTAGCTTTGTCGCACTAATAGTTTTAGTTTAATCTTGTGACATGTTTTTACCCTCGATTTGAGTTTTATGTTAACGGTTGACATAGTTTTTTTAATAATAATTCTTTTCAATAATAAAAAATGTTTAATTCCAAAATATTTAGAAACAAATCTTCACCAAATCTTCACACCAACTAATCCAAAAAGAATATATATAGTCGATAGATGAGTCTAAAATACAACCGGTTACTATAAGATTTAAAAAAGTTAAAATTGGGCATGACCAAAATACTTACCAAGTGCGTAACTTTTTAGAGTGAGCTGAGTAACATTTTAGGTTAAAATTGAAAATATTATGTTGTCCATTAAATTACATAACTATTTTGGTTTGCAACCTAAAAAGTTACCATGTAACATTCTCAGTTGTAACTGAAATTATTACCAATTGTATAAACTTTTAAAGTAGACATGTAATATTTTAGGTTAAAACCCACTACAATATAATATTTTCGGTTGTAACCAAAAATTAATATTATTAGAGTAACTTTTTAGAGTAAACAGAATACTATTTTAGGTTAAAATTTACCGCAAATTAGCCTCAAGTTAGGGTGCCGCACAACAGAACTATTGCAATCAATAGCTTTATATTATTATTGAGGAAAAAAAGAAAGAAATATGAAAACTGTTTTCACTTTGTTTTAAAGGAGAAATTGGGTAACTAAGGAGCAGGGCCGGATGCATGTGGTTTTTATAGGAAGCAATTATATACCCATAATCTGAAAAAAATAAGTTCAATTTAGTATGTAAAAAGAAAATATAGAAATTTACGTACTCATTTAGAGGGAAAATATTTTAGACCCTCGATTTTTAAATTTTTAAATCCGTCATTGTTAAAAGAGTACTTACATGGAAATGGTCTAAAGGACCAGGGAAAGATCATAATAGAAGGCTGTAGTAAAATGAGTAAAACGCAGTTACAATGTGTAAAACAAGGCAGATGTCTCCATGTGATCAATGAAAACCTTCCAAATCCATGTCCTAAATTTGGCCGTGGAGTCCCACCATCAACGCAATGTGCCCTTTCCCTTCCTCCTTTTGCATCAAATTGTTCACAAGGGTATGTTCTTTTAGCATTTTAGTAACTCTAATTTCATTCGGATTTACTCAAAAAGTTGACAGTATTTAGAAAATGTATAGATGGTAATAGCATTTTAGTAACTATAATTTTCATTCGGATTTACCTAAAAAGTTAACAATATTTAGGCTTCATTCAGCGCAGTTTTTGAGATCGCTTTTGGCTGCCGAACAGAGAAGCTTCACCGAACACTTCAACTTTTGCGCTGTTTCACCCCGCTTCTCCACCTAATTTGGCCTCAAATGCAGCTGTTGGAAAAGTTGGAATTTTCAGGTTCTCCTAGAACGCGACTTCTCCACTCAAACCAGCTTTCCAACAGCTCCGTTAAACAGAGTCTTAGAATATGTATGGATGAAAATAGCAATGAATAACAACGTTTATTGTGTCTATCTTATTCGTACTATCAATAACATGTATGTTTATTATATTCTTATTAGCTGACATTGTCTTATTCGTTGTCTTTTGAGATAAATTAAGGTGAAGTAATAGTTGAACTATACAGTGAGATAAATGATTTAAATGTCAAACTCAGAAAACAAAGTATAATTTAAGGACTAAATTGAATATTAACCCTTTTATACCAACAATAATAATAATGAAATTGTCAGCCAAAGCAAAAGTCATACATATAATTATAGAAAACAAGTCATATATATGTGTATGTGTTTGGTTATTGAAGAAGTCAATGTTGTCCAAATAATTTCTCAAATACGTTGATATATTCCCTTCCAATGATGGGAGCATGTATGTATGTATGTATTCCAACCAATGATTTTGTAACAAACACAAAGAGATCCTTAACTTCCTCACAATTTTTTTAATAATCAAAGTTTCAAAATTTAAAATTCGCAACCAACGGGTTCGTCCAAGTGGTAAGCAGTTTGGTATCACTTAAGTAGGTCTCGAATTCAAGATCTTGTATATGTAGAAAATCTTCACTTGGAGACTCACACTACATCAAGTTTGGTATATAGCGGCGTTTTTAGATCAAACGCCGCTAGTGTTGCACATATCGCGGCGTTTGAGGAAAAAATGCCACAAAATAACAAACTTCGCAGTGTTTACATAAAAAACGCCACTATAGACTGATATAAAGTGGTGTTTTTTAAAAAATGCCGGTAAAGTGAGTGATTCAGTGACGTTTGTTTTGTCAAACGCCGTAATTGTTAGTACTTTAATGGTGTTTGGTTTAACAAACGCCACAATGATTTTCATTTGCCTATTACTCTTCCTCAGACACGATCCCCGAATACCAAATATCAAATCCCTAAATCTTTGTTTCTCTCTCGCCACTCTCTCGTCGTCAGCGGTCGTTGCAGTTGTCCTTTAGGTCGCGTCTTCATCGGACGTTCGGGGATCTCAATATACTATTTCAGCAACTTATCTCACCAAAAAATGAGAGGGCTCCTTCTCTATCCCCTGATCGCAAATACATCCGTCAGACAGATGGTACTTCTGTGGAGGTAATTTCTTCATGTACCAAACATGAATATGCGTTGCGAGGCAAGAACCATGAGGGTTGACTGCAAGAGTTCGATCTCAATTGCAGTGTTAAATCATTGGTTTAAAAACCAAACAGGTCCGCATTCAAACGGCCTGCGATAAATCGATATAGGTTTCATCAACTTCCGTTTTATATTTTTTACTCTTTTGGAAAATATTTGTTTATTTACCTGCTTGTTGGATTTTTGTTTCATTTTCGTTGTTCAGGTTATTGGTGTTTCCAGAGGCATTGCTTTCTGGAGATGCGGATGAAGAACATCGAGACAAACCTGACCGGGTGTGCTTGCTAATTACTTGAGTGATGTTTTAAATTATGCTTAATTGTAGTCTTAATTATTGTTTTTTAGCTTAATTTCTATGTAGATGTTCAGAATGGTAATAATTGGGTCTTTTTTCAACATTGAGAATCTTTAGATTATGGTGTTGAAGATCAACTTCGTAGCCAAATACAACACTATGAAATAGTTAATGTAGAGTGTTCTCACAATTACCTGGGTATGTTTTATTTTTCTTCCTCTTTCCGTCAGTGCTTTAAATTTGGTTATCTATTTCGAGTTTATTAGCGATTCAACTCTGGTTTTCCCTATTTTATGTTGTTGTTAATTGTCTTTAGCTACTTGAGAATAATACATTTTAGTTAAAAAGAATTATCTTTTTATTCTCATTGGCTAGGCTTTGTGTTTACACATATTGACATACACCTCTACAAGTTTTTGTATTGTGAATTTTCCAATTTGCTCAGTATTGTTAGTTGTTACCTTGCTATTATCAAAACCAATACTTTACATAGTTATTTCTCCTATATAGTACACATTCAGGAGGAATTTGGATAGCAATTAACCTGGCCACACAGCCTGTTACTTATTTCACCGGACGTTTTGTATATATCATTGTTTCTGTGGAGGTAATTTCTTCAAGTGTTCAAATATGAATGCTAGTATAACATCCCAAAAACCGGTCTAGTCGAATTCAGGTTCCGACGATCAGAAACCCTACACTAGAATGGTCCAAATATTGTGTTGACGTTGACCGCATGGTCAATTGTATCAATATTGGACTCTAATTGAATCCCATACTATTTAAGGACCTTACTGAAAGTATTGAAAACCTGTTTAATCGCTAAATTATAGAAATTGAAAGTTTGGGGGATACAAGTATAAAGAATTAAGAGTTGAGGGATTAATCTTGCGATTAGCCCCTCCTCGATTATAATCACCACATACGTGGAATTATCTGGAGGGATTCCTCCACTTGAAGAAAAGCTCCTAGTTAAGAATAGGAGAAGGAAATGAAAAAGGACTAGAAACTTACATGAGAAAGAATTAAGCACACACCTCAATCTCATCTTCATCTTCTTCTTCTTCCAAGCAAGCACCTCTATTGTTGAGGGTTGAAAAGCTTGAGTTTTCTTCGGTTTATTGATAACGAAACGTTGATACCGACCGGGTAAGCTATAATCCCCAATCTATTGATGAAATCCATGGTTATATCAAGCTTAATCTTAAGCTAAGGTTTTGGCCATCCATGGAATTTGTTAGCCAATAGCTATTTTAAGTTTCGATATTGACTTTGATATCGTTATATTGATTTCGATATTGTATTATCAATTCTAACTGATTCCTATTGTTTAACCTAGCTTAAGAATTGAATAAAGAGCATCCACCATCTCCATCAAGGGCTAGGGGCAAGGGAATTGCTATCTGAGAGCCTTGAAAGCTTCAGATTATCGAGGTGAGTGTAGTCGGAGTCTCGGGATTGGGCTAGGTGCCTTTCCCGATTTTGTTATTATTGAAATTGTCATCGCTAACCTCATTGTTAAGTATTATTGCATCGAACTACTTAGAGGGTATCGTGGTAAGTAGTGGTAAGTTATTGCATCGAGTATTGAACATTGTCATTGTTATCATCATTGTTAATAAACATCGGACATAGAATATTGTCGTTTTCATTGAGTATCGTTATTGTCATTATCATTATTATCATCACTGAATCATGAAAATGTAGGATAATGATTATAGAGCATTGACATTACCATTGTTATTGATTATTGATGTCGACATTGTTATTGTTATCAAAATATTGCAAACGAATCACCGACTATGGATATCATCATTGAGGTCATTGAAACATTGCTAATGTCATTGATATTGTTATTGCTCATTGTTAAAGTCATTAAATACCTTGAATATTGTCATTGCTATTGAATACCGACCATTGATATTGCCACCAGACTTTGGATTCGAAGGACATTGGATACAATTGGCATGCCATAGAATTCATGAGCTCAGTGTACGGTGGACTACGGTCCTAGGGCTACAACCTATATTGATTTGGCGAGGTGGAAGGATGTTTGTGATATTGGTCATATTGGCGAGGCGGAGGGACTAGACCATTTCACTGATTTGGCGAGGCGTAGAAATTCACATATCCACTATCCAGAATCGATCCAAGGGTTATTGCTAAAACATGATATTATTGCTATTGAACATAGTCATTGCATTGTCATTATTGATCCATGGTATAGTCATTAATATTGTAATCGATACGGTCTTAGGGTGTTTCAAAATAGGTTAACTCTAGTCAACCTGTACCGATATAGCCCCAGCTGTATCGAAACAGGCATTAGTCAACGAAAGTTAGAAGTGAATCTGTGTATTTCCGTATTGATACGACATGATGGTGTATCGATACGGCATGACCGTTATTACAGTTATAAGACTATAATTAGCAAGTCAAAGTTGGTCAACCCGTATCGATACAGTCCCAGCTGTATCAAAACGAGACTTGACAGATTTAAATGGGTTCTAAACCTTGTACACCTGTATCGGTACAGCCACAAAGTGTATCGATACGTTGGTAGTTAATTCTGTTAAAAGACTTAGACTTAGACTGCAGTTTTGCATTGTTTACAAAATAGTCACTGAATGTTGTATGGTCTAATTGGATAGGTAAATGTTATCGGTATAACACGAAAATTTACAAACTTATTGTTATTAAATTGAAATTTCATTGTGGTATTTTTAATTACAGAAAAAGACCTCTAAATTACCAGATCTATAGTTTAGTCCCTAAAACTTGTAGAAGTTATAAATTAGTCCTAATTGATTAATCATTGTTCCTTATGGGATAAATCGAGCTAATATGTATATTCGGTAATGTTTGGAAAGTATAACATTGATTAAGTGTTAACCATTATATGAAAATTCATCGCACCGATCGCCGTACAGTCACCAGTAGCACACTCCGACCCGGTTCTCGACCGGGCCGGAAAAGGGGTGTTACAGCTAGACACTGTCTTTAGTTGACATTAAATCATTGAGTAGAGGTAATTTTGGATTATAAATATGAATCGTTGTTTTTGTGCATGTAATTTCTTCAAGTTATTTGGATTATATTTTTAGTTGCTTGTAATAAATTCAACATTCCATTTATCACATACCAAATGTAATCTAACGCCAGTAGACAATGTTAAAAACCATGTAAACTTTTTCTCTCCAAAAGTTGCTGCATTTGGTTGGCTTGTTGTCTTGCATTTTCCTTTTATCTATTTGAGGTCTGTTTGAACTTTATCATTTTGTAATGTTGAGGAACAATTTTTCCCTTAATTGATCTCTTATTTTTGCTAACACAATTTGAATAGTGATGAAACCACATGTAGTACTAAATCTGATATGGCTATATCTGGTATACTATAATCATGCTTTTTAATCTTGTTTTACCAGTGAACTGATGGCTTCAAATGTATTGTAGGATAAAACTGATCTCGAGTTAGTTACATTCCCAGCTCTTGTGCCTGTCCTGAGTATTGCTGCAAGAGAAACCTCGTTGTTGGTGGGGAAGCATGCAGATCTTATTATTAACAAGGTAACTAAAGTAGTTTGCTTCTTTAAAGAATGCTCCCAAGGGTTAAGAGTTTTATTTTTATTTTTCTGTATCTTTTGTTATAATAAAAAAAAGAGTGGTCTAGTTTACTATTTTAAAGAATGCTCCCAAGGGTCAAGAGTTCCATTTTTCTTTTTTGGTATCTTTTGTTATAATCAGAAAAAAATGGTTTAGTTTTGTTTGTGAATATGGACAAGTTGCTATCTAGTAAAATATTACATGAAATGGATGGAACTGATAAAGGAGTAGATCTATGTGGTTTGGAACAATATTATATGATAATTTTTCGGTGTACATTTCTTTTAGAATTCATGAAAGCCATTTAAGTGAGTGATGTGAGTTTTTTTCTATTGTTTTTCTTGGATATCCCTTGAACAAGTTGCATTTCTTGATTTGCATTATTGCAATGTTTTTGAGATTCTAAAGACTATATATGTTATGTTATAGGATAGGGTGTATGTTATGCAATGAATTGATTGTGTTGATTGCAATGCCAACAAATGGCTTGCTTTAGCTGTCTGAAACGGCTATTAACTTCTTGTATTTAACTTTTTTTGTATAGGAATTCGGGATGGTGGCCGGCGGTAGTGGTGACCGAGAGGTAGTGGACCAGGGAAGAGAGGCTTAGGAACGAAATATGTAAAGGGGATTAAATTGCGAGAAAATGTAGTTCTATAATGAAATAAATATTTTGTTTAACAAATATTTTAAGTTAATTGTGACAATATATTTTGGGGATGAAATAAATATTTTATTTAACAAATATTTTGTATCTGTAATTTTACAATTTTTGACAAAATAGAAACAAGAAAAAATTAATTTTTATTATAATTTTTTCTTTTAAAATCAAGTTTAGCGCGTTTGAAGAGGAAAACGCCACTAAAAGTCAGGCTATTGTGTTATTTAAAAAATAAAAACGCCACTACAAGTCAAGTTATTACAGAGTTTGTCAAAAAACGCTATTGCGGTATTTGTGAACAAAAAACGGTTTGGAAAATCGTTTGTGAACAAAAAACAGTTGAAACGCCGCTATAGATATCGACCCTTTTGTGGCGTTTTTGTTTACAAACGCCGCTAACTGTTGCACCGCTCGTTTCAACGGCACTTTTTGCGGCGCTTTGTCTAGCGCTGGGAGTGATTTTAGCGGTGCTTAAAAACGCCGCTATAGGGTTGAAAAAGCGCCGCTAAAAACCTGTATTGCTGTACTGTCACCCACCAAAACCAAGTGCGCGATGCGAGTCGGTTCGAATTAGTTAGGACAAAACCCTAGATAACAACAACAAAAATTAAATTCACATACATTAATTACCCAATAAACCATGATTTCGGTTTAATTTTGGTCATTACTTTGATTACTTAGCCATAATTAGTCAAAATATCATTGTTAGATTACCAAATTTAGTACATGCATTTATGAAATACACCAAACTTTTTATCTGGTATTTAAAATCAGTTAGTAAGTTACCAAATAATCAAAATTAAATATAATAAATAATTGTACAACATTAATCATTTTTAGTGAATTCACCCTCACCTACAGCTTACCTTATAATTTTATCCACCAACCCACTTTTCGAATATAATTACTGGTATTCAATTTATTATTCAATTAAATTGAAACTAAATACTATGAAGGCTTATTATATAAATAATTCTCACTATTAAATTTGTTCCATTCACAATACTAAAATTCTCAACCATTATTTCAATAGTTATTATTGATTTATTGTCTTTTTTAATATATATAATATTTCTCAAAATATAAAATTTACATATATTTATATATTTCCCCTATATGTGTATCGTACATTCTAGTTTTAATAAAATGTCATAATTTATTATCAATTTTATTTTTATCTCCCATTTTGTTTTCTATTTCTTTTCGCTGCCTAAAATTGAATATTATATCAAGTCCGATTATGAAGGAATTTTAATGAGACCCACTTTTTCTTTATTTAAAAAAGGTCAACTAAAAAATAAATTTGATTAATTGATGTAAGATTATTTTCAATATAAATCTCATTGATAATAAATATATTTTTCATTTTTTTAATTTACCTTTATATTTCATTCTAACCAATTTCTTTATCATTAAAACTTAGTAAATAATGGAAAGTAATTTATCTTAAATGAAACAATTTAACAAATTCAGCTCAAAATTATAATATATGACTTAATTAAATATAATTTTTTAAAAAAAACTTAAATTTTAGTTAAATTAAAATATACCCAATTAGTACATATTTTCTAATTTTCGATATAAATTTTGAAGTAATGAAATTTTCATCATTTTGCAACTAAATTTTCATCAAATGTTAAGGGAGTGCAAGTATTTTTCATTTTATGGAATTTATCCTAATTTTTGTGGACTTTTAACCTGATATTTAATCCATTGGTATTTGTTAATGCCCTCAATTCCAATTTATATAATAATTTTGATGAAGAAGACATCATACACTTGAACTTATATTAAACTCATAGTAGTATTTAAAAAGTCTATCCAACAAATATGAGTTTGTAAGAACAAAAATTCTATTTAGGTCAAACTATGTGATTTAAGAGAGAGATTCAACCAAGTTAGTGGGAAAGGTTTAAGTCCACCCATTAACAAAATTCATTTTTTATCATATTAACAAATTTCATCGTGAATTTAAATTGTGGTTGTTGTCGCGTTTTTTATCGCGGTATTTTATCGTAGTTGCAGACAATAATAGATGTATTGCGATCATTGTAGACCGCTATTTTCTATGATGACAGTTTCAAACAATGTTGTTATCGTTATATAGCGGCCGCTATTGTAGTAGCAGATCGCTATTTGAATCACTGAATTTTTTTGTAATAACAAGTCTCTGTTGGAGCATATACATCCTTCCCCCCAACTCTACTTTCTATTTGGTCCACACATCCCTCATGGATTCTAAATTATTCTCAACATGTCTGTTGTTTTTTTCTCTGTATATTACACTATATATATGTATGTATGTATATATGTAGTCGTGCAGCAAGGGTATTATCAGGATTCAACGTGTATTTTTTTTTTTTGTTATCTCTTACGTTGAAGAATTCCCAGTTTTCCCCATGGATTCCATGAGCAGATCAACGCCGGTTCCTCCCTGTTATGATGATGAAACGCCTGAGGAAAGTAGTTGGACTATGTACTTTGAAGATTTCTCAAATGATCATAACAATGGGAACATCAGCTGTTGTTCTTCGGACATCAATTACCAGAAATCATCTCTTGTTTCTGGAAAACATGTTGGAGCTTCGTTGGATCATAGAAGCATTAAGAAAAACAAGTTGAGTTTCAAGAAAAGAAAGACCAACGGATCGTCTGCTGGTTTCGTCGACGATGATTTGGAAGATACTGCTAGCTCTCCTGTCAATAGCCCCAAGGTCAGATCTTTTGTTTTCTTTAACTTAAACATTATATACATATATGTATGTATATATTCATGGGACTTTCTTTTGTTTTTATAGATGTGTAACATGGAGAACCAGTTTGGTAAGAACTTGAAGATGAAAGAGGTTACGGACATGTCTCGGGTAAGACTCGGGTTCAATTCCGGACAATCCTTTCGGCCTTCCGCTTTCGTTTTACCGGATAATAAATTTGTTTTGAAATTTTGTTATTGCAGAAGGAGAAAGCAAGTGGTTCATCGGGAGAGATGGTAGATGGGGGAAATGGCGGAGAAAATGAAGAAACTCAACTAAAGAAAAGGGGTCTTTGTTTAGTTCCTTTGTCTATGGTACTAGAATATCTTGGTTGATTTCAAATTTTATTACATGTATCCTATGAAGTTCTCTGTCTTTGCATCAATGCAACCAATAATGTTGCTTTGCATGATCACACACGTGTATATAAAATGCTTATTTTTGTTTTTTTTTTTAATTTTACTATATACGTACGAAGATGACAGTATCATGTTTGAATCATAGTAGATGTCAATCGAAAACACACTCGCTAATTATAAATAAACCGAGTTTGAACGTACAAATTTTTACTTATGCGTTCATGTTTATTTGTCTAATGTACGCGAACAATTAATAATCTATTCTTCATTAATAAAAAGACCATAAATGAACATAATTATAGCTTTTTTATTTATATAAAACAACCAAAAATATATTTAAAATGTCAAATTTAAATAAATAAACCAATAAACAAACTTATAAATGAACACAAACTGACTTTGAACACATCTCTATTCTAATTTGTTTGTTCAGTCAAGAAACATAGTAATTCTTTTTACTCTTGCTTGTTTATTTAATTTAACAAATAAACAGTATACAAAAACTAGCATCTAAGAATTTTCATTTTGTCAGCCAACAAATTAAGACTTTTTGTACATGTCAAAGAATTATAAATATGATGAGAAATCGATTAGAAAAATTCAAGGGCATTGCTCCAACAACCTAAAAGTCAACAGATCTTATAATAATAATAATAATAATAATAATAATAATAATAATAATAATAATAATAATAATAATATATCGTTGAGAATTATTGTTTAGTGACTTTAACATCCGTTAATAAAACGTTATTCATCGAATATTTATTCGATTAATTTTGTTATTATTGTAACAATTTAAAAATAATAAATTTGAGAACCTAGCAAGTAGTGATAGTGGAAAAGCGGATGATGTTTATCTTAGAAGATTCGAGTTCAATCGCTCCGTCTACAAGGTGTGTGCATTGTTAAAGAGTTAAAAATATTTATAAATATATATTATCCTTTAATCATCTTTAGACTATTCAAAAAATATGAATTCGAACATATTTAACCATACAGATAGAGTTACTTTAAAAAAAAAACCAGGGATAAAGTTGACAGATTATTGCGGAACTTACACAAATAATTGAAACAGAACATGATCATCACCCACAACAGGAAGGATGAAAGATGTGGGGCAATCATGGTTTCACTCTTATGTCCTTTCGGGCCTGTTTCCAAATCATAATTGAACTATTTTTACAACGGTTTGGAAATACCAGTCCATAGGTTTGAAAACCTTTCTAATTCTGGGACTGTAAAGTGTAAATCGCTCTAAAATGACGCTAATTGCTTCCAAATTGGAAAGTTTTCTTTGCTCCCGATGTTTGGTCTTTTTCTTAAAACAAATCCGGACAGTAATTCTACTGGTTAGGTTGTGTTCGGTCACTCTTCTCCACCCTCCCAAAGGTCATTAAACGCAGGGACGGAGCTAATGTTGAGAGTTGAAAATAAACATAAATATTTAAAACGTAAAAGGATAAATGTGTATTTATTTTTTAAAAATAATTATGTTACAAAAAAAATATTTGGAGGTTGGGAGCATGTGCCCTACCGCGACCTTAGTCCTTCCGTCCCTAATTAGACATTAAATCCAGTGAAAGACTAAAATCCATTAGATTTATTAATAAGTCGGGTTCTCAATTTTTTCAGGTTTTAAAAATTTTAAATTATTTTCGAGTCTAAATTATTTCGAGTTTATTTTTTTTAAGTCAAGTTCATTTTAACTTAGTCAAGCTTTTCGAGTTGGGTCATTTTAAATTTCATATTTAAATCATATCGTATGGTATTATTTTCAAAAATTCATATTAGATAAGTTCGAGTTATTGACTTGGTTAAATCAATCTGTTCTAATAAACTAACTAATTATTTCAGATTTTTTATACAATACCTAAACTATCTATTAAATATTAAACCCTTGAATAAAAAACAACTAGGCCTAATTGTTCAAGCTCATTACTCAAAAATCTTTGAGATGTCGACTAAATAAGTAGGGATATTAATGGGACAGGTTTTGCGGAGATTCATCTCACTTTGCATTTAGCTGAGTAAAGATGATTATAAATTTTGCGAGTTGTGAGACAGGGATGAAGATAAATATTACATTCGCCGTGAGTGGTAGAGAAAGCAAAAATATACCTTTGTACTTGCCCTAATAGATTTTATAACATATTATTATAAATATAATATCAGTTTGGATCATAGTCGAATTTAATATAATTCATATTGACTTGTTTTGGGATATTAATGAAATATATATATATATATAATTAAGTTTGAGATTGATCATATCAAATATATAAATATTATTTAAAATATCAATTTAAATTAAAATCAAGTTTAAGACAATTTACCTTTACTTATCTTAGAATATTTGTGAATATATATAACATTTATGTTTATTTATTACAATAATTGAAATATTATTTTACATGTTATGTGTGCTATTTTTCGGCCCTTTAGAATAGATTTAATGTCTTTTTAGTCCAAACTTTTTTAGTGTACAAAATTTAATTTCATATATTATTATTTTTTTTAAAATGGAGACAGTTGAATAATGCCACATGTGTGGTGGGAGTCCGAATGAATGATATGAATTTTTTCGTAATATATTTGAAACTAATATTTATAAATATATTATATGAATGGTCATGGGTGGTTAAAGAGGGAATTAGGTAGGTCTCAGGACCCACATGAGTGATGATTTAAGCCTTGCGGGTTGCGGGACAGAAATAGTTTTAAATTTTGTATTCGCAATGGGTCGTAAGATAAGGATGGAAATAAAATTTTTTACGAAAATACGTGTGAGAAGAATACTTTTTGTACTCTCTCCGCCCAACTGACATCCCTATAAACAAGGACTCCGTAGATAATTATGATCAAATTTTTAAAATTAAAAATGATAGGTCTTAAGTAAAAAAGCAGCACGAAGGAGCCGGCCCCATCCATTGATGTTTCGGTCACCCAAAAGAATTATTCCATAAAGATGTGGTTTCCAATAATACACATTCTAATATTCACCCAAATACATGCATTAAACGAAAACAAACGTTTAATATTCAAGCTAATATACAATATAAGATTCTCTTCTTTTGTTATGCGAACTTGGTTCCTTATAAAAGGCCAAATAATTTACTCTCAAATATTAGTTGGATCTATCGGCAAAGAGTTCGATATTTTTTATTTAAATTTTGTGTATGATATAAATACTTTTGTAAAAGTCTTATTTTTGTTTAGTAATTTGATCGACTTAACTTTAAAAATAAGGTCGGTGTTCATATGACTATCAAACACGAGATGTTATAGATCTGCTGGTATGTACATTAACGCAATCATTACTCTGAAATTGGATTCATGAACTGAACCCATAAAACCATTAACCAGCAGCTGGATTGAACTTGTTGAATCAGAACTACAAGCCAAACCCTGAGTGAGAAGTATAGGCTAAAAGGAGAAAAGAGCAGTATGTAAAAATAGGCAAAAACATAAATGTACTCGTTCCTATTAGAGCAGTGACAGGCAAAGCTTTTTGCCTTGTCGTCAAATGTTTTTTTTACAAAACCAAAAAAAAAATATCAGACAAAGGTTCGACCGAAAAAAAAAAAACAAATTAAACAGACTGCGCATCCAAGGAATCTACCCCCGGTCAGTACGGTGGGAGGGTACTATGATACCACTACACTAGATGCGCTTAGCAGCCTGTTGTATTTAATTATCTATTTTATTCTCTTTGTTTTGCTCATTCCTAAATAACATGTCCGTTATTTCCTTGACAATATTTGAGATTAAAGTCTAATTTAGTTTAGGCAAAATAACAAAAGATGTCCCGGCGATAGTATGTTCTGTTATTTGACTTTTTATTTTTTTGAAGTAAATAACCCGAAGTTTCAATTTAGTCTAAATATGCTCTCGTTGGATGAAAACTATTAATCAACTGACGGTCTGCCACGTAATAAGATCTGCTGATGTGATATATGCCACGTCAATTTTTTTAAAATATTTTATTATACCTTTTTTTATAGTAACACGTGATCAACTATCATGCTGACACGTAGCCGAATTTAATGGTGATACATGGCGAATATAATGCTGACACATCAATAGATTTTAACACGTGACAAGTCCAGTTAATATCAGTCATTGACCATCAGTTAATTGACAATTTTCATCTAACGTAAGCATATTTAAACTAAATTAAAATTTTGGGAGATGTTTGCTCTAAAAAAGAATAAGAGACTAAATGGCAAAACATGTAAATGTTGAGAGCATCTTTTGTATTGCCTTTAGTTTATTCTTGTAATCTTTTTTTTTTTATAAAAATCACACAAAGAAAGAAAGCATTGATCCTTTCTATAATTTGGAGTGCTTCACAAAGGAAGAGTTCTTTAATGTGATAAAATACCACAAACTATCCTCTGTTTTATTGCTATTCAATTGGAATTTTGATTTAAACAACATTCAACAATTTTAGCAACTTTGGGAGGTATACAGTCCTACTTTTTCTCGGGAAGCTTCTCTAACAACTCTGGTATCACTTCGAAAAGATCTCCTACGAGTCCATAATCCGCTACCTGCACCGTAAATAAAATGGCAGTGATAATCAATCAGTTTCGGACATATGCAAATCAAGGTCATATATGCACCCTTTTTGTGTATGTATGCATGCATTCACATCTCTCAATGAGATATGCATCTCTGGATAGGAAACGAGGGTCACCTGGAAAATGGGTGCATCAGCATCTTTGTTGACGGCGACAATAACCTTAGAATCCTTCATGCCAGCTAAGTGTTGAATGGCTCCTGAAACACCGAATGCCATGTATAGTTCTGGGGCTACAATTTTGCCGGTTTGGCCAACCTAACAAAAAAAGTAATAGAGGAGATGAGGAAGAAAAACATATGTAAGATGTCCAGCAACAAAATGTGCTAATTGTAACATTTGATACAAGCTCCTTATGGCATGCTTGTACCTTGTAAGCAGGAAAGAACCATATGTATCTTACCTGAAGTTCATTGGGAACAAATCCAGCATCAACAGCAGCACGGGTAGCACCAACTATAGCAAAAGGTAAGAACCAGTAAGCATGATATCATAAAAACTTGAAGACTAATAAATCACATTGACAAATTCATTGAAGAAGGGATGTGACAAGGGAAACAATGAAATGGAAGATATTATAAGTTCGACATAGTAGAGTTCTTGAAGATACCAGCTGCACCAAGTTTTTCTGCAAGCTTCTCTATCATTTTGAAGTTCTCAGCACTTTTTAAAGCTCTTCCACCTGTAACCACAACTCTTGCACTTCCCAAATCAGGGCGATCTGTCTCCTCGGATGATAGCTTTACAAATCTAGATTTACCAATAGAATCTGCAATCGATGTAAGAATGAAGATCAAGACACAACAAAGACTTTGGTTGCAAAATCAATACCCAAATAAATCTAAAGAGTGAGAGCACTGAACAAATTTTAAGGTAGAATTTCTCAACATTATAATTCCAGTCAATGAAGAAACATCCATCAGAAACTACAAGAACACAAAAGCCTTCTTTGGTTTAAGATAGAATTTCTCAACATTATATTCTGATCACAGAAGAAACATCCATCAGAAACTACGATAACACAAAAGCCTTCTTTGGTTCCTTTCTTCTCTGAAGCAGGAACACAAAATATCTTACAAGGCAGAGAAAAGTTTATCTGAACAACCGTGCATCAGTAAAAGGAAAACAGACCTTCATCTAAGGTTGAGAGATCAACCTCAGAAATGGAAGCCCCGTCGGATTTTGAATCACCCGAAATAGGAGGCACCGGAAAAGAGGTGGATCTAACTGACAACATACAAGGGTTGGCACCAGTGTATCGAACTGTACAAAGGGCATTTCCTGCATAAATAGGCCTGTGACAAAGAAATGAGTACATCTTGTATCAAAATCAGTTTAACAAGAGGAATAATAATGATTCATTATTCACATGTAGGATCATGCATGATACAAGATAAGCATTGGCATAATAATGATTCATTATCCACATGTAGGATTATGCATAGTACAAGATAAGCATTGAGTTGCTTTTCAATGGTTCTAATCCTGTAATCAACTCAGTTTCTTAATGACAAGAACAAAGCAACAGCTCACAAGAAGCTATGGTTGTGGCCATAAATAGTTGCCTTGTTCTTGTCCATTAAGAAACAAAAAGTTACTTACGAACATAAACATGTGTGGGAACCAAGTCAAACATAATATAACTATGGCCACAACTCACAAGAAGCTATAAGTATTAGACAACCTAATAATTTCGGTACAATTCAAAATCAAGACCCTATGGCCCTAGACCAGCAACCAACTAGCAGACATGGAACAGACCTCAAATCACGTATATTGCATTGATTCATCATTTTCCTTGAACAGCGGTACCAGTATCTAATGCTTGTATATGGCACATTTATACATAGGTACTACAGGTATGAAACTCTAAATACATGGACCTAGAAATAATTAAGCATACTGGTGACAAACATATACCATATCTGACACTAACCCCCAGATAACTTTAACAAAATGCAATTCCTCCTAAACTTTAATCTACTTGCCATTCTTACAGAAGTTCACTGTTTTGAAAGCTCAAGTGTACCGAGACAACTCGATTAACTTAACTTGCACAACAAGCAACAACTATTCACATACAAATAGCATCCACCACAGTTCATACATACTGTTGCATCGAACAAATTAGTATGGAAACATAAGGTTACCTGATAAATTGATGAGTGCCATTAATTCCAACAACATCAGTAACCGGAGAAACATCCAAAAGGGCAGCAGCACGAGGTAATATGTTCTTCCCAAATGAACCTGAAGTAGCAATTACATGAGAGTAGCCTCCTTTTAGCTGAACCAATTGGATTAACTTAGCCCATGGCTCAGCCAAAGGGTATGCAAACTTATCGGAATCAACTACAAGCACCTACAAAGAAAACATATTCACCATTCTTTACAAAAATTACTAACACAGAAGTAATTACTAACAAATGGTGTAACGTAAAAATTATAATAAAATTACCTGGGAAATAGAAGGGTGACACGTGGCAGCCTTCTCGGCGGCTTGTTGAAGGGAAGAGCCGGAGCCAGCCAATAGCAAGGAAACGCGGTTGTCTTGGCCGATGGAGCTGGCAGCCACCACCGCACTCAGTGACTGAGCCTTGATCGAGCCGCCTTCATGCTCGGCTAATACCAAAGTACTTGCCTTTTCATTAAAAGAAATAACAAAAAACAAATAAATTAAAGGAAAATTTTCATCTCTTAAATTGATACTGGAAATAGAAAAAAGGAAAAGAAGAAAAATTACAGATCTGGAAGCGAAGGTGGGGTGAAGAAGATGTCGTTTTAAGAGATTTTGAAGAATGAAACGACACGCCATTTCCCTTTTTCTTCCTTCCAAAGTTCTGCACAATATCTGATTCTTGGGATTGTTTTGGAAATTATTTGATTTCATTGACGACGGTCTCTAAATAGAGACGTCTTCCCTCCGCCCACCCACCAAAAAAACGGCTGCGTTTTGGATTCATAGGATTGGCCCAATCAATTTTTTAAGGCCCAATAAAACTAAGCTGGCCTAAAAAATGTGATTTAAGTGTCATGTCTTTTAAAATAAAATATAATTATACCATTATAGTTTAGGGATTTAGGTTTATATGCTTAGAATTTCGGGATTGTAGTTTGAGTTTAGAGTTTAGGGTTAGAATTTAGGGGTTATAGGTAAAAACCTAAATCTCTACCGTATTACCTTAAAACCTAAACCCTATACCTTAACACTAAACCCTAAGTTCAAACTACACTCTCTAAACTCTAAGCACATAAACCTAAACCCATAAACTATGAACCTTAAACTAAATCCTTAACCCCTAAAATTAGGGCGCATATGGAAACAAAATATTTTTACCGCCAATGCATCATACATTTTCTCTTTCATTAAATTATTAAGAATATATTTTATAATTCAATTTAAGAAAAAAATATTTTTCAGTTATTTATATTAATTTGGGATAAACTAGGATGAATCTAAATTAAAAAAGAATGGTGTCTAATACATATCACACATGTTTACACTTTTAAATATGGCGTGGGTTTTAACGATGCGTTCTATTTTGATAGGCAAACCGTGTAAAACAATATTGTACAATCCTTTCTATTTAAACTATAAAATCTAAAACTTAAACTTTTAACTCTATGTTTACACATTTAAATATGGTGTGGGTTTTAACGATGTGTTCTATTTTGATAGACAAGGTGTGTAAAAAGAAAATTGTACAATCCTTTCTATTAAAACTATAAAATATAAAACTTAAACTTTTAACTCTATGTTTACACATTTAAATATGGCTTGGGTTTGAATGATGTGTTCTATTTTGATCGACAAGGTGTGTAAAAAGAAATTTGTACAATCATTTCTATTAAAACTTATCGCAACCATTTTAAACCGAAGTGTGGAAAGTAGCCCGGGGATTAGGGTTTTAAAAATTTGGGTTTTACCTTTTAAATTTTGATTTTTTTTTGAAAAATCATTTGGAGTCGCCACCGATCACTTCAAGGTAGACCGGACGCCGAAAAACAAACCAAAGATTCATTTCTTTACAAGAATGGGTTCGGGAGTCGGTTACGTGTAGGGAAGGATTAGCACCCCACGAACGCCTATTATTGGTACCTTTTAATTTTACGTGGCATTTCGAAAAAACATTTTGAATTTGATTTGTCCATGATTATTAATTGAATTAAAATTCCGAATAGGGATATCCTTTTATAAGAAAATATATTTTATCGAGCATGGGATTAGAGACACCCAGTTGCTTTAGGGCATTTCAGTCCACACCCAAAAAGTATATCTCAACATAAAAGGTTTGCATGTCAAATTATTTTCTTGTCAATTTTAAGTCCAAATCTAATTAAGGCTTTGATTAATTTTAATTAATTAAAGAATCTATGAATATTACCAAATTTAGGGTTTATGCGATAACACCCAAATAATTGGGCGATATCCATAACTAGACCATAATGTAACAATATTCCTAATAATTAATGATTCTAATTATTTAACCCTAACACTAATTTAATTTTAAAATTAACTGACTAGGTGTAATTTCAAATTCTAAGTTGAAATGAGATATCAAATATTCAACTAAAAAATTCTCTTGATTAACATCTCATTACGATGAGACACTAACCAAATTAGAACTTTAAAGTTTTCATTTGATATTTCATTTATTTTCTAAAGTTATCTCTCTTAGTCAATTTAGTTAAGAACCTAAGTGTCAAACTCTAATTAATTCTAAGATTCGTGTTTTAAGTCACCTAAGAAAATATACTACATGTATATTTTAAATCAAATGCAAGCATACAATAATTATAGAGCATTTAAAATGGAATTAAAGCTGAAACTGGGACTAAAATGAATTAAATTGCAAATTGAAGAGCTCAACTACAAATATTTAGTGACTGGAATGAAAGAAGGATAAAACCCAAGAGCCTAAACCTAAATCCATTAAAAACCTGACCCAACCCAAACAAGGCGGCCCAAACGAAATCGACCAGGTTGTTATCCAACCTGGATAAAGAATGCACGGACCCTATCTGACCCGATTTCAAAACACGCGAATCCTCTTTTAACCCGACTCTTCAAAACAATACCTTTCTAACTCGGTATAAATACCCCAAAACTGAGTTAGAACGATCATTTGCATCCAACTCCCTCTCTCTCCTCCTTCATTTCCTCCAAATGCTCTCGACTTATAACACCAAAAACCCAGAAACCATCCCTAAACAGATCAAAATCCCACTTTTCTTTGAATGTTCATACGTGTTCATCCAAAATTGGATGAACACTATGAACTCCGGCACTAAAACACTGCACGAGCCACCGTCAGATCCAAACTCATCCCTCACCGGTTACTCACGACTATTCTCTAGCCACCATTGACAAACACCGACCGTCGTGCCTCAACTCCGATCATCATTTCCGATCAAACCTTACCCCCTGGCACTGTTTGGTTCAACTCCAGCGGTCGGTCACTACCCCAAGGCGATTTCCGACCGCCGTTCACCGCCTTGACCGAAACCCTAAAAACACCAATAACCTCTATTTTTCAACCTAAACCTAAATCTAAAGCCCGTTTCAGCAGAAACTCCCATCTTCCCCACTTAAATCTACCTAACCAAACCACGATCTCGTTCATTTTCAACTCCATAACAACCTTTTATCACTTTGGTTACCTCTCCCCACTCTCTAATCACTCACAGGTCCAAGATAAGTACTCGTAGCCTTTCTTTTTCATGATTCGACCTTATTTCTTGTTTTAAATTAGATGTTCAGGCTTCTGATTTTAGATTTAGGTTTTGCGACTGTGTTTGCTTAGATCTAGGTTTTAACCCATTGTTCTTAGACTTAGGTTTTAGATCTGATATTTCCCTCTTGTTTTAATGCAGGAAATGAAAGAAGAGATCAGAAGTTACCTTCTAATATTCTGGTGAAAATTTCGATGTTAGAATAATATTTCGGTTATCGTCTCAGGCGTTCTTTCCTCTTTCTAATGACCCATCGGTTATCCCGGTAATTCTCTGATTTTCCCTTTTCTCTCTCTTTCGTGATAAATACATAACTATGGCATTATTAATTACATTTTTCTCTCTCTTTAGGTATTTATACCCGATAATAGATCTTGACGTCATGGCGACGTCACTACCATGACGTCATGCCAGCTGGCGCCAATTAATGAGAGAAAGACCATAATCCGTGGCTCTTGGTTTTAGCTAATTGGAAGCTACCACGTGGCAGATTTGGGCGAGAAAATTGGGCTTAGGATCCGATTGTGTTTGTTGGGCTGTAGTTATCCAAAAATAGGTTATAACCAGCTATTTAGGATTGGCTTTTAGGTATTGAATATGTAAATAGGCTTTTTTTTTGTAAATTGACACTTTTTGTATTTTGAACTTTTTTATAGACTGGTATTTGTTTTTAATATACTTTCAGTTTTATTTATAGATATATATATAGGACTCGGACAAAATTAGGGTGTTACAGCTGCCTCTCTTTGTTCATTGTTGTGGAATAGGAATATGGCAAAGACTAAAAAGTCACAAATTTTGTCCGAACCATCTGACCATCGAAGCTTGAGGTTGTTCTTCTGATTATGAAATTCCTCAATCTTCTCTCTTTTGTCAATCCCTCTCTGTAAGGATATCAAACAAGCAAGTTCTTCTCATTGTGAACTTCCTCATCCAAGGATTCTTCAACGAACTCTTTTCATTAGGAATTATGACTTTTCCAGGCGAACTCTTCTCATTAGGAGCTCTATATTTTCTTGGTGAACTCTTCTCATTAGGAGCTCTATCTTTGGTGGGCTAACTCTTTACATTAGGAGCTCTATCTTTTCTGGGCGAACTTTTCTTATTAGGAGCTCTATTTTTGCTGAAAATGAACTCCTCTCATTAGGAGTTCTTCTTTCTTCCTTAATTTCCTGTCAAAACAAGCTAAAATGTTTGAATGAGGGTTAATATGATCCTAATTTCTTCATGATGCATGAATCATGCTTTATTGAGATCAGTCTAATTCTTCTTTTCTATACTCCCTCACCAGCTCTCAATCTTGCCACTTCATCTCACATTTAGGGTCAACTTTCAGAATTTCCTTCATTTTCTGGCCCTTTGCTCTAAAGCACGCTCTCGGGTTTTCACTTAGTTTGTTTTTCTCAAAGCGCCCTTCCGGGATTTCACTTTGGTTTTTTTTTCTCTTTTCTTTTTCTTTTTTTTCTTTTTCCTTTTCCTTTTCCTTCTTTTATTTTTATTTTTATTTTTATTTTTCCTTTTTCTTTTTCCTTTTTTCTTATCTTTTTCTTTTTTCTTTTCACATCGATGACTTGACAATTCAAATTTCCCTTCTTAACGAAAAAACAAAGAACTGCAAACATTCTCATTCAATCTGGAAAGTTGACAAACAACAATGGTCCCTTGTATGGAAACATCGTCACCCTTCTACGATGCCTTGAAAGCATCTTCAAATTTCACAGAGATAGCAATAATGTTCCTTTGATACCCATAAGCCAGAAAATGGACAAGCTCCAATCTTATTGCCACTCTTCTAACTCTATTCATCCTATCATGAATTCAAAGATAAAAATCATTGTTCTTCGGTTGATAGACTTTGTTGTCAATATGGTTCTTGGTTATACCTCATCTAGAGACATTTATCATGATGCTTTTGTGTGACAATCACCACAAATTTCGAGTTCCATCTCTTGTCAAAGTGCTTGCAAACCTTTCTATCTCCATACTCTTGCTAGTGTGGGGTTCAATATCATCTTCACTTTATACACTCATCTTCAATACCCCAAAGTGTTAAAGCTTACCTGCATCTTTCAAAACATAGCAATACCAAGAAATTATCTATTTTTTATTCATTATATCAACCATTTCATGATGCTTTGGAATTTAAGAAAGCTCGGAAGAGAATTCATGAGTTTTATTGAAGTTTATATATAAAAAATACAATGAAGTTTTGAAAGAAGTCATGGCAAACTGGAACAACAAAGTCAAGAAACAAAACCAGATTTTTGGGCACCCATAGCATGAAAGATACAACCACCCCATCGACCAAATGTAATCTCGAGCTTGAACCCTTGTCCAATAGACTTCAAACATTATCAAGATGTATACAGATGTGAAATCCCTTCCAAAATACTAGGTGTCTGAGAGGTTTTGATTGCCGGATGTCTATACTAAACATTTCTGAGTTGCCCTTTACGGGTTTTCAACCCAGATCCTCATTTGGTTTCAAGACGCCCTTTACGGGTTTTCATCTTGAACCCTCATTTTCTTTTTATTTCTTTTTCTCTTTTTTTAACTAAGGAGCCCTTTTGGGTTTTCACCATAGATATTTTATTTTGCGAAGCGCCTTTTTTGGGTTTTCACTCCGCTTTTCTTTTCTTTTTCTTTTTTCTATCTCTTTTTAAAATTTTCAGGCATAATATTTCTTAACTGAATCTGAGTTCACTAGCTTGTGCAACTCTTTACCATCCATTTCAGTTAAAATCAATGCTCCTCCGGAGAAAACATTTTTGACAACATATGACCCCTCCCAGTTAGACATCCATTTTCCACAGAAATCTCGATGTATTGGCAAGATCTTTTTCAGCACTAGATTGCCCTCTCGGAATTCTCTGGGCCAAACTTTCTTATTATAGTCTCGCACCATTCTTTTATGGTACATTTGGCTATGACAGATAGCTTTCAGCCTTTTTTCCTCAATAAGATTCAATTGGTCAAACCGAGCCTGTACCCGTTCTGCATCGCCTAGCTTTACTTCAGTCAAAACTCAGAGAGATGAAATTTTAGCCTATATTAGGAGCACTGCTTTTGTTCTATAGACTAAGGAATAAGGTGTTGCCCCGATAGAGGTTCGTACTGAAGTTCGATATGCAAACAGAGCAAATGGCAACTTCTCATGCCAATCCTTGTAAGTATATATCGTCTTCGATATGATCTTCTTGATGCTCTTATTTGCTGCCTCATTCATCTTAGGGCGATAGGTCACAGAACTGTGATGAATGATTTTAAATTGCTCACATACCTCTGCTATCACCTTGTTGTTGAAGTTGGTGGCATTATGAGTAATAATTCTTTCTAGTAATTCATATCGACAGATGATTTCTTTCTTCAAGAACTTACAAACTGTAGATCTAGTGACATTGGCATATGAAGCTACTTCTACCCATTTGGTAAAATAATCGATAACCACAAGGATAAATCAGTGTCCATTGGAAGCTTTAGGGTGAATTTTCCCAATAACATCCATGCCCAGACTGCAAACGGCCATGGTGAGTTCATTGTATGTAAAGGTACTTGTGGAGCATTTATTCTGCCAGCATATATCTGGCATTTGTGACACTTCTTAGCATATTCAAAGCAATCACCCTTAATAGTTGTCCAATAATAGCCATATCTCATTATTTTCCTGGCCATCGCAAAGCCATTAGCATATGTCCCGCAGATTCCATCATGCACTTCTGTTAAAATTTCTTTGGCTTCCCGAGCATTGACACATCTTAACAGGATTTGATCTTTACCCCGTGTTGCATGTAATAAGTGCTACGCAAATATGCAAGTATACACGTCGCAAGTAATAAAGTGATACGAGTATCGAGTATCATCTCCACAGGGATTGGTTTGAGCCACTTTGCTTAAGTTACTGCACTGTGAAAATAAAAAACACAATTGATAATAGAGGTTTCAATTAACAAGAAAACTAAGATCAATAAACTAAAAGAATAGATGAAATTAAAAGAGAGAATAAGCCAGGTTATCGTGAGTTGAAGTGTGATAGCCGATTGGATCGTCTTGGTAAAAGAGTGCAAGGGCAACTCAGTTGTCGTGGCAACTTGCACAGCGGGGTTGCCTTGGCAACTAATCGATGGTTGCCTGGGCAACTACTTGGGCGGCTGGGCAACAACTTCAAGGTCCGGCGGAGCGTTCTTCAATGGTTTCTTCTTATCCCTAAGTCGAAACTCTAGCTACTTGTGCATGCCTTGATAATACATCCCTGCGTGAATCAAGGGTGAACAACAACCAATCTTGCGCTCCTCTTAGCCGTTGAAATCCTTAACTTATTCCTAAGCCGGATTAATCTTCACCATCAATAGATTGAATAAAGACCATACTCATTCGTTTCTTGAATCTAACTCTCCCGATATTAGATAAATAGATGAAGTTACGAGATCCTCTCTCAATTCACTCACAAACAAAAATAACAACCAAGAATGAGTAAACCTTGAATTGAAAGTGCAAACTCTTATTACCTAAACAAATCCAATTATTTTTCACAACAACAAAACACAATAACCCCAACCAATCAAGTTAGTTCATGGTTGGGTTCAAAAGATATACAAAGAATAATCCCCAAACCATGAATCTAATGGAAGCAAAAAAGAAGAAGAAGAAATCGAACTCTCTCCCCTTGCTCTCTTGTCGAAATTTCTCTCTTCTTGCCCTATGGGGTTGTCGAAATTTTCCCTCCTCTTGCTCTATTGGAGTTGACAGCTTGGTGATCTATTTATAGGGCTGGGTCAAAGTCCTTCTTTGAGGAGGAAGTTAAGTTGGAATTAAATTATCTTTAAAGAATATAATTCTTTATTATAATTATATTCCTTTTAGAACTTCTCCTATCTTCTTGGAATTTAATTCTTCTTTAACCTCTTCATGGAAATCAAACTCCTTTGGGATTTAGCTTTGCTCCACGTCATCTTTGGATTGTCTAGTCATCAATTTCGACTGCCATATCACCTTATTCTTTGTCGACAATTGCCCTGGCAACTGGCTCGGCGTCTCCTTCATGTATTGCCCTGGCAACTAGCTCGGTATCTCCTTCATGCACTGCCTTGGCAACTGGTTCTAGCCTTGTTTAGGCAAGTGATTTTGCACATACACAAAAACACACCAAAGTAGCATATTTTTCCACAAAAATCACCAAGTTATGTAATCAAGCTCAACGGTGGAAAGAAACATGAATTAATGCATGAATGACTAATTATGCAACTAATATGAGCTTAAGTCTAACAATAATATGAGTAAAAAGGGTAATAAAAATAGTACTTTTGAACACTTATCACACCCCCAAACTCGAACTATTGCTTGTCCTCAAGCAATGCAAACTAACAATTACCTGCCAAGACTTTAATCATCAAAGACATGCTTCAAACTTGAATTCAAACCTTGCAACTGTGGCACAAAGTATGATCACCTTTTAATTTTTCGGATAGTACAAAAATTACCCGGAACAAAACTAAATGCTCGTGACAATATGTGTGCGTAGTTGTGTACAAGTTGATTTTCAAGATTCTATGTGAACAATAGGCTTTTATCAATTTAATTATCGGGGCATTTATTTTTATTTTCACTAGAGCCAATTTCGGGCACCTCTAGCAAAGTAAGCAACTTCTCATTTTATTTTAGTCGACTAGAGCCAATTTCGGGCACCTCTAACGATTCTTTAATGTGCATTAACTACTAGAGCCAGTTTCGGGCACCTCTAGCAAGAAAGTGTATTTACTACTAGAGCCAGTTTCGGGCATCTCTAGCAAGAATTTAACTTTTAATTTTCAATTTTAAATTTACCCAAATTTTAAGCAACCTAAGTTCACTAAGTTTTTTTCAATCAACAACCCACAACCATGTAAAAAAATTCAGCATCATAGTAAAATTCTAAGTTCTTTTTATGCAATCCTAAAATTAAAGGTTCTTTCAATTAAGTGGAGTAGCAAAATTTCATCATTGGATATTCAACAAGTCTTAAGCAATTAAATCCAATTAAAGGCATGGCAAGTAACATATGCAACCTATATGTGATTGCTAACGATGAATGCAACTAAACATGAAACTAACTAGAAACCAACACCCCCCAAACTCGAGAGAAGCATTGTCCTCAATGCATGTAAGAGTGAAACAAAATTTAAAAGAAACTAAATGAAATGAGTTAGTCGGAGAGGTCGTCACCTCGAGTGATAAGTTTCATTCGTGCCGTTTGCTTGATTTATTTTTCAGTCGGTGGTTGAATGTTGGTACCACGTGAATAGCATTGCTTTGATTTGATCCATGTTTGCCGATGCAGGTTCACTTGTATGGGTATCAGTAGTTGCTGAAGCCATTGTTGTTGCCTGGGAATCGCCAGTTTTTGTTGTGGTTGCTGTGGCAAGTAGTCGGCAGTGAATTTCCTTAGCATGGTGGTTGTGAGTCATGTTGTGGAAAAGAAATCCTGGAAACTAAAGATAATGAAGAAAGATAAAATCTCTCCTAAAAATTCCAAAAATAAATAAAGAGAAAAAAAATAACCGAAAATAATAGAAAGAAAAAAATAGTTCGAAAAAAAGAAAAAGAAAAAGAAAATATCGAAAGGAGAGCATGCTCATGCATCTCCTAAGGTGTCAACTTCTTTGTTTCGTTCTACATGGGCACCGTTGTAGTGCTTCAATCTCTGCCCGTTAACTTTGAATTCACGTTCGTCGGTAATGGACTTGATTATCACGGCACCATGGGAGAATGGTTTGACAACTTCGAATGGTCCCGACCATCTTGATTTTAGTTTTCCTGGGAAAAGTTTTAGTCGAGAATTGAATAAGAGAACTAGTTGCCCTGGCATGGATTGTCGCGGCAATAGTTTCTTGTCGTGCCATTGCTTTGTTTTCTCCTTGTAGATTTGTGCATTGTTATAGGCGAGTGCACGAAATTCTTCTATCTTGTTGAGGTCCAACAAACATTTTTTTCCGGCACTTTCCTAATCCATATTCACGGTCTTGATTGCCCAATATGTCTTGTGTTCGATTTCCACCGGTAGATGGCATGTTTTGCCATAGACAAGTCGGAAGGGGGACATACCTAAGAGTGTTTTGAATGCAGTGCGATATGCCCAAAGTGCGTCATCTAGTCTTACTGACCAATCATTCCTAGAGGGATTTACAACTTTCTCGAGTATACCCTTCAATTCTCGGTTGGAAATTTCTGCTTGCCCATTGGTTTGTGGGTGATATTGCCCATCCTCTGGCAACGATCAGATTGCTTGTAAAACTCTTGGGCATCTTTGTACAGTGTTGGCCAATACAAACCGGATTGAAAAACTTTGGCCGCGGTACGAGTTCCTCCAAAATGTCCTCCATAGGGTGAAGAATGGCATTGTTGGAGTACATTCTGTTGCTCATCTTCAAGGACACATCGGCGTATAACCTGATTTGCACATTGTTTAAACAAAAGAGGCTCGTCTCAAAAGTAATGCTTAGCATCATGGCAGAACCACTTCTTCTCTTGGTGAGTAAGGCCATAAGGTAAAATACCACAAACAAGGAAATTAACTAAATCTGCGTACCAGGGTATTGCCGAGGCATGTGCTGTCGTGGCGACTGCTCCCAAGATTGCCGAGTCGTGTGTGTCTAGAGTTGCCAAGGTGTGCGCGTCAAGAGCTGCTGCAGCGTCGAGGGTTGCCGAGGCATATGCATCCATGGTTGTCGAGGCGTCAAGGGTTGCTGCGGCATCGAGGGTTGTCGAGGCGTGCACGTCTGGAGTTGTCGAGGCGTCAAGGGTTGTCGAGGCGTGTGCATCCAAGGTTGCCGAGGCAACTAAAAGTTGTTCATCCGGGAATGCATCGCATATCTCTAAATCTGCGTCCCCATCCCTATTACGTTCTAAACGTGATAAGTGACCGGCCACTTGATTTTATGTTCCTTTCCTGTGTATTGGCCTAGGACTGCTCCTACCGCGAAATCACTTGCATCACACATGAGCTCAAAAGGTAGCGTCCAATCTGGTGGAACGACAATGGGTGCCAAGGTAAGCTTTTCCTTTAGGGTTTCGAATGCTTGGGGTGCAAGAATCATCAAAATGGGAAACTTTATCTTGGTGGGGGTAATCTCTCGATCACGTCCACATTGGCTTTGTCTACTTCAATTCCCTTGTATGAAATCTTGTGGCCGAGCACTATTCATTCATCTACCATAAGATGGCACTTCTCCCAATTAAGAACTAAATCGGTTTCTTCACATCTTACCAACACATTCTCTAAATTTTCGAGGCAACTGTTGAAGTCACTACCAAAAACGAAAAAATTATCCATGAAGATCTCAAGGAAGTCTTCGACCATGTCTGAAAAGAGTGCCATCATGCATCTTCTAATGTTAGTGCATATCTGAGAAAACTTGAGGATGGTCGTTTTCGATACTTCTTATAATCCATCCGCACCCTCCATCGAGTGATAATATTGCCCAAAAAGAATTGGGCCAATGTGCTCGCAGCTACTCCCTTTTGCGTTACCATGGTGGAGGTGTCTTTCTTTCGTGTTCCCTTGTAGTCCATGCACATCTTCCACCTTTCTACTGTTCTTGAAGGCATGGATATATTATTAGGAAAAATTATATCAACATCCAACCATTTAATTACCTCATTCTCGTCTGGCTCCATCATGGTTGGATGTAGCCTTTGTTGTCGTGGCAATTGCTGCTCAAGCCAATTGCCGTGGCAATCAGTTGCCAAAATTTGCTGTAAGTCAAGGGAAGAACCAATTTTCTGAAAAGCTTTACGAATCTAAACACCGTTTTCTTTTGGCCTCTCAAACATCTCCATCAGTAGAGATTTCGATGGCTTCAAATCTACCAACCTCGGTTCCTCAAGACATACCTGCAATAGACGAGTGAGTTTTTAAAGAATTCGAAAGGTTCAACCATTACCTGCTCATATTCCATTGGCAAAGTATTATCATCTCGTTGATCTTGCATGTGGTCGTGTAATTGCCGTGGCAATTATAGATGAGAGCAATCTACAGATTCCTGCTTCAACATCAACGTTGTAACCTTCTGGGCATTAGGTTCCTCAGAATTTGCTGTAGTATTGTTGTTCTCAGCTTCACTGAGTGTTGTCGCGGCATTGCTCTGTTTAGGCTCCTCAATCATTGCCGAGGCAATTTGTTGTTCAGGCTCATCATGTGTTGGGCAGTCTCTCTCATTCGCATCCTCTTGACTTTAAGGTTCTAGTTGTTCCCCACACATCGGAGAGCTTTCTTTGCATTGCTCCTTATCCTCCTGCCTTGGGACTTCAGTATCCCTAGGAATAAATTATTGGTGCATGTTATCCATGACATATGTGGATCTCCCCAATTGATCTTCTAAATCCCCTAAGGTTGCATCCCACTGAGCTATCCTCGTATCCATAGATTTTGGTAGCTCTCGAATCTCTTCAATTAATCCGTCAAGTCTAGCCAAGAAAGCTAGTAACGTTTCTCCAAGGAATTAGAATGTTCTTGAAAATGACTACATTGCCATGGCATATCTGTTGATGCGGCAAAATTGTTATGGTAAAAAAAAATTTGAGCTTTTTGACCATACCATGAAGAATTTTGCTGCTGGTTCCCTCTATGGTCCTCCATGTAGTTATATGCACTGAAAATGTGATGGCAATTTTCAAACACATGATGTTCTCCACACATAGCACAAGATTTTTCCACGGTATAAGTTCTTTGGGCTTTTCTCGGTTGGTATAGGTAATCATCAAAGGGTGCAAGAAACTCTTGATTGGATTGATTCATATCTTCCAACATCATCTCTCGAATAGATCGACTTCTATTTCTCGACATGTTGATGTCCATTAACTTGTAGCGCACCTAAATTTTTTTTGATAAAACAAACAAAAAGAAAAGTTAGTAAAACTAAGAGAAAAAAATGCAATAACAAAAACAACTAACACCAATTGCCAATCCCCGGCAACGGCGCCAAAAACTTGTTGTGTGTAATAAGTGCTACGCAAATGTGCAAGTATACATGTGGCAAGTAATAAAGTGATACGAGTATCGAGTATCGTCTCTACAGGGATTGGTTTAGGCCACTTTGCTTAAGTTACTACACTGTGAAAATAAAAACACAATTGATAATAGAGGTTTTAATTAACGAGAAAACTAAGAGCAATAAACTAAAAGAATAGATGAAATTAAAAGAGAGAATAAGCCAGGTTATTGTGAGTTGAAGTGTGATAGCCGATTGGATCGTCTTGGTAAAAGAGTGCAAGGGCAACTCAGTTGCCGTGGCAACTTGCACAGCGGGGTTGCCTTGGCAACTAATCGATGGTTGCCTGGGCAACTACTTGGGCGGCTGGGCGGTAACTTCAAGGTTCGGCGGAGCGTTCTTCAATGGTTTTTTCTTATCCCTAAGCGAAACTCTAGCTACTTGTGCATGCCTTGATAATACATCCCTGCGTGAATCAAGGGTGAACAACAACCAATCTTGCGCTCTTCTTAGCCGTTGAAATCCTTAACTTATTCCTAAGCCGGATTAATCTTCACCATCAATAGATTGAATAAAGACCATAGTCATTCGTTTCTTGAATCTAACTCTCCCGATATTAGATAAATAGATGAAGTTACGAGATCCTCTCCCAATTCACTCGCAAACAAGAATAACAACCAAGAATGAGTAAACCTTGAATTGAAAGTGCAAACTCTTATTACCTAAACAAAATCCAATTATTTTTCACAATAACAAAACACAATAACCCCAACCAATCAAGTTAGTTCATGGTTGGGTTCAAAAGATATACAAAAAATAATCCCCAAACCATGAATCTAATAGAAGCAAAGAAGAAGAAGAAATCGAACTCTCTCCCCCTTGCTCTCTTGTCGAAATTTCTCTCTTCTTGCCCTATGGGGTTGTTGAAATTTTCCCTCCTCTTGCTCTATTGTAGTTGACGGCTTGGTGATCTATTTATAGGGCTAGGTCAAAGTCCTTCTTTGAGGAGGAAGTTAAGTTGGAATTAAATTATCTTTAAAGAATATAATTCTTTATTATAATTATATTCCTTCTAGAACTTCTCCTATATTCTTGGAATTTAATTCTTCTTTAACCTCTTCATGGAAATCAAACTCCTTTGGGATTTAGCTTTGCTCCACGTCATCTTGGGATTGTCTAGTCATCAATTTCGACTACCATATCACCTTATTCTTTGTCGACAATTGCCCTGGCAACTGGCTCGGAGTCTCCTTCATGCATTGCCCTGGCAACTAGCTCGGCATCTCCTTCATGCACTGCCCTGGCAACTGGTTCTAGCCTTGTTTAGGCAAGTGATTCTGCACACACACAAAAACACACCAAAGCAGCATATTTTTCCACAAAAATCACCAAGTTATGTAATCAAGCTCAACGGTGGAAGGAAACATGAATTAATGCATGAATGACTAATTATGCAACTAATATGAGCTTAAGTTTAACAATAATATGAGTAAAAAGGGTAATAAAAATAGTACTTTTAAACACTTATCACCCCGCTTATATAGGATTTTTCCATCGAGCACATATCCTAAAGCCATCATTCTAATGGTTTTTTGTCATTATTATTTGCCTTTTCGGGATAAGTTTGTATTTGATGTACAGTAAGATATCAAAATACCAAAGATTTACTTCTGCTTCTTCTTCTATGCCATAACAATGAGCATATGTGTCGTAACTTTGCATTCGAATTGTCATCATATCCTCAGTTTTGTTGGACAAGAATACCGAAGCCAGTGTAGCTAGGGCATCCGCCATTTGGTTATCTTCTCTGGGGATATATGTGAAAGTGATTTCTTTTAATTCTTTTATTATCTCAAGGATCAACCTTCAGTATTCGATAAACTTGGAATCCTTTGTTTCCTATTCTCCACGAAGCTGGTAAATGACTAGTGCAGAATTTTCATATACTTTCAAAATCACTATCCTTCTTTCAATAGCAGCTTGCAAGTCTATGACACATGCTTCATATTCTGCCATGTTGTTGGTGCAAAGAAATTCTAACTTGCTTATGAAAGGATAGTGTACGTTACTCGGAGAAATTAGCACTGCCCTAATTCCACGTCCTAAAGCATTAATGACCCCGTCAAAATATAGCTTTCAAATCTTATTCTCTAGAGTTCTATCTTCCTCCGTGGAGATACTCATCATGTCTTGTCTAGGAAATCAAAATTCAAAGGCTCATAATCCTCTGAAGCACGACTAGCCAAAAAATCTGCTATAGCACTTCCTTTTATTGCTTTTTGGCTTACATATACTATGTCAAATTCTGACAGCAACATTTTTCAATGAGCCAATCTCCTAGTCAACGTTGGTGCTTCCATCAGAAATTTCAATAGGTCGAGCCGAGATATTAACCAGGTTGTATGATATAACAAGTATTGTCTTAATCTGTGAGTTACCCAAACTAAGGCGCAACATAACTTTTGAATTGGCGAGTACCGGGCTTCACATTTTGTAAACTTTTTGCTCAAATAATAAATAGCTTTTTATTTTCTTTCAGTGTCATCATGTTGTCCCAGTACACACCCCATTGAGTTTTCATTAACCGTCAAATAAAGGATGAGTGGTCTATGTGGAACCTGTGCTACCAGTATTGGAACATTTGTCAAGTATTTCTTAATTCTATCAAGTGTCTTTTGGTATTCCACATCCCATACTCCTAGATCATTCTTTTTAAGTAGCCTAAAAATTGGGTCACATTTATCAGTCAACTGCGAAATAAATCGAGAAATATAATTCAACCTCGCCAGAAATCCTCGAACTTCTTTTTGTGTTCTTGGTGGCGGTAAGTTCTGAATTGCTTTTACCTTGTCTGGATCAATTTCAATCCCTCTTATGCTAACAACAAAACCTAAGAGTTTTCTTGATGCGACTCCAAAAGTACACTTATTCAGATTGAGTTTCAACTGGTACTTCCTCAATCTTAAGAATAACTTTCTTAAGTTCTGGATATGCTCCTATTCATTTTGTGACTTAGCTATCATATCATTCACGTATACCTCAATTTCCTTGTGTATCATGTCGTGGAAGAGAGTCACCATGGCTCGCTGGTATGTTGCCCCAGCATTCTTTAGTCCAAAATGCATCACCTTATAACAATATTTGCCTCATAAGGTTATAAATATTGTCTTTTCCATATTCTCTGTAGTCTACGCACATGTGTACCTTCCCATCCTTTTTTGGCACTGGACTATGTTAGCCACCCACTATGGATATTGAGCCACTTTAAGAAAACCGACATCAATATGTTTTTGTACTTTTTCTTTGATTTTTAATACCATCTCTGACCTCAATCTTCTAAGCTTCTGTTGAACCGCTTTACATTCTGGCCTTATAGGCAATTTATGTACCACAATATCAGTATCCAATCCTGGCATGTCTTGATATGACCAGGCGAAGACATATTTGAACTCTCGCAACAAGTCAATAAGTTATTGCTTGGTTTTTAGCAAGAAAACAGTCCTTATCTTCACCTCTCTTTTGACTTTATCTGTTCTGAGATTCAAAATTTCTATCTCCTCTTTGTGAGGTAAGATCTGCTTGTCTTCTTTTCCACTAACCTTAGTAATTCTTTAAGGATTTCACATTTTGTTTCATCTTTGACCTCATTGACTTCCATTAGACACACTGGTCGCTCAGGATCTACCCCAAGATTAGGTTCAGGATCATTCTCTAATTAATAATTGAAGACATGCAAAGAAAATAATAATATACATTTGGAAATGATGCGAAAAACAAGAAAACATGTTTGCCATTTGTGAATCAGCATGAAAACATCTTTATTAAAATGGACTGATATGATAACCCCTTCACATATAATCCCTTACACCCGCGAGCAAAGGTATAAGGTAGTTCATGGTATTTGCTCTATTTTGAACCTAGATACTATAGAGAGATCTTCAGCTGTCCAGTTGCTGAGCATTTCTCCAGGGAGGCATGGACGGATCTTCTCTAGGTATCTACCAGGCTGAGCCCCTTCGAAGATTTCTCCAACAAAGAGCCTTTCCAATTCATGACCAAATATTTCTTCCTCATGCAGCCTAGCAGTTTCCCGACTGACCTCTTCAAGTTGTTCTTCCAAATTTTCAAACTTTCGGGATTTAAAGATATTGGTTAAGTTCGAGAAGGCCATTGGCTCAAAGAATATTTCTATTCCCAAGAGTTGGGCTCTCCTTTGACTTTCTCTTTTCTTCAAATCTTTTTGTCTTTGTTTAAGGTTGGGCTTAAATTTAAGACCAAATCGGTCTTTCTTCATTATCACCAGCTTTGGCCGCAAACATCCCTAAAGACGTTTGCCAATACCCTTTCCAATTCTCGCTCTTCTTCCAAGCGTCTCTCGAACTGTCATCTTGGTACGGTTTGACAATTTGGGTTGCAGTATTGGCTTACTTTCAGCTATGAATGTTGCGTTAATGAACTCCAAAGCTCAGAATGAACATTCCATGACATTCTCATTCATCTCAATATACGGCGCGTCAGTAGACACTGAAGCAATAATGTCCTCCTCAGCTCCCACACTGACTAATTTCCCTTCTATCACAAATTTGAGCTTCTGGTGTAGGGAGGATGGTACTGCCCCTGCGGAATGGATTTAGGGCCTTCCAAACAAACAGTTGTATGTCGGCTTGATATCCATTACCATGAAATTTATGTTATAAATTGTGGGCCCAATGAGTAGCGGTACCTCAATCTTTCTGAGGACATCCCTTGTTGTACCGTCAAAAGCTCTTACAGTATTCTTATATGTTTTCATATGTGAATCAATGACTGTCAGCCTTTGTAGGGTAACCATCGGTAGGACATTCAGTGCTGACCCGCTGTCAATTAATACCTTTGGCAGAACATAGCCCTTGCAATGTATGGTGATGTTTGAGATCCCATTCCTCCATCGGGTATTTCATCATCAGTGAATGTTATGTAATTGTCAGCAGTAATATGATTTATTATCCTGTCTAGCTTGTGCACGGATATGCCAATTGGCACAAACGTCTGATTGAGTACCTTCATTAAGGCATTTTGGTGCCCTTCAGAATTTAGCAGCAGCTCCAATACAGAAATCCTAGCTTGTTGTATCTTCAACTGCTCGACAATGCTATATTCACTATGTCTCAGAAATTTCAAAACCTCTTGAGCATGTTCCTTAGTTACTGGCTCATTTATTTTAGGGGCGGGTTCTTCCTCAAAAATTTTCTTAGGGGCTACCACGACTTTCCCTTTTATCTTCTCTACTTCATTTGATGTCTCAAGAGAATAACATCTATCACTATGGGTAAAGTGCCCTACTTCATTTATTACTTCTACACTAGATTGCTCTTCCTTCTTCACTTTTGGTACTGAATTTATCTCTACTAGTGATTTTACTTCCTCTGATGTCTTACATTCCTCTAGTATAACTATATTGGCCATATAGTTCCACGAAAATTTATGAGTACTTTTGAAAACAAATGGCACATGTGGCATAATCACAATCTTGGGAGTTACTGCTGGCTTTACACCAGACAAGCTTTCGACCTTGGGCCTGACAGAAACAACCAAGGGCTTATGGATTCCGTATTTGACTCTAGAAGACTCAGAGGCGCATACATCCACTTCTTTCATCTCTCAAGCCTTATCAAAGAACTCCACTTCCTTGTTGTCTATCATCTTTTGTATCAGACTTTTGAATTCTGAGCTATGTTGAATTTCATGGTCGTATTCTTGATGATATTCGCAATATATATCAGACTGCACTTTTTTTCAACCCTCATGCCTATTTCAATCATCATGACATTATATAGTTGTTCAAATACCTATTTTAACGGAGATATAATTTCTGATACATCTATTTTCAATCTTTTTGCCTCGTCCTCCTCCTCAATAACATTCACCCCTCACCCACCGTGATTAGGCAATAGATTTGCTGCAATACTAGGCTCATCAAATTTCAAAATCCCATTGTTGATCAGATTTTGAACCACCTTTTTGAATGCCGTACAGGTCTCGATTGTATGCCCTAGTATTCCGGCATAGAATTCACAATGGGCATCAGGTTTGTACCATGGGGGATAAGGAGGCTGCATAGGGTTTAAATGATATGGCTTTACCAGATTCGCTTCATATAACTGTGGGTATAACTCAGCATATGTCATTGGTATCAGTGTAAAGTTGATCCTGTCATTCCTGGGGCTGCGAGAATCTTTCTTATTTGAGTTTTGGGAACCTTCTGATGCAGAACCAGACGAAGTAATAGTTATATTCTTTGGGGCCTTGTATGCACTAGTGTTGTTTACCTCGTTATCTTTTCTTTTGAAGTTTTTACGAGAGCTCTCCACACTCTCAATCCTGCCACTTTTAATAGCTGCTTCAATTAGCTCTCTCGTCATCACTATATCAACAAAATTCTGAGTAGCATTATTGATCAATCTATCAAACAATGGACCTCTTAATGTCTGCACAAACATGTGGGTAACCTCACTCTCCAGCAACGGAGGTTGGACTTGCACTGCAATGTCCCTCCATCTCTGGGCATACTGTAAGAGTGTCTCATTACTCTTCTGTTCTATGCCTGACAACATAACACGATTTGGGACCATCTCCGTCACATGTTTATAGTGCTCAGCAAAGGCCCCCAAAAGATCATTCCATAACTGAATATTTGCGTAACTCAACTGTGTATACCATCGTGCTGCTGAACCGGTCAAACTATCCTGAAAACAATGTATCAGTAACTTTTCATCTTTTAAATGTGTAACAATTTTCTGACAGTACATGGTAAGACGAGCCCTCAGACAGGTGGTCATATCGTACTACTCAAAATTAGGCACCTTGAACTTTGGAGGAAGAATCAGATCATACACCAAGCTTATTTCCACTACACCCGGTCCTATCTTATTTACCCGTTGCATCTCCAACAAGAGATCCTCTAAAGCTTTGAAGCGTTTCTCGTACTTCATTTCAATCTCCGCACAGATATTTTCTATCTCATTCAGAGTGTTTAGGTCAAGAACTTCCTCTCTGCTTCCAAAGTTAGCCCCGACGTGTATTGGTTGACAGAGTGTAGCTCCTGTCAAATTAATTTGGACTTTCTTCACAGAAGGAGGTCCCTCTGGCTGCACCCTAATATGAAATGTTGTTTCAACATGATCATTCTCGTCATTAGAAGCAACCTCGTGCATTTTAGATTTCCCGGACTCCTTTGGCCCCAATAGAGCAGTGAGCTGATTGATTATCTCTCTCTGAGCATGAGCGAACTGGTCCTTTATAGATTGCTCAATCCTATTGAAATAGTTTTGTGTTTCCGTGCAATCATTTTCCAAACTTATAAGCCTGTCCTCTACAGCTATTGACTATGAGCGCAGACGAGTTCCGTATGAATGCGGAATGGTTGCAGTTGTAAATCAAACTATCACAGAACCTATTTATATTAAAAAATTTGCAAAATGTAATGCCATATTTAAATGAATGGATGCATGAATGCAAAATACATCGGATCCATGAACTAGTTTTTAAGAAACATTCATTAATTGAAAGGTTCAAAAACAAGAAAAGATAATTTCTTTTATAGAAAACTACTAGCCCTAACTCCTAAATTGACTAATTCATGAAGCAGACGGGTAATAACTTCTCCATGCTCCAACTCAATATCTTTTTGCTCCAGCAGACTCATTGTTTGTCTCGATAATATCTGCACATATGAAGCAACACCCCGGACCTATCTCTTGAAGTTTACCAGCTCATCATTTTGGCGACGGACGATGCTCTGTTCCACTTCGTATTTATTATTCCACACTCTACTTTCTTGGTATAGTGCTCCCTCGTAAGCTGCGAGCTTCTTCTTAAAGCTTTGCACTACATTCTCCAACTCTTATATCTTCTTCTGTGCTCCCTCATTTTCTTGCTCCATCTTGATCTTGTCCTCATTATGGTATTTTGTGATCATCTGCTCTAATTGTGATACCTGAGTCATTAATTCAAAATTTCATGATTGTTCATCTTCTATTTTCTTCTTTGATTTGTTGTTGGATTCCTTCAGCTCCTTAGACTTCCTTTCATACATCTTCTTATAATCACTCTTCTCCTTGGTCATATCATCCAGTTGTTTTGATAAATCTTTGATTGTTTTGCTTATCCCATCCCTTTGTTTTGCTTTATAATTGTCATGAATCTCCTGCAAATCTTTCAAAGCTTGATTAATCTTCTTGTTCTCTTCTAACAACTCTTTTTCTTTACCTTCGTGAACATTTACTTATAATTTCGTCATTGTCGGCTTGTTATTGAGATCACTAATTCTCTTCTCATATTTCTTCAAATCCAGCTCACGGTCATGTCGTAATTTTTCTAGTGCTGATGGTACACTCTTATCAAACGAAGTGGATGATCCTATGCCTTCCTATCCCTTTCGAGGCAAATTATCATTTATCCTTTGAGCTCTCAATTCTTCGTACCTCGGCATTATCTCGAACCCCTGATATGGTTGTACTCTTCTTGGTTCTTGCCACGACTTTGTAGTTTTAGTTACCTTCGCTTTGTAGTCATTGGTTTTGTACGGATATTCAAAATGGGCCTTACCTACAGTGGCTGGGATGAATTCCCTCGAAGTAAATTGTCTTGACACTAATAAAGGGCAGAAAGCGGTCCCTCCCCAAATTCCTGGTAGTAGGACCCAATCCCTATCTCCACATCGATATAAGAAATATATTCCCTTACCCAACCATGGTGCCTTCCAAACGATATCAACATCCTTCATTTCCTTAAAGTGTTCTTTCCACTATTTTTCGCTCTTTTTCTCTATCGGGCAGCTAGCCAAATGTTCTTCTATTGGTGAATAAGTGGTGAGATACCTGAGCGCTCTGTATGGCATGTCCCATCTGTGTCCTCAAAACCATATCTCAAGTAGTTGCACGCAACCCTAAAATTTCCCTTCTCCAGATTTCTTGCATGCAGTCAATGATCTGTATGTTTCAGTCATGATAGCTTGCATTGGATTCACCCCTTCACTAGCCTTTCAAATAGTCCCATTGCAGATGGATCTATGTGCTCAGGAGTTCTGGGGAACAATACTAACCCGTATATGCACAAAGCATATAACTTTGCATCCTGCCAGACTCATCTCCTATCATAATTAATTCTTTCAAAACCCTCCAATTCAGACGTTGTTTGTCCTTGTTCTGATCAGTGCTGTCACTATTGGCTATCTTCCTTTCCAACCATTCTTTAGTTTTCCCAGTGATCATTCCTAATTTCTTTATAAATCCCGAATTATTGCTTGGCCTTGTATAAACCATGTCGCTCTTAACCCTGGGGCAATGTAGTAAGGCCTCATACTCTTCAAGCGTCGGTTTCAAATCTACTTGTCCAAAGGTAAAGCAATTATAAGATGGATTCTAGAATTGAACCATTGCTCTGAGAAGACCCTGCTCTATCAGAGTGTATAACAGCAAGGCGATAACCTTGAACTCTCTCTGAAACAACTCTTTCATTTCCTTATCTCAATGTTCCCATATTTCCCTAACTTCTGGCAAACAAGCATTCTGATTGGTGTCTATCCTTACCTTATTTTTCATTACTAAAATATCATCTTTGCATAGATTGTTCCCTTTCTCATGTTGAATCTGTTCTGACCACGTCCAAACTGAAATATTATCTTCTCCTAATCTCTTAGACCCTTCTGCCATATTGAACACTTCTTGCTTAAACTAACTCCTAGACCGAGGTCAAATAATGCAATATGATGTGATTTAATCAGAAAGACAAAAACAAAACAAAACAAAACAAAAACAAAAGCTTGTGTCAGTACGGTGAATTAACATTGAAAACAAATTAATAAAAATATTAACACAAAATAGACATTTAATATTAGCAGAGGAAATAACCAGAGAAAAATATTTAAATCAGCAACACCTGTCCTAGGTCCCTGTCTGGCTCTAGCGGGGTAGGCTTCTAAAACAGCATGTGGTGTTTGTTCTAGACTATGGGTTCCCGAACTGTCGTTACTGTCTACTTTGACAGCAAGACTTCGATTCGGTAGTATAGGTCCCTTGTAATGGAGGCGTGGGCCCCACGATGCACAAGGTTAGTAATGCTGGAAGAAAACAAAAATCCAAACTCGGAGCTGGAGAGCATCACGTCGAATACTATCTTTCTCCCACTTAAGGGTGAATAGCTCGGGTCGAGAGCTTATGCATGAATGCTAGTTCATATCATACACAAAAACCATCCTTATTATTTTTGATAATTTATCCAACAATTTATGGAAAAATTAAATTCAAATTACTATTTTAAATGCCAAAATACCATATAAAATTAATTAGGCCTGACTCTTGATTTTATTTTAAAAACTTTTTTCCCAGCGGAGTCGCCAAGTTGTCGCGACCGTTTTAAACCGAAGTGTGAAAAGTAGCCCGTCGATTAGAGTTTTGAAAATTTGGGTTTTACCTTTTAAAATTTGTTTTTTAAATCATTTAGAGTCGCCAACGATCACTTCAAGGTAGACCAGACACCGAAAAATAAACCAGATATTCATTTCTTTACAAGAATGGGTTCGGGAGTCAGTTACGTGTGGGAAATGATTAGCGCCCCCACGAACGCCCGTTATTGGTACCTTTTAATTTTACGTGGCATTTTGACATTTTGAAAAAACAATTTGAATTTGATTTGTCCACGATTATTATTTGAATTAAAATTCTGAATAGGGATATCCTTTTATAAGAAAATATATTTTATTGAGCATAGGATTAGAGACACCCAGTTGCTTTAGGGCATTTTAGTCCATACCCAAAAAGTACATCTCAACATAAAAGGTTTGCATGTCAAATTATTTTCTTGTCAATTTTAAGTCCAAATCTAATTAAGGCTCTAATTAATTTTAATTAATTAAAGAATCTATGAATATTACCAAATTTAGGGTTTATGTGATAACACCCAAATAATTGGGCATTATCCATAACTAGACCCTAATGTAACAATATTCCTAATAATTAATGATTCTAATTATTTAACCCTAACCATAATTTAATTTTAAAATTAACTGACTATGTGTAATTCAAATTCTAAGTTGAAATGAGATATCAAATATTCAACTAAAAAACTCCCTTGATTAACATCTCGTTACGATGTGACACTAACCAAATTAGAACTTTAAAGTTTTCATTTGATATTTCATTTATTTTCTAAAGTTATCTCTCTTAGTCAATTTAGTTAAAGAACCTAAGTGGCAAGCTCTAATTAATTCTAAGATTCGTGTTTTAAGTCACCTAAGCAAATATACTACATGCATATTTTAAATCAAATGCAAGCATACAATAATTATAGAGCATTTAAAATGGAATTAAAGCTGAAACTGGGACTATAATGAATTAAATTGCAAATTGAAGAGCTCAACTACAAATATTTAGTGACTGGAATGAAAGAAGGATAAAACCCAAGAGCCTAAACCTAAATCCATTAAAAACCTGACCCAACCCAAAGTTATCCGGCCCAAACAAGGCGGCCCAAACGAAATCGACCGGGTTGTTATCCAACCCGGATAAAGAATACACGGACCCTATCCAACCCACTTTCAAAACACGCGGATCCTCTTTTAACCCGGCTCTTCAAAACGGTGTCGTTCTAACTCGGTATAAATACCTCAAAACCGAGTTAGAACGGTCATTTGCATCCAACTCCCTCTCTCTCCTCCTTCATTTTCTCTAAATACTCTCGACTTATAACACCCAAAAAACCCAAAAACCATCCCCTAAACAGATCAAAATCCCACTTTTCTTTGCATGTTCATATGCGTTCATCTAAAATTGGATGAACACTATGAAATCCGGCACTAAAACACCGCACGAGCCACCGTCAAATCCAAACTCATCCCTCACCTATTACTCACGGATGTTCTCCGGCCACCATTGACAAACACCGACCGTCGTGCCTCAACTCCGGTCATCCCTTCCGATCAAACCTTACCCCCAGCCATCGTCTGGTTCAACTCCGGCGACCGGTCACCGCCGCAAGGTGATTTTCGGCCGCCGTTCGCCACCTTGACCAAAACCCTAAAAACACCAATAACCTCTATTTTCAACCCAAACCTAAATCTAAAGCCCGTTTTAGCAGAAACTCTCATCTTCCCCACCTAAATCTACCTAACCAAACCCCGATCTCGCTCATTTTCACCTCCATCACAACCTCTTATCACTCTGGTTACCTCTCCTCACTCTCCGATCACTCACAGATCTAAGATAAGTACTCGTAGCCTTTCTTTTTCATGATTCGACCTTATTTCTTGTTTTAAATTAGATGTTTAGGCTTCTGATTTTAGATTTAGGTTTTGCTATTGTGTTTGCTTAGATCTAGGTTTTAACTCGTTGTTCTTAGACTTAGGTTTTAGATCTGATATTTCCCTCTTGTTTTAATGCAGGAAATGAAAGAAGTGATCAAAAGTTACCTTCTGATATTTCGGTGAAAATTTCGGTGTCGAAATAATATTTCGGTTATCGTCTCAAGCGTCATTTCCTTTTTCCGATGACCCTTCGGTTATCCCAGTAATTCTCTGATTTTCCCTTTTCTCTCTCTTTCGTGATAAATACGTAATTATGGCATTATTAGTTACATTTTTCTCTCTCTTCAGGTATTTATAACCGATAATGGATCTTGATGTCATGGCGACGTCACTACCATGACGTCATGCCAGATGGCGCTAACTAATGGGAGAAAGACAACAATCCGTGACTCCTAGTTTTAGCTAATCGGAAGCTGTCAGCAGATTTGGGCGGGAAAATTGGGCTTAGGATCTGATTTGTGTTTGTTGGGCTGTAGTTATCTAAAAATAAGTTATAACCATCTATTTAGGATTGGGTTTTGGGTCTTGAATATGTAAATGGACTTGTTTTTTTTTTTTTTTTTTGTTGTAAATGAACACTTTTTGTATTTTGAACTTTTTTATAGACTGATATTTATTTTTAATATACTTTTGGTTATATATATATATATGACTCGGACAAAATTAGGGTATTACAAAACTATACAATCTAAAACTTAAACTTTTAACTCTAACCTCTTAGAACTCAAACCCTAAACTCTAATCATAAATCCTAAATTCTACACCTTAAACCCAAACCCCTAAACCATAACTTAAATCCGTAAATCCTAAAATTAAATTTTTTATGTGTAAACTAAAGTTTACACAAACTGTATCAAAGTGTTTTCCTTTAACAATATATTAAATTTCATTGATAAAAGAAAGAGAACTTATACATGAAGTCATGAGCACATCCTAAATTACAGTGAAACTTGAGAAAACTCATGAAAACTAAAAAAGAAATACAACCTGAAAAATTAAAAAGACATGAAAACTTGAAAAGTAAATGACAATTATTTTCTTAATTCTTCGTCAATATTTATAAAATAACAAGAAATCAAATATACTTAAGTAGTGACTCAGTATAATAAGGGCGAAGGGGGCCTTAGCCTCTCTAATAATTTGAAATTTTCATAATGAGCCTTTTACAAAATTTTAATTTGTTCTCTAAATTTTTAGAAATATATAAATATTATTTATTGACTCAGTACAATGCGCGATGTTGGTGCAAGCACGTTTGTAAGGGTTAGCTCCTCCCCTGCTTCCACAGTGGTAGTAGGAATGTCCACGACGGAGGCATGGGATTGCATGGCGCTTCAGGGCCGCGTTAACGTCGTATCTTCTTCTCCCTGCAATCTGAATGTGGTTTGTCTCTGAATCAATTAATGTCTCAGTCACATCTTCAACGTCGATACCACATTGTCCGCCGGTACATGGTCTTATACTTGTGCCATCATCGATGCCAAAATGGAAGAAGCCAGACTCAGCCACCATAATTGCCGAGGCCAAGAGAAGGAACATCAGCCAAATTTTGGAACCCATTATTGCTCGATTAAACTTCTAAGTGTTGGATAAAGGGAAATAATTGTTGTGGGATTGTTGGGAGCTTCTTTGGCATAGAAATAACAGCAGGACATGGCAGATTTAGAAAGTTGGTGAGATTTCGTTTTCAGTGGTTATTATCCGACAAAATCTTGCAGTTGCTGTAGTTGATACGAGTGTTTGTAAATAAAGAAATTATTTTATAGACTCGACTCACCACGTCATTTATAGTTTCCATTCACTAAAAATTAACTAACTAATTTTTTTCATGTCAATAATCCATTCATAATCAACTTCTATATAACCACCCACTCCCTGCTCACGCGGCATAAAAAAGTGAAGATCCATATGTAATTGGCTAACTTCGTTAATATATAGGAGCAAGTTCGTGCAAAGGGTGTTGGTACGGTTGTTTTGTTGTAAACGAAATCCGATGAGGAATCTGTTTCACTTTGTTAGATTATTGTTGAACTTAATTTGTTTTTGCCTATACAAATCGAAGTGGAACATGTATTTATAGGGTCAAATTGTTTAACTTTCTTATGATATATTAGTATACAAGGGTAGATAAGTGATTTTATATAAAAAAAATGTTAATGTTAGAACATCTTTATCACATCACATGGCACTTTCTTATTATGCCATGTCAAATTAACAGAGGGGGGGTTAACAGAGGATTAATAACGGCAACCTTTTGTAACTTTAGGGATCTAATTGATAAAAGAATTTCTTCAAGGGATCAAGTGAGAAAAATAAAAAATTGTTGGGATGATATATTCATTTAACCCTCGACTTTATAAAGTTACTTTTATTTTTTACTTTATACACTATTTGACCCCTAAACTACACTTATTTTTCTAATTTAGTATCTAAACATTTTTCTTAGTTTCATAACTTTACTACTATTTCGGCCTCATCTTAGTTTTAATTGAACACTTTTCATTTTTTAGAAAATATAAACGACAGTTTAATACTAAAATGAGAGTAACAAAAATTTAAACTGTCAAAATAGAAAAATTGATATGATTTAGGGGCTAAGTTATGAATTAAGCATTTTTTTCGTAAGCCATCCAAGGAAAAAGGGAGCGGTCAAAAAGAAGAATCTGTAATTATCCAGAGGAGCCACAGCCTCGTGTGCTTATCAACACAGAAAATATCTTACCGGCTTATTTCGCAAACTGAAAAAACGTCTCACCAGAATGTTCCAGCAATTTCCAGATCCCACCATTTTTCCCGTATATATGTCCGTTCTGCCTCTCCGCGTTTTCAACCCAGCAAATTCAAATTTACTTCCGTCGTAGAGAGCTAAACAAGAAAGTCTAACTAGAAGTTTTCTGTTAATTCCATCAAAAGCCGACTAATGGACTTCCCTTTTTTTCCAAAATCCCTGGGATGCATAGTCTCACCCTCGATACGGGAGAAGCTTTAGAGGGATCCCGGTTCAGGTCAGGCCGGAACCCTCGCCGTCTTATACTTTGAAGCCCAAGACGGTTTCGGTCCCCGTCCGCTTTGTCGGTTCGGACCGCTGCAGATCCGAGTGGGCGATTAAGATCCAGAAGGCGTTTAGGGGATTCCTGGTGAGAAAGAACGTGAAGAAGATCATGGCAATAAGGGAGCAAGTGAATGAATTGGAGCGTAGTGTTTCCAAGACGGAGACGGTGGATCTGATTCGGAATGATTCGAAGGAGAGATTGAAAGTGAACGAGATTCTGATGAGCTTGCTTTTTAAGTTGAATTCCGTTAGAGGAGTGGATTCGTGTGTGAGGGATTTAAGGAAATCCGTTATTAAAAGGGCGATTGCGTTGCAAGAGACGGTTGATGCCATTGTTTCCGGTGACCAATCCGTGAATTCCAGCAATGCCGAGGTAGTTAAGCAAGGGCAAGATATTATCGATCCTACTGATGATTGCAATCAAACTCTGGAGCCAGAAAATCTCGAGGAAACAACCAATGATTCCGAATGTGCGCCTAATTTGAATGAACAGGAAGGAAGCGACGCCTTCACAGATCAAGAGAACAATGAGGAGACGCCGGAAACAAGTCGAAATGAGAGCCAAACCAATTCGTTTGCCAATCAAGAGGAAGCAGGGCAGGCTGATAATGAGAAGGAAGAAAGTGGGAGAAAGGAGATGTTAGAGAGAATAGTGGAGGAGAATGAGAAGATGATGAGGCTGATGGAGGCGTTGACGGAGAGGAACGAAACGCAGACCCTGATGTTGAGGGCGTTGGCGCAGAGGGTGGAGCAGCTGGAGAAAGCATTCGTGTGTGACAAATTGAGGAGAAAGAAAAGGAGAAGCGACGAGAAATCTCAGTGTGGAGGGAAGAGATAGATGTTTGAACTTTGAATTGGATCTTCCATTTTTAATTTCTTTTACGGTGTGTTGTTCTTGATCCTGTAAATTCGCAAATGAATGATAGCACTCTTGGCTCAAAAACATTTTGGTGTACATATAAAGGTTGAGCTTATCGCGTTTGCAGACATTACAATTATGGATTAATAACAGACCTTATTGCATACATGATAATCACGGATACTTAAACTACTATATAGCAATGGTTGCAGACCGTCATTTGAATTCCTGATTGCAGCAGTGACAAACGCCATGAACAAAACCACCATGAACCTTAGCAACAAGAACAGCTACAGGGTGGTGGGTTCATGGCTACATTCTTCATAAGCTATTAAATGATGATGAAAGGTAACGTCTGAAAGACCAAGGAAACTTAATGGTGTTCAAGTGACCTTCCAAGTTCCAATCATATAAAATAGTGAAGGTCTTTCGAAATTCCCAAATAAACAAAGCCTGTCCATAATATATATATATATATATATATATATAACTCTTGTTGAAATCAAAGGCTTTATAATGTAAAAAGTGCGAAATCTATCTATATGCAAGTAAAATTAAGACTCTAACTCTTAAAAATTAGTCTCAAAATATTTTTATTTTGCTTGTAATGACAAATTATGTAAAAAAAAAAAATTCAAAGAACTCATAAATGAGATATAACTATTTCTTAAACCAACCTTAAAACAATTACAAAATTAAATGTTAAGTACTTACTTTTATCAAAATAATTTAAACATATAAAACAAACAAATAATATAATTTAAACACTTATTATTAATAATAAAGCCGAAATTAAAAGGCATAGCAGCAATGTTTACTGATATAACTATGTAAAAACACATCTTTAAAGCCTCTAAATAATTATTTCCCTCGTAGTTCCAAGCAAGAAAAGACAGGAATTGTTGGAATGCCTTTGCTGTTTTTAGATCATATGGATCTGCTAAAAGAACATTCTGAGATTCCAGACTAAACAAAACCTGTGAACATAGACAAGAAAGTTTGAGCCTATAGCTGCCATGTTTCTGACTCAACAACTTCAAGCATTAACAATCCAACAAATATCTAATCGACAATACCAAGAAACTCTCCCCTCTATATATGGAATTCTTGCTCATGTCTAGAGGCACATCAGCATTGTTTCCAAGGTTTTTCAGCCATGGCCTTGACTGTCAAGCAGCAATTCTTCCTAGCAATTCTAGTTATTGCCTTCCCTTTTTCAGCCTTAAGTGGAGATCCTGATATTCTCTCTGATTTTGTGGTTCCTCCTGGAACCAATAATACTCTATTGGATGGAAACTTTTTCACCTATACCGGCATGAGGCCGCTCATTAACTCTCCTCCACCGACAAATTTCACTGTCACAAAAGCAACCATGGCTGAATTCCCTGCACTTAATGGCCAAAGTGTTTCCTATGCTGTTTTAGAGTACCCTGCTGGTTCTGTTAACCCTCCTCATACTCATCCTCGTGCTACCGAGCTTTTGTTTCTCACCTATGGCATACTTGAAGTTGGGTTTGTTGACACTACTAACAAGCTGTTTTCGCAAAGACTTCAAGCCGGTGACATGTTTGTGTTTCCCAAGGGATTAGTCCATTATCAGTTCAACTGTGCCGAGAATGATTTTGCGGTCGCGATTTCAGCCTTCGGTAGTGCAGCTGCTGGCACTGTCTCGGTTCCATCTACGGTGTTTGGGACAAACATTGATGATGACATCTTGGCCAAGTCTTTCAAAACTGATGTTCAAACGATTCAGAAGATCAAAGCAGGGTTTCCACCAAAAGCCTGAGATGGGGATTCGATGCTATTAGTAATAATTCAAGGTTTGGGGCTTTAAGATTTGGTCATTTATGTGTGTCTGGTCTTCTTCTGCTGCAAAATGAGGATTCATCATTGTGGTTTGTTCTGTTACTTGTCCCTCGTCAAATAACCATCAAGATGTAATAAACTCAATCTTGGTCTTTGCTGCAACATCAAATAAATTGTTATTGTATGAATCCTACAGGTTTTATCCCCCCTGTAATTCTAAGTTTTAAGATGATGATAATGTGCTTCCAAAACCACCGTTTTTAAGGTTTGGGAATTATGTAATTGCATACAATGCTGTCTCTTGCAAAGAAAAACCAATCTTATTTAGAGCTTGATTGCCCACTATTGATTTGGTTTTTCAGCAATTCATTAGTTAGCATGGTAGCAGGATAGCTTATTTTTACTCGAACAACAAGAGGAGGGCTCAAATTTTTTTGGCCTAGGCTCCAAGACCCTTCTTGATCTTCTCAATATTATGAACATCAGTTTTAAAGGCTTTAGCAAGGATGTTATAGTCGATGCCAGTGACAAAAACGGTGGACGAAACTGAAACGGTCCCGGCATTTGCAGTACCAAAGACCGAGACAGCCATGGCCGGGGTATTAGAGCTTGGATTATACTGGTAATGCACAAGTCCTTTCGGGAACACAAACATGTCAAGAAACTCAAGTGTTTGGCTGTAAAATTTGCCGGTCGTGTTGACAAAACCGACTTTGAGGATTCCATCGACAACGATGAGGAGCTCGGCGGCACGAGGATGGATGTGAGGCGGATTGAGGGTGCCTGCAGGGTACTGCAAAGTAGCAAAGGAGACACTCGTGCCATTAAGGGCCGAAAACTCCGCCATGCTAGCTTTCGTAACCTTGAAAACTCAATAGTATGAACATTGTAATTTCCATTGGCTTATCCTGTTAAGTGGGCCAAAGTTAAAAGAAACATCTTCAACGCATAGGCAAGCTGCTCATTTGAAGGACACCAGCTATGATACCCAATAACCGTATGTTTTGGTGTATCATTTTGGGTTCATTATTTTTCAGTAATTTTCGTATATATATAATATTATAATACAAATACACTCAATTCCATGATTTATATTATATTGGTTATTAATTAAGTTCAAATAACTTGCTAATAAACCATTTAGTCTAACGAAATAAGACGTTAAGTTCTTTAAACAAAGTTTATAAATTGTTTCACCAGAAATTGAAAAAGACTTGAACATTTCGATGGAATTTGAAGGTTTTAGCATCGGAACTTGAATATTTGGCCGAAAATGGGGATGAACTTGGTCAGAAATGGTAGAAGAAATGAGTTTATTGATAAAAAAAAAAAAAGAGAAAGGGACTTCATTAAAAATTATCGAAGGATCTAATTGGTGTTTTAGCAATAGTTTAAAGAGAATATTAGATATTAATCTTTTTGCTAAGGTGTCATATCATCGATTCGATGGGAGCGGATGGTACAGTGTTTTTTTTTTGTTACAAATGATAATATTACTATATTAGTGGCCTTTTTGTAATTTACTAAACTTAAGTGATGAAAAAGAAATTTATTCAAACATTAGTGACTACTAGTATAGTTTACCCAAATAATTTGAAAAATGTCGGTTAAATTTAGATAAAATACAGGTCGACGGTCAAAATCAATATATACAACGGCCAACTGTTTTTCTAATTTTTCCTGTGCTCGTGAGATGGCAGCTTTCTTTGCAACAACCATGGCTGCCACCATCACCACCGTCACCCACCATATAAAGTTAAAAACCCTACATTTTCTCCACATTCCCTTGAATTTCCTTTGATTTTTCCTTCTGGGTATTTATTATTGTCAAAGGTTTTAGCTTTTATTGGTTCTGCTGCAAAGAAGAATAGAAAAACCCTTCCTTTGGGTACCAAAAGGGAAGAAAAAAAGAAGCTTTTTAATTTTTGTTTTTGCTTGATAAATGCGATGCCTTAAATCAGAAGCTGCTGATTCTTATTATCAGGTCAAGCCTGAATGCAAAGATGTTCCAGCAACCAGATTCAAGATTAAGGTTTGTTTTTATTAATTGTTTAAGAAAATTATGGAAAGATAGCATATTTGATGTTTAGTTTTGTTTAGATTTATGGGAGATTCAGATTATTTTGAGATTTGCTTATGCAGCCTGATAGAACTCTAAGTGTAAGAAAATGGCTAGCTGCATTTTCTCCGAGTGGCCAATAGGATATAAGAAAAACTCTTAATCGAATCCATCGCGGGGTAAGTTCATTTTTCATGAGTTAAATTCATGTTCAGAACTACAGATTAGGCTTTTCTGTTTTCGGTCTCTGCCGATCAGGTTTTTTATTTGTTTTTGCTGGCAAACATAGGGAATCCATCCATCGATTAGAGGAGAAGTTTGGGAGTTTTTGCTTGGCTGTTATGATCCTATGAGCACATTCGAAGAAAGGAAGCAAATTCTCCAGCATCGAAGGTAGTCACGGTTCTCCTGTTTAATGATTTCAGTACTATTCGGACGTTGAATCTTGAGGGACGATTTGTTGAAAGTGATTTCTATATCTCAGGGCACAATATGCTAGATGGAAGAAGGAATGTAGTGAAATGTTTCCAGTCGATGGAAACAGTAAACATATCACCGAAGATATTCGGCCCATTCGAGACCCTTTGGTAGTTTCAGGGACAAATTCAGGCATGTAACTGGCGCTTTACCTGTTTAGATAATAGTTTTTCCTAAGTGAATACACCAGGTATTGATATGTCATGAATTGTTTCAGATAGAAATGCTAAGAGCACGGAATTGGACATGAAAATAACCAAGTGGATGCTTACATTGCATCAAATAGGTTGGTTTGTTGTTTTCTATTTCAAATTCATTTCGCTTTCCGAACTGTTGCTTTCTTCTCTCGGCCATGACGCATACCTTGTGTTTATGTTTCGTTCAGGTCTCGATGTCAAACGCACTGACAGGAATTTGGTATTCTATGATAAGCAAGAGAATTTATCAAAACTTTGGGATATTCTCTCTGTTTATGCCTGGATAGATATGGATGTAGGATATTGTCAAGGTAAGTAATCCCATGAAGTGCTTGTTTCCGTATTTTTAATCGTAATTCTGAAAGCTTGGTCCGATTACATTATTGAGCAGGAATGAGTGATCTATGCTCCCCAATGATTATTCTTCTTGAACATGAAGCTGATGCATTTTGGTGCTTCGAGCGTCTGATGCGCAGATTGGTACCTTCCTTCGTTTCGTTTTTCTTCTTTATATTTCGTCTTCTGTCTTTACCGGTTTCTTACAACATGTTTTCCTGTTTTAAATCTTAAAGCGAGGAAATTTCAGATGCACCGAGACTTCCATTGGGGTAGTAACTGTTATGGATATAGGTTTACAATTAGCTGACGGTTAATTAGTTAGGGTTTTAGTTAAGTAAATGCTGTTTTAACAGCTCACTGTACAGAGGCTTCTTGATTCTTATATAAACCTAGAAAACATATTGTATCATATTCATTTATTTTTCAATAATAAAGGTTTCAAGATTGTTTACATGGTATCAGATGAAATCTTAAAGCTTCCGCACTCAATTTTTTTCTTTTCTTTTTTGTTAGTTTTTCTTTCCTCCAAGTTTACAGTTTTTTATTTCCTTTCTCGGCAACAATGGGGGATACTTCCTTGAATGATCAATTCAATAATGGCTCTAATCCGTATTATCTGCATCAATCAGATAATCCTGGTATGCTTTTGGTTACTCAGCCCCTCGGCAGTGACAATTACAATAGCTGGAGGCGTTCGATGTTGATGGCGTTGTCTGCCAAGAACAAGCTTGGTTTTGTTGATGGATCAATTCCTGCCCCTGCCTCGACAAATCAAGATCTCTATACATCCTGGACAAGAACAAACAATCTTGTCAATTCATGGATTCTTAACTCGGTGTCTAAAGAAATCGTGGCCAGTCTTCTTTATCATTCAACGGCGGCCGATATATGAAAAGACCTTGAGGATTGTTTCCAGCAAAACAATGGCCCAAGAATCTTTCAGTTACGGAAGAAACTTAGTGAGTTGGTTCAAGGTCAAATGGCTGTAAGTACTTACTATACTCAACTAAAAATTGTTTGGGATGAATTGAATTCTGTCAAGCCTGTTTGCATTTGTTTTCGTTGTGATTGTGGTGGGGTTACAAAAATGGTTGCTGAGCAACAAAAAGAGCAAGTTATGCAATTTTGTCATGGGTCTTAACTTAATAATTCTTTCTCTCATGTTCGAGGACAAATTTTACTAATAGATCCTTTACCCTCGATTACAAAAGTATTTTCTTTGGTTGTTCAAGAAGAAAATCAGAGGGTTATTTCCTTGAATAATCCTATTGCTAGTGAAGCACCTGCTTTTGCTATTAAATCTGTTTCTTCTAATCAAAGAAAAGTCCGACCTCAATGTAGTTATTGTGGTATGATGGGACATGTTAAAGAGAAGTGTTTTAAACTTCATGGATATCCTCCTGGTTACAATTCTTCAAAGACCAAAACTACATCCAATTCTCGGGTTACACCTAGTGCTAATGTTGTTTTTGATGTTTCCTCCAAAGATTAAGTTTTGTCTTCTGCAGATTGTTTGAGTTCAATTTAGTGTCAGCAGCTTATAGCAATGCTCTCAAATCAGTTGCGAGCTGCTTCTTCTTCTGATAATACTCCAAATGTTGTTAATATGGCCATGCAATGTACAAGTACATTTTATGTTAATACTTGTAGTTCTTCATATGATTTTAATTGCTGAATTATTGATTCAGGTGCTTCTAGGCACGTTTTTCATTCTAAAGAACTCTTCGAAATTTACATCCCTATTTCTAATAGTAACATCATGCTTCCTAATCAGACTTGTGTTTCTGTTCAATATTCAGGCACAGTTAGAATTTCTTCTCATCTCGTTCTTCATGATGTGCTTTTTGTTCCCAACTTCAGTTTCAATCTATTGGCTGTGAGCTGTTTGTTACATGATCCTGATATTAGAGTTGTTTTTTCTAATGAAACTTGTTTGATTCAGGACTCATGGCGAGTGATTGGGAAGAGTGGTCTTCATCAAGGCTTATTTCTACTTTATTCTTCTACAAATTCCCATATAGCTACTGTTAACAATGCTAGTTCTTCCTTATCTTCTGTTTCTTGGTATCATAGACTTGGTCATTCAAGTGTGCAAATTTTAAAAGTATATTGAAATTTCATGTTAATAAGTGTTGTACTGATCCTTGTACTATTTGTTCAATGGCTAAACAACAGAGAATTCCATTTCCTTTATCTTCTTCTTATTTTTCTTGCCCTTTTGAATTAATTCACTGTGATATTTGGGGACCTTTTAAGTTTTCTACTTACAATAATGAGCGTTTCTTTTTAACTATAGTTGATGATTGCACTCGAACCACTTGGACTCATTTGCTTAGACACAAATCTGATCCAAGCTTCATCACTATGATAAAGAAACAGTTTGGTTTTGAAATAAAGAAGTTTAGGTCTGACAATGCCCCTGAATTGCGTTTTACAGATTTGTTTTTCAAGTTAGGCATCATACATCAGTTTTCGTGTGTTGAAACACCTCAACAAAGTACAGTTGTGGAAAGAAAGCACCAGCACCTGTTAGCTGTTGCTCATGCTATCTTCTTTCAGTCCAGGGTTTCTTTACGGTTTTCGGGGGAGTGTGTTCTAACTGCTACTCATTTTATTAATAGCCTTCCCTCTCCAATTTTAGATAATAAATCTCCTTATGAGTTACTTTATAATGAGTTTCTTGATTATATGTAACACTCCTAACCCGGCTTAAGAGAAAACCGGTTTAAGAAGTGTTACCGAACAAAATTCTGAATAACAGAAACTGTTTTAACATATTTAAGTAAGCATGCATTTCGGAAATAGGTGTAATTAAAACCTTTTTTTTTTTAAGTTTCAAAGATTAAACCCACCATACAATTCATGATCAAACATGTATGCTTATACAAATACATAGAAAAGCCATTAACTAACTCATTGTCCAACTTAATTTGATAAACTTCTAATATATAAAGCACTTTAAAGGAACTCCAGAAAGATTAAGGCTAAACTTTAAGGTTCAAACGACCGGTTTTAGCTATTCAAAAGTTAGGTCTAATATAATTATTATTTACCATTCGAAACTCAACACACTCACATGGCATTATCAAAAACATGCTTTCATAATTGCTATTAACGATCCCTAAGACCATTTAATCAACTAACCGGGCTATAATACTTTGTTAATGTTAACCATGTGATGATAGATGCGTAACATCCTACATACTTGCATGTCAACATAATTATTTAGTCATCTTAAGAAACTAAGAATCTAGATCGTTATACAATCATCATATTTATAATAACTTAAATAGCAAGCAACCAAGAAGCATATAAAAGCCCATTACAAGACTTACTAGTACTTGATTTTACTTAATTACAACATAATCAAAGAGGTGAACCAATGCTTATGCAAACAACATATTAATTTGTGCCACCATCTAGGAGTTCTAGAAATAACTTTCAACATACAAAGGACCCTTGTGATCACGTCCCGACTCAAGTAATCAATAGCATGCTTACCCTGAAACACATCAAGAAAGTAGTATAAGTAATTACTTAGTGAGGTAGTTGATCAACCATAAGTATGAGTCAAATGTTTTATAATACGACTCTATTACTCTTTTGGACCCATCGGAGTTAGGTAAATGTCAGGATTGACCCATCATAACTCATCTTATTCACAACTTCTAACATATCATATACAACATCAACATATAGATCGCAAGTATGAATTACTTAACATGTAATTCACCAAACATATAGGTCTATCAAAAATATGGGTTATTTTATTTCGTATACAACTATCTAATTTCACACATATTAATAATCCATCTCAAATCAAACCACATATTAAATTAACATGCCAAAATAATCCATTTTCAAGTACATATACACATATTCACAAATCAGTCCACATGTTTAATTAACATGTCAAAACAGTCCTGTTTTTCATGTAAACATAAGCATGTTACAAAACAGTCCATATATTTATTTAACATACCAAAACAGTCCCGTTTTTCATGTAAACATAAGCATGTTACAAAACAGTCCATATATTTATTTAACATACAAAAACAGTCCCGTTTTTCATGTAAACATAAGCATGTTACAAAACAGTCCATATATTTATTTAACATACCAAAACTGTCCCGTTTTTCATGTAAACATAAGCATGTTACCAAACAGTCCATTTTACAAGTATACACAATTTATACTTCACAAATCAGTCCAAGACATATTTATCTTATTCAAAACAGTCCATTTTACAAGTATACACAATTTATATTTATATTATTCAAAACAGTCCATTTTACAAGTATACACAATTTATACTTCACAAATCAGTCCAAGACATATTTATCTTATTCAAAACAGTCCATTTTACAAGTATACACAATTTATACTTCGCAAATCAGTCCAAGACATATTTATCTTATTCAAAACAGTCCGTTTTACAAGTATACACAATTTATACTTCACAAATCAGTCCAAGACATATTTATCTTATTCAAAACAGTCCATTTTACAAGTATACACAATTTATACTTCACAAATCAGTCCATGACATATTTATCTTATTCAAAACAGTCCATTTTACAAGTATACACAATTTATACTTCACAAATCAATCCAAGACATATTTTTCTTATTCAAAACAGTCCATTTTACAAGTATACACAATTTATACTTCATTTTATTTTATTCAACATAGCTTTGATTTTCAAGCAATCTAGATACTTGAATCCAATGACATATGTCGTCAATAGGGGTACTCAAAGTACCAAATAAGGGACCATAGTCCAAACAGGGGACCGAAGTCTAAACAGGGGAAGAATCTATTTTAGTGTACTTACCTCGAAGCACTTACCTCTAGCTCAAGTTAGCATTTACAGTATTACAATCAACAATGAAATAAAGCATGTAAGTTAAATACGAAATTGCTCAGGAAAGCCATGAGCTAATCCACGACTTTAAAATTACACTCACCTCCTATCCCGAAGTTACGAGATACCTGAATCCACAATTTCCTTAGCTTCCACTAACTCAATCTCCTATTCTCCCTTATCGTGACATGTACCTCAACCAGAAATAACAAGTCATTACTACTAATTCAATTCATTTGTACTTATAATTACACAAAACAGCCCTTTTTTACTTTTATTTCAATGCAAAACAATCCCAATTATAGATATGCATATACACATATTCAAAACAATTCCATATGTTTTCCATACTTTCAAATCAGCCACCCATTCTTACTTATACATTTTTATATTCTAAAACAGTCCCCTATCTTTGGATACTCAAAAACAGTCCCAAAAATATATTCGTATACTTTATCACATCAAAACAGTCCTTAGTTTATTTATACATGTAGAAAACAGTCCCCGAAACATATATTTACATACTTTAACATATCAAAACAGTCTCAAATTTATATATGTATATAGGAAACGGTTTCGAGTTTATATTTGTATAGAAAGCAGTCCAAACTTCACATATACGAATAAATAAACTTCATGGCAGCTTACATGCTTTTCAAACATAACAAATCAGTCCAATCTTCACATATATACACATTTAAACACCATAAAACAGTCCACTAATTTCCAGATTTAAACAAAACATCCCTTGTCACATGTATACACATTTAAACACCATAAAACAGTCCACTAATTTCCAGATTTAAACAAAACAGCCCTTGTCACATGTATACACATTTAAACACCAAAGAAGGGTGAAGAGATAGAACATCACCTTCTCCCTTATGTAAAACCACTAAACCCTCAAATTTCAAGCATAAATTGAAGCTCCCAAATGTGCTCCCATGGCTGTCCAAGAATTTCCTCTCTCCCTCCTTCAAAGAAATCAGTTTTTTTTTTTGGATGAAGAATGAAGGAGTGGAGAAGACCAAGGCTGAAACTCCCTCCACTCATCTTCACCGCTCATGGACAAGTGTCCATGTCCCTTTTCTTTTAAAGTTTTGGCATGCAAATCTCATGTCTCATTTATTAGTCAGTTTAGTTACTAGCATAAAGAGCTACATTTCTTTTAATTCTAACATTTCAATCCTATATTTTAAATAGGTTACCTCTAAACATAATTGATTAAATTGTTTAGGAATTCGAAATGGTAACTTTCTTCCTGGCCTAATTTAGGGGTGTTACATTACATGCATCTCAGAACTTTTGGTTGCATGTGTTTTGTATCTACCCTTCGAGCTAATAGATCAAAGTTTGATGAAAGAGCCTTGCCTGGTATTTTCATTGGATATGCTCCTGGCATCAAAGGATACAAAGTTTATATTTTAAAAACAAAACAAATAGTTATTTCAAGAGATGTTATTTTTCATGAAACCATCTTTCCTTTTCATTCGATTTCCCATATTGATTCCATTATTGATCCTTTTCCTATTTTTTGTTTTCCTACCATGTTTTTGATCAAGCGAGTTCAACTCATGTATCTCCTACAAGTTTAGATTCTCATAGTCAAATTCCATCTGGCTCTTCTAACACCTTGGACACAGCTTTGGATACAACTTTTCTTGACTCTGGTGATACTGACATTAGCAGCTTTCAGATTGAGAACAACTCTCAACTTGGAAATGTTGCTAATGAGTCTGCTTCTTATGATGGTCATGAAGACAATGTTCAGAATCATGTTCCTGAAGCTCATATTCCAGAAATTCATCCTCTTGAAATTCATGTTCCCGAAACTCATATTTCTGAAGTTCATGTTCTAGAAATCATCCATGTTCCTGAGGCTCATGTTATCCATGATGTTTCTCATGCTCCCCTCAGGAGGTCTGACCGTATCTCGAACAAGCCTTCTTATCTTAAACAGTATTATTGTAATAATACTGTTACTCCTCAGTACCCAATTGAAGATTACCTTTCTACATCCAAACTTTCTCGTGATTACACTTCATTTGGGGCAAATATATCATCTTCATATGAGCCAACTTATTATCATCAGGCTGTGAAGTTCCCAGAATGGAGAGCTGCCATGAGTGATGAATTGCAAGCCATGGAGTCCAACAAAACATGGTCGTTTGTGCCTTTACCAGAAGGGAAGCAAGCAATCGATTAAATGGGTGTATCGTATTAAACACAAAGAAGATGGTACTGTGGACAGATTTAAAGCACGGCTTGTGGCAAAAGGCTTTACCCAAGTCGAAGGCATTGACTATACTGACACTTCCTTGCCAGTGGCCAAGATGACATCCTTCAAAGTGTTGCTCGCCCTAGCTGCTCAAAAGGAATGACATTTGCTCCAGCTCGATGTGCACAATGTGTTTCTCAATGGTGTCCTTGATGAAGAAGTCTACATGAAGCTTCTTTCGGATATTCTCATAACGGAAAAGGTTCCAATATGGTTTGTTGATTACACAAGTCTATCTATGGCTTAAAACAAGCTTCCAGACAGTGGTTTCAAACCTTTTCCACTGTAGTATTGCAGTTTGGATTTGTTCAATCGCCTTCTGATCACTCTCTATTCACCATGGGAGGAGTTGATGATTTAGTTGTTTTTCTAGTTTATGTCGATGATATCATACTGGCTTGCAAGGATATTACAAAGTTGAATGATGTCAGGACATTCTTACAGCAGCACTTTAACCTAAGGGATCTTGGTACTTTGCGTTATTTTCTTGGGTTTGAAATTGCAAGGAACTCGATAGGCATTTCATTATCACAACGAAATTATACTTTGAAGTTATTAGAAGACACAGGCTCTCTTGCAAAGAAGCCTGATAACATTCCGATTTCTTCTCCTCATAAACTTTGTCTGCGTGATGGAGAGTTATTAGCAGATCCTCAAGAATACCGAAGGTTGGTCGGACGACTTCTTTACCTCACTCATACGCGACCTGATATATGCTATGATGTCCACATTTTAAGTCAATTTGTTGCTGCTCCTCGATAACCCCATCTCCTTGCTGCTCATCATCTTCTTTCTTATCTCAAAAAGGATTTTGGTCTTGGCATTTTCTTTTCTTCCAAATCTTCTCTACAACTAACTGGGTTTGTAGACTCTGATTACAGTGCATGTCCTGACACAAGAAGGTCCATAACGGGCTATTGCATGTATCTTGGTGGCAATCTCCTCTCTTGGAAGTCAAAGAAACAACACACAGTGAGAAGGTCATCTTGTGAAGCAGAATACCGAGCAATGGCTTCAACTACTTGCGAATTAATGTGGCTTGTTGCTCTCCTGTCTTCCTTCCAAGTTTCTGTACCCTCAGTTTCCTTGTATTGTGATAATCAATCTGCTCTATACTTAGCATCTAATCAGGTGTTTCACGAGCGTACAAAACACATCGAGGTTGACTGTCATTTTATTCGAGACAAGGTTCGAGATGGGTTTCTAAAGCTGTTCCACATTCGCTTTAGCAATCAGCTAGCAGATATTTTTACGAAAGCCTTACATGCACATGCGTATGCAACGTTCTTACACAAGATGGGTATTCTCAATATTCATCAATCTCCATCTTGAGGGGGGATGTTATGGATATAGGTTTACAATTAACTGACGGTTAATTAGTTAGGGTTTTAGTTAAGTAAATGTTGTTTTAACAACTCACTGTACAGAGGCTTCTTGATTCCTATATAAGCCTAGAAAACATATTGTATCATATTCATTCATTCTTCAATAATAAAGGTTTCAAGATTGTTTACAGTAACACAACTTAATCATTTGGCCACCATAACTCAAGTTATCGATCCGAAACTTCACCGGCACTTTGGTACAAGATGAAGTTTTTTTATATTTCATTCTCTGTTGTTATGCATTATGTTTTATTTATTGATATTTGTTCTACAAAGACACTAGGTGGAGGTCACTATCTCTTTGCTGTTTAAAAATGCTAATGGTTTTGTTTCGAGAGTTCTCGTTTTGTGATTCATTGTACTTATGGGAGGTATGTTTATTAAGCATAAATGGTTGGTTCTGCAACTAATAGGAATCTGTTCTGGACATATACTAGCTTGTTCCGGCATGCCTCACACGAGTTTCTTACTCATTCTGGTTACATACACTTTCTGCAGATGATGTGAGCTCTAGAATATGATCCGGACTCGTTCTTTCTATATGAACAACTTGAATTAACTATGGAGAAGTCCAAGGCTGCCAAAGGAAAACCAAAATCAACCCACTGGCGTGGGAAGTACGAGCGTGAAAATATGAAAATTAAAAGCTCCGGCGATCCCCTCCCGATTTCGGTATTCCTTGTTGCCAATGTCTTAAAAGATAATAGCTCGGTACTACTGCATAAAGCTCACGGTCTGGACGATGTAGTTAAGGTAAGATCACATTTTTGTATGTAATACCCTAATTTTGTCTGGGTATTTTTTTATATATATAGTTCTCTAATAAATAAACCAAAATAATAAACAATAATAGTAAAAATAATAATAGTCCATTAAATAAATAAATGTTCGTGAAAGAGAGTCCAAAATACAAATAAGTGTCCATTATACATTACAAACCCATATAAATCCTCTTTACATTCAACGAAGCCCAATTTACAAGTCTTTATGCCCTAATATAGACCATTCTCGCCCATTTATAAGATAAACCGGTCAAAACAAACACAAAAGGGCCCAATTGTGTTTTCTCAGCTCGCCAAAATGGCCACGTACCACACTGCCATTGATCCTTTTCCGTTTCACGCGGATTATGACTCCGCTGACATTAGCACCTGCACCAGCTATAAATAGAGAGAGAAACACAATCATTAGCTAATAATGGTGCAATAATTACTAGTCATTAATTGAGAGAGAGAGAGAGAGAAAATTCGAAGGGTTACTAGAATCTGAGAAGCCACCGAAAACGTAGTAAATCGCTGGAGAAGATGATCACTCTGCCACCGCACCACCACAGAAGTTCACCGGAAGGTATATCTCCTTCTCCTCTCTTTGTTTTCCTGCATAAACACACAAAATGAGTCAGATCTAAGCTTTAAAACCTAAAAAACAGTATCTAATGGTATTAAAAACCTAGATCTAAAAATAAACACAAATCACAGTAAGGTCTGAGGCTTATCTTGTGTTTATCGGAGAAGTTTTGGTTGCTGGGATGATTTTAGGGCGACGGTGGAGTTGAAGAGGGTAGTTTAGGTTCGGTTTGGGTAGTTAGGACTAGGAAATGGTTGAAGATTGGAGGATTCTGTTGAATCTGCGCTTAGATCTAGCTTTAAGAGTAAAATCGAGAAAATGGAGTTTTTTAGGATTTTGGCGGCGGACGACGGCCGAAATCGCCTTGCGGCGGTGACCGGTCACCAAAGCTGAACTAGACGGTGATCGGAGTATAGAGGGTGGACGGAGAAGACAATCGGAGACGACGACAGGTGACCAACGTCGCCTCCAACTGCCAGTGAACAGGCCAGAAATTGGAAGGTGGTGGTGACCGATCAAAAATGGGTGGTGATGAAGAACAATAGATGAACTTCTTAAAGTTTTTGATGTTTGATCGAAATAAACATAGAATGAGAGGGTTTTTTATGTTTGTGGAAGATCAAATGCAAAGGAAATAATGAACAAAGGATGAATTTCAGAAGAAACGGTGTGTTTGATCCGATTTAGAACGTCTTTTCTGGGTTTTAGGAGTTAGGCCGGGAGAGTTTGAAGTTATATAATAGGTGGAATTCGAAAAAATGGGGGAAAAAAGGAAAAACGAATAGCTGAATGGGTCTTTAAATAGGCCGAGGATCGGGTCTCAAGGCACGCGAACCCCCATAACGACCCGCGCCCTTTTATCTCGGGCTTTATACCTTGGCCCTCTAGTTTAGATTTCTTTCAATTTAGTCCTAAACCGTTGTAATTTGACACCTTAATTTGCAATCTAATTCAATTTGGTCCCTTTTCCAGCTTTAATTCATTTAATTATTACATGTTTATTTAAATTAAATGTATGCTTGCATGTTTTAAAAAAATTGAGCATATGGTTTAATTAATTGGACAGTTAATCACTTAATTCGTTTAATTAATTAGAGCCTTAGATTTAAGTTCTTGAACTAGGTTTAAATAATTGATTAAGAAGAAATTGTAGCAAATTAGTACATATTAAATAGGAAATTTTGGAGTGTTAATTTGGGTAGTATCTCACATGTATTGAGATGATTTCAACGACACTCTTAAATGGAACATTTAATATTTACTATCACTTGGAATTTGAAAAACGACTTAGATAATTAATTAGAGCCCTAATTAGGACTATTTCTTTAAATAATTAGAGTTGATAAATTGAATAGAAATGTTATTTGATTAATTGATTTCAATATGAATAATTTCCAATTGGATGTTATCTCATAGAAATCCTTTAAATCAATAACATTTAGTCATAAATAATTAAATCCATTAGAGCTTTTCTATGTTCAAACTTAAAATTAACAAGACCATAAGTAATCATGCATTGATATACCTTTTATATCGGAAATATATTTTGAATACAAATAAGAGTGTCCTAAAGCATTTGGGCGTTCTTAACCTCGTATTCGAATAAAATGTATTTCCTTATAAAATGATATTTTTATTTGGAATTTAAATCCAACTAATGATGATTGATTAAATTAAATTCAAATTATTATTCGAAAATGTCAAAATACCATGTGAAATTAATAAGGTACCGATAACGGGCGTTTGTGGGAGTACTAATCCTTCCCCACACGTAACTGACTCTAGAACTCAAATCGTTTTAAAATGAATCTCTGATTATTTTAATAGTGTCTGGTCTACCAAAATGACCGATGGCGACTCCAAATTGGTTTTCAAAATTAAATAAAAGATATAATATGGGAAAACCCTAATTTTAAAGATTTAATAAATTTAAATTAATAAAACTCTGATTTTCAAAAAAATCAATCGTCACACTCCAATTAAAAAATGATCGCGACAGCCCTATATAGATCTGCACTCGTCTTTCTATGTGACGGTCAAAATTCGATGTTTTACCCTGTCTTGGTTTTGTACTTTTTTCAGATTGCGAATGACTTGACCGGAAATTTGAACGCCAAGAAAGCTTGCATTGGGGCATTGAAACTTCATAAGAAATATTTAAGGTACTGCTATTTCTTCCATGACAAATTCATCTACCAGGAACTCCTTGATAGCGGAACTCTTTCATTCGATTTTGCGATTGCAGGCTAAGAAGACAATCGCAAAGGTAAAAACCGTGTGATGTTTTCCGTCAGGTGAAGAACTTAGGTGATTTTTCATCCCCGGAAGTTGGTCTCGGAACGGAACATAATGATAAACTTCCAGATGAGTCCAGGCTCAGTGATTGTCGAATTCTGCAGCTGTCCCAAACAGCAAATGTTGCTAATGAAGCAATTATTGTATTAGATATCATTCTTCCACATTCTTTTTTACATTGAAACATTGTTTTTCCAATCTATAGGTAGTCAATTGTTGTATTTTAAACCTATCTTGTGTTTCCTCATCATTCAAGAAATACAAAGAATATTCAGTTGATTCCCATTTTAGAAGATTGCTTGTTGAACACGTTACGAATTCGATTAGATAAAAGTTTTGAAGATTCAATCAAAGAAAAAACAAATCCAATCAACTCTGCAACACTATTCTTCCATGATGAACATGACTTCGATCTCGAACAATGGTGTTGAAACAACCGAAAAGACATGAATACATGAATAGTGTTGAGATTATGCATCATTGTTAGCTTAAATGTTGCTCTCTACTTACCATGATTTTGAAGAAACAAGGACCCCTGCTGCTTTCCCTGTCTGATTGATGAATTTGTTTGTTATACATATGTTTACTAATTTTCAATTCCCAGTGTTCGTTCGTTTAATTTTGACTATTCATGGTATTGTTGTTGCAGCAATGGTGGCTTAACCAGACAGATTCAGCAATGGCTTGTAAATATGTAGAAGACAGAAGAAGAGAAAGCAAGCGGTACTTAATTAGAAGGCATGCAAGAACAACAACAACAACAAGGAACTACATGCTAAGCTTTTTTGCTATCAATTTATAGGGGATTATTCCAAATCCTACCGACCACTCTTCCCGTTATTCAATCCCTCATCACCATAGCAATCTCGACCGGCTATCGCGGTACGCAACTAAGCGTCAGCGGTCTCGGCAGAATCGACAGCGGCCAAAATCAGCTCAGGGTGAATGCTTCCCACATATGTTCCATCAAGAGCATTAGGCAATCTTAATGCTTTCAGGGCAAGATGAGCTGCCTTTTGCCCTGATATCATCATTGCTCCAAATGTTGGTCCCTGAAATTTGGAAAATCAACACAATAAGTCCCTAACGGGCCAAAAATCAACAACAATAACAATGATTAGTATAGAACTTCACCATTCTTGGAGATCCATCAATCTCCGCAACTTCCATCCCGGTAACAATCATCCCGGGCACGATTTCCCTAGTCAGCCTCACGATGGCGTCCTCCGCCGTGTTCATGTCGAGTGCCTTCATCCCCGGCACGCTGTCGATCATCCCGATGCTCTTCAACCTCTTAACCCCGGTGGCACCGAACGGTCCATCGTGTCCACAGGAGCTGACCACCACCTTGGCCTCCATCACATTAGGGTCCATGCAGGACTGTGTGTCGTGGTTCATAGACACCAGGGCCCAGTTCGTCACAACGCCGCCGACTCTCCCTTCCTTCACTATCAAATCCTCCGCCGCCACCGCGTTAAACAGCTTCACGTTGGGACGAGCCAAGAGCTTGCTCATGATTGTGGATGTGAAAAGGGCTGCATGTTTGATCACGACGTAGTCATCTTGTTCTTCGTATTCGATGTCGAGTTCGTCGAGGAACTGATGAGCCGGTTTCCTCACGACCTGAATAAACATATAATTTTAGACAATTTCAAGGTCTTAAAAAGTTAAAAATCGAAACTTTAATTCAAGTATTGCAGATTTAAGTTCAAAACAGAAGAAATTTTCATAAAAGATAAATCTTTATTTTTTTTCTTTCAGATTTACCATAGCAGAGAAAAGCTGTCCACCGAGCCAGGCGCCGCCACCGGGACTAACAGATTGCTCGATGATAGCGATCTGTACGGAGGGGTTCTTGCTGAGCTCGTAGGCGCAAGAAAGCCCGGCGGATCCGGCACCGACGACCACCACGTCGGTATCGGCGTAGGTGATCATGTCCATCATGTACTACGTGTCATCTCGCGAGAGACGGTGGACTCCTTGATGGGGTCGAACCTGAAACTGTTCAGATCGTACGTCGGCGGAGATGTGGCGGACATGGAAACCGATGCGTTGCATGGGGAAGATCTTGGTTTGGGGTGAAAAGAAAGTGGCTTTACCGGAACTCCATGGAAGGAAGAGTCGAAGAGAGAGTTGTTCCTGGAGAGTTTAGACGACGGAAGAGAGGAAGTGAGAGTTGTAGCTATGGAGGACGGCATTGTTAGAGAAAGATCAGTGGTATTTGAGGTTTCTTTGAAACTGGAGAGAGCTCAGATTGCAGGGAAGATGTGAAGAGAGTGGCAAAATATAGAAGAGTGGAAACAGAGGAGTGAAGAAATATCTGAGAGGACACATGGGAAAAGGATAGGATTTGGAGTGTCTAGAATCGTTACGATATTTTTTTTTCATATATGGAATGTAAGTCAGTATATGCTCCTAAATCATTTTACAAAATATTACGAGGAAAAAAATTTCATGTTTTCAATAGAAAAAGAAGATCATGATTATTTTAGAAAATTTGAAATTAATTATTATTATTCGTAAGACGTATATCTTGTTAAATTATTAAAATATTATAAATAGATATTATATTGTAATAATTTTTAACTATTAAAAAAATGTAACGTCAAAACAATTCATTTTTCAGATAAAATTGTTAGAAAACTAACGGTAAATAATTTAAAATGACTTAATGGAGAAATAAGTCAGTAGAAATTTTATTTTATATTTTATAAAAATATTTTTGACTGATGTAACGTTTTTTCATTCAACACATTTGTTTATATGATACTGTCATGTTAACGTGCGTTGTCATATAGGATTATCATATTATTTCAAGCTATTTAACGTAAGTTAATTGACAATTTTTATCCGCAGAGAGACTATTTTGACCAAAATAAAATGTTAAAGGTTAAATTACTTAAAAAAGAATATAAATTAAAATGACTATTTAGTCAAACGAAAACCTATTTTAATTTTATACCTTAGAAAATCAGCTATCTTATTTTTAAAATTGAATAATTTTTTAAAGAGAGGTCAATTATCTCATTATTAAAATTCTGTTTAAATCAAATATTCAAGCAAACTAAAATTTAGGGTCAAAATATTTAATTTTTTTAAAAAAAATATATTTAACTTCTTAAACGTTCATAGACTGAAACGTCTTTTTATAATAAGATTAATTGAAACGAACATTTAAGTACATTATAGGCGGTAAAAACATTTAGTTTGTCGAGTTTGTTGGGTCATATTTTATTAAAAAATCAATTTGATTTGTTTGAATTTTTCTATAAATTTAATTGTGAATATTTATAATATTATAATACTATTAGTTTTAAGTTAAACGACTTTCATTAACCATATATGATATATATATTTTTTATATATGATATATATATATATTAGATAGAGTCAAAAAAAATTGACTTGTACTTAAAATTCGATCCATTAATAATTACAAATTTTAAGCTATTCAATACTCATTCTACAATTCAAGTTTTTTTTCAAATCAAATTAAGTTTGTGAAATAATAATTAAAGTCAAATCGAATTTTATTCGCTCATATTACTCAGTGCATTTGGATGTTTCAACCAAATTGATGGGTAATGGCACTCTCGGGTCTCACCCCACTTCCTCTTTTATGTCATTGTCAAGTGGGAAGTGGCTTTTGGTATTTGTGAATCTAGTGAAGATTTCTACTTATTATAAAATAAATATCTTTGATTTTTAATGGGAGATTGTACGTTTTTTAATAAAATATTATTGATTCCAAATTACCAAAATGACCTGACAAGTGGCAGTTGTCTATTCTAGTATAGGAGCAATTCCCAAAGGGGGGAATTGACCAAATTCAATCTAAAACCTAATATCAATCAGAACTAAAATAATGTCTATTACCAATACATCATAGGCTTGGTCGACCGCAATGAAAAATTATAAATTCAAATATTTTAGAAATGATTTAATGTAAGTATCTAGCTAACTTAAAGGACCATTTACTCCTTAATCTGTTTTTTTTTAACATCCCCTAAAATATTTTTCGGGACATTTTATCCAATGAACTAAAAATCACGACGTCATATGCCATATCTGTTAGTTTCTGTTAAAAAAATTTATGGGCCAATCAGAAACGCACTACTTGTCATTTGATTAACAAAAAAACAATCTGACTTAAATAAAAAGGATAAATTGCACGTTAAGTATGCTAGAATTTATTTTTTGTTCATTTTAGTCACTAAAAATCTTTATTTAACCTAAAATTGACCCTTATTTCTTTTTAGTTTTTATAATTTAGTTTAATGTTTTTAATATGATATTTTTTGTTAATTTTAATTCTTAAAAATTTATTTAACCTAAAATTCACTCAAGTTTCTTTCTCTCTCTTTTACAATTTAGTCATAAAATTTAAATAGAATAATATTTTGTTAATTAAAAAATTTTCTTTTTAACCAATTAAAATGTGTCATGGCAATACTCATTAAATATTCAATAAAAAATAAAGAAAATAAATTTGAAAATATTATAGTATTAAAAAATCTTTCACCCCATCTCGTTTCATCTTCTTCAACAGAGATTTTTTAACGACAGCTCCAACATTATATCCCCGTAAAACTCACCAGGGCCCTCCATATCCACTTACCACGTTTAATAAAAACAGTTTGAAACTTTATAAAAGTTCATAAGTCTCCTATAAAAAAGTTCAAACACCAAAACTCTCCAGGGCTGCCATATCCACCACTGTTGCTCTCCACTTTCTCTATAATCGTACCATCCCTGAAGAACATAAAAGTTGACATTGTTGAAGATATAAAAGCAAATATATGTGTAGAGTTTAACTTCGGTTCCTCTGCAAAATCTAAGATTAAAACATGGTTGTGGGGGAAAGAAGGCTATTATCTAATGTCTACAATTTTAACATTGCCTTTTTTTTGTTGTCATGAATTCGAGTTTGCTTAAGAATTTTTTTGCATTTTAAAAAGAAGAAAAAACCAATGAATTTGATTTCAAAGGTTTGGTTTTCGGTGCAGCCTCTTCAACAGATTCGTGGAGTTTTACTTCAAATAAAGTAAAATTTATTAGGGACTAAACTGAATAAAAATAAAATATGAGAAACTTAATATGCAAATTATACACTTCTATCAAAGTCAAATATTATTTTTTGTTAAAAGTGCCACATGGTGCTTCTTGAATGGACAACAATTTTTTAAAACGAATGTTAACAGAGAGGGCATATGAGGTCACGATTTTTAGTTTATAGAACAAAACGACCCAAAAAATACTTTAGGAGTTATTCAGAAAAAATGCATAGTTTAGCTGACAAATGAGCCTTTAAGCCGAATATATTTATTCATAAGTATGGTTAGGTTGGATTGTAATTTTATGTCCTCTATGAGTAAACACAATAACTTCGTTAATAAAATTTTTAGAGTTAAATTTATTGAATTATTTCAAAATAAAACTAAATCAATAAAAATAATATAAATTTTAAAATTATTATTATTATTATTATACCAAGTCATAACAAACATTTTATTTCAATTTTAATGGAAAACTAATTTAAATGTAACAAATTTTGAATTGAATGATAAATTTGAATTTTAAATAAAAAATGATATATTTCAACTAAACGCACAATCGAGTGGGCTGAGATGTATTTTACCCATAATAATAGTTCCAAAATAGAGCTTATTAAATTGATGAAAAATTTGCCCTTTCCAAGCTGAATAATGTTAGATCTATGGTTGTTAAGTTAGGATTTAGTGCGCTACATTGTTTATTATTTATTATGTATTGTTGTTTATTATTTATTATTAGGTGGGTTATTTATATTAGAAAGAAAGAAAATATGAGAAGATTTTCGGTCAGTTTCTGAACTAGTTTGAAGAAGAAAAAAGTCCTTCGAAATATTTTGTGGGCTGGTATTACCAGATATATATGTAATATGCCATCGCCAGTAAAGTATTATTGGAATGGACAACAGGCTAGAAGGGTTGTAGAAGAAAATAAAAGATGTACAAGGGAAACTCAGCCTCACTCAATTACAAGACTCGATGAGAAAACAAGATGAAATAGATACTGAAATCCTTCGGCAATTAAAAAGTAAATCGACATTTCTCACATATTCTCCTGTGCTGGCTAAAGCGGTGTTTTCACTGATAACCAAGACTATGTAGGTCGTTCGAAGGCTATCCAGCATCGAGAAGAGACTCATCCTAAAAGATTGACAATTCATTCTCTAATTTGCATGGCCACTGGTAGAATTTGAGACTTGAGGACCCAATATGATTACCACTAAATAGAAGTTATAGCCTGGCTATTCAACTCAAGGAAGAGTCCCAACCACCTAATATTCATCCATATTGTTATCCTCATTATCGGAAAAAATGAGACTGATCATATTTTCAAGGAAATGATGACAAGAGGAACTATCAAGTCTAGGGTTGGACATTCTATCGAGTCGAGTCAAAAAAATTTCGAGTTATTCGAGTTTAAAAATCCTATTTTACGATTTAAACTTTATTTGAAATTTTTTCAAATCGAGTCGAGATTATGAAATTTGAGTTGAGTCGAGTTTTTAAGTTTCTGTACAAATTTAATTATATATATATATATATTTCTTCATACATATTCTATACGCATATACGTAACGGTGCACATATATATTTCTATATGCATATATTTAGGGTTGGGCGGTGCATATATTGATTCTAATTTTAACGGCTTTCGATATGTATATATAATATACATATATATCTCTTTATATTTTCACATGTGATATACATAATATATCATACATAATTGACAAACTCAACTTGAATATGAAAACTGATCAACTAATTACTAAAAAATTCGAGTTATTCGAATTTTCATTTCATAACTCAAACTTTATTTGAATTTTTTTCGAGTCCAATCAAGTTTATGAAATTTCAAGTCGAGTCAAAACGAGTCGATTTTTTCACCTCGAATCGAGTTGAATAATTTATTTTTTTCGAGTCGAGTTTTGTCCACCTCTAACCAAATCAGGCACAAGTCCTATCGCTAGCCTAATATTTCATGTATCTTGATTAAAAGATGTTGTGAACGATTCTATTTCAGTCCAATAATCTCCATATTTCTTGTTGAAAAATCTCAAAATACAAGAACAACTTGAATGTGTGGTGAATTATTGGTTTCTCTTAGATGATTCTCAAGAGGTGTTGATTAAGTGGAAGGATTTTTCTGACTTCGAGAAAAGTTGGGAATTGTGGTCGTTTCTGCTCAGTTTTTTTCTTTTTATCTTAAGGATAAGATGAAACTTATTGGGGCAAGTGTTGTTGGATTTGCAGTTGTTAAGATAGGATTTAGAGCACTACGTTATTTATTATTTATTATGCATTGATGGTTTAGTAGTTACAGTCAGTTATTATGCGTTGTTTAGCATAATCTCTAGCAGTTTTTAATGGTTAATTTGGTGAGTTATTTATACTAGAAAGAGGAAAAAAGTTTCTCGAATTACCTCGTGAGCTGGTATTACCAGACGTATATGTAATCTGCCATTGGCAGTGAAGTATTATTGAAATTAGTATATAGTTTCCTAACAAATAATGAGTAGCTACAAACTAAAATGCAGAAGATGGTTTTCGTATGAGTACGACTAAAAGATCACTTGTGTTAAATCTGAATCATAGAGCAACAAACTTCCATAGAGTTCATAATCATCCAATATTACAGAATCCAGTGAACCGGAAAGCATACGAAATACGATATGCATATACGATGTTATCGAACCAACATGAAGTTGATATAACACTAATAGATATTATCCCAAATCAGGTAGCATTCCCCACTTCGACACGAGATGAGTGACCTTAGCTGGAAACCTTAAGCATCTGCAACTTAGAAACCATGGATTTTGATGTTTTCCTTCTTCACAATGCCGGCCTGGTAAGAAAAGCGAAGACGATGAGATTTAGGAACTTAAACTCCTCACCGCACCACCTAAGAAGTCTAAATATTCCATGAAGCAATTAACAATTACCTGAACGAGGAAGGTGGAGGCGTTCTTACGCTGGTCACCTTGAAGTTGAATAACCTGACCATAAATAGAAAATGCAATGAAATCGATCATCGGGAAACAACAACGGATATTGACGTCAATAATCACTTAAGAGGGCGATAGTTATGCGCACCTGGCCTAATTCAGGGTCCTGGACCACAGTGCCATTGCAGCAAAACTCCTTCTTGAGGTCTTTGAGTATCTTGTTGTAGCTGAATTCTTTCTTCAACCCCTGGACAGTTGTCAGGCTTTTCCGACCATTCCGCTGCTGAATACGAATGTGCACGTAGTCCTTTGCAATGGCACCAGAGTCCTCAGCATTTGCGTCAGCAAAGGGATCTACCACAAAAAACATAAAACATAAGTTAAACCCAGATGTTTGACGACCATGAAAAAATAGTGTATTCAAGGAAGTTGTGATCCAAACATACCAAAGGCACTAGGAATCTGGACGTTGGGTTCAGACACGAAACTTGGTTGATCAAAGAGGCCTAACAACCACAAGCTCGGGCCTATAGAAGTAAAGCAATTCCCGCATCAAAATTCGACTTTATATCGCATATCACCAAACAATAGCAAGCAACATTCAGTCATAACATCCAAACATGTTGACATAAACAATTAACCCAGTTTTGTCCTAGAATGTGTTCCTCCCCGCATCAAAGCAATATGAAAATACAAAATTTTGCCCCTAAAAGCTTCTAATTTTCACATTTATGGAAACAATTCTTGTTTATATGCAATATCTAAACTACATGTAATCTCTCGAATCGCTACATCGGAGACAATTGCGATTAAACACATTCGAACTAAGACTCAATCCTCTTATGGGAAACAAATCTTAAAATAATTAGCTACAACTTCATTATAATTAATTCCAAGTAGCACATTATCAAACCAATAAAACTGATTAACAAAAGAAATCAAACAAGGAAAGAATAAGAATTTTAGATTAATATTTTCAAACTAACCTAATTAAAAAACAAGAATGAGCAACAAAATCCCTAGCAAATTAAAAAAAGGGCAACCTACAATCATAAATTTGCTTCCTTTCTTCAGGCAAACCAGTTTCCTCTCTAATTTAAAGCAAACATTAAGAATCGACATACCAATTAAAGAAATAAAAAGAAGTATTGACTATTAAAAGATTGATCTTTAACCCACAAAAACATTTAGAGGAAAAAATGAAGAAGCTTTACCTGATCCAAGGATTTTAGGGATTTTTTCTGGAGAATCCAAATTTGGGTAATTAAAAAGGAATAAAAAGAGGAAGAATTTAACGCTCTGCGATGTAGGAGCTGGACTTTAATTTCTTCGCTTTGGGTGCAGAGGAAATTGATTTGGATATAATTTACTAATTAAAAGAAATTGTTTTTCTTTCGTGGGATTCGGAGGTTGTACGGTGATGAGATAATATATAGTCGTAAGAGTATGTTAGGAAAATGTACTCGCCTAAGAAAAGCTTGTGATGGTGAAAAAGGACACGTGTCGGTTGACAGAGGTGAAACCTGAGACGTGTGGTGTTGAACAGGAGAGAGAGTTTGTTGAACTGAAAGTTAAGGCATGACCGGTTGTTGTCTTTTTTGTTGTCGGATTTGGACACAGAATCAGGTGTTGGATGTTCTAAGATTAAGATTGGTAGACAAAACTTTGTTCAATATAAATCCCTCATTTCTTTTATCAAATTAAAGATGTTTATGAATTAAAACTATTTGAATTATGGTTTAAAAATTTGATTCTGAATTATCCAACACGTACACAAATCTAAGGTGAAGACCTGTTTTTTTTAGTTTTACCTGAAATTTTTTTTGTTTGTGTCGTATTTTATTTTGATTATTTATTTAAAAATATTATTTTTATTATTTTTATTTTTAATTTATTTTATTTTAGTCACTGTATTATTAATACACGTTAGTTGCATAACGTGGCATGTTAGTGAAAATAGTTAATTTATGTTTTGATTATTGAATTTTAAATAAAATATTAATTTAATTTCTAAACTTCTTCGAACTCAATTTTATCTCCCAATATCACTACTCTAACTATTTTCTTGGATAGGTAATAGCTCTGACCACTTCTATCTCGTTCTCATTCTTTCCACCACTTTCCTCCTCCTTGCGCTTTATCAAAATATGAAACAAACTCCCTGATGACGATATCGGAGAAGATGAAGTGCTAAACAATGCAGACCCCACAGCAAAGAACAAGGCAATTAGTAAGTCTCCAAATCCTAAGAAGAAACATGTAGAAGTCAAAAATGAAGCTTCTGATGACGATATCGTACTGCCGCAAGGCACATTACTAAACTGTATTCATGGCATTGACTTGCCTGCTGAGGATGTTGGCCATGCCTTGCAATTTCTAGAACTTTCTTAAGCGTTTGGAGGGGTGAACTTGTTATCTGTTTGTTTAGCACTTAATAATTTTGTTCGATTTACCCTTTTCACATCTGTAGTTCATTCAAGTGATTTCTTTTTTTTTTCTCTCGAGTTTTAAATTTTCTGGAAAAAATAAAATGTTTCTTTCGCAGATGTCGTCTGATAGATTTTAAAAATTTTCAATGGTTTAATTATTTATTCTGTGATGATTATAGTTATGATACAAAGCATGCTTATGTAAATAATAAAGAAAGCTTCCAACTTTGACACGGAAAAATATGGAGTTTGTTGCAGCTTTCTATAAAGGGCAAAAGAGGAGAAAATGGTGAAAAGAAGGAGAAGGAGATAGAGGTGATTGGATAATTACTTACCAAAAAAGTTGTGGGATAAATGTGAGCTCGAAAGAATTTATGAGCTAAATTAATATTTTATTTAAAATTTAAGAATTAAATTAAAAATAAAGTTTTTTTGATTAATATGTCACGTTAACTAACAAGTGTTAACGACTTAGTGAGCGAATAAAACAGATCGAAAACGTAAGTGATAAAAATAATATTTTTTAAATAAGTGATAAAAATAGAACACGACCTAAAAAAAAGATTTTTCAGTAAAGTTTACTTTTAAAAATAGGGTAAAATACATAAATCATCACTCAACTTTGCTATCAGACCTATATTTAGTTACTGAACTTTCAAAACAATCAATTTACTCCTTGAAATTTACTTTTTGACCTATTTTGATCGTATTGAGTTATTTTATTAATATTTTAGTATGACTAAATATATTTTATTATTAAATATAAAATTTAATTTAAAATAAAAATAAATTATATTTTATTATTATTCAATATACAAATAATTTAAAATAAAAAATAAACCCAAATTATATCTAATCTTCAATCCACTAACCCAAATAGTTTGAAACCATCACCACCACCACAGCCTCAATCTTCACCGTCATTATCAAAAGTAAAAGCAGCAAAACCTTAGTGTCATTAATGGCTTCTTCTCTGAATTTGGCGACCATTTCTTTTAATTTATCCTTTTCTCTTTACATCTGCGGTCCTCCACTCCACTCGTTCGTGGCTCACTCCGACTCACCCATTTTAACAAGGTCGGCAAAGCCTTGAAACCCAGTTCCACTCAGAACATTTCTGGTTCCCTTCATTTGCTTTTCATAAGCTTTGCAGTTCAATCTCAGCACCCAAAAGACTTCAATCTCTCACTGTCTTTGCTGTTAAAAGCTACAAAATGAAAACTCATAAGGTACTTGTCACTTTCTTTGCTATGGTTCCTTACTAAACAATGCAAGTCTTCAGAATTCAAAGGCATTCACTTCTAGTTTAAGATTATATAATATTATGGTATTGGTTTATTCCAATTCTCCTCAATGTCTTTTCCGATGCTAATCAAATCTCGACTGAACAAGAGAATCAAGAATGAAAGCAAAAAAATGAACGGAGAACGGCTGTATATTCCAGAAAAAAAAATAAGCCAACGAAGAATTCTTAATCCAGATATACCCTAATCTGGGAAGGACTCTCCTATTTAATACAGCACAAACGACAACGTTTAGGAAAAATAAAAAAAAACGTCCAATTAATAGTCAAAACAGAAAGAACGACTGCGTTTTAAGCTTGAATATAAAAGGCATGCATCAATACTCCCTTCTCCACAGAATCCTTGTCCTCAAGCATTGAAGTGAGAAAATTCCTGCTGTAACTTGTAGAATAATTCTCAAGTGGCGTCCTCCGGAAAACAATTTGTCCATTCCACCAGCACTTCAGTAACGGCCCTATTTTCTCTCTTAACCATTCTTCGATCCACAATTCTTAAGGGTTCCTTCACCATAGTTCCATCGGCTCCCACCACAGGTAAGTCAGTTTGAACTGGGGCTGATTCGACATGCTTCTTAAGCTGAGAAGCATGGAAATTGGGGTGTACTCTTGACACATCAGGAAGCTTCAACTTATATGCAACTTTCCCCACCTTTTCAATGATGAGAAATGGTCTGAACCACCTGGGAGCAAGCTTATGATTCCTCCTAGTTTGCACAGATTGTTGACGTTAAGGTTGAAGTTTTAAATACACCCAATCTCCAATTGAAAGTTGTCTGTCAGTCCTCCTTTTATCTGCTTGCTTTTTCATCCTCTCTTGAGCACGTTGAAGATAAAACTGAAGCATCTTGATTGCAGCCTCCCGAGCTTGTAAACTTCGATCGACCGAGGCTACCAATGATTCACCAGCTAGGTAAGGGAGATGCGTAGCAGGTGCTTGTCCATATAGGGCCTGATAGGGAGTGGTGTTTATAGCCGAATGGTGAGAGGTATTATACCACCATTCTGCCAATGATAACCAGCTGCTCCAATCCTTAGGTGTCTCCCCCGTCATACATCTCAAATACGCTTCGAGGCACCGATTAACTACTTCAGTTTGTCCACCTGTTTCGGGGTGATAAGCTGTTGATGGAGTAACTGTTACACCCAATTTACCAAACAGTTCCTTCCAAAAATTACTGATTAACATCTTATCCCTGTCACACATAATAAACTCAGGCAATACATGTAATTTAAACACATTATCCATGAATACTTGAGCAACATTCAAGGCTGTAAAAGGGTGAGACATAGTCATAAAATGCACATATTTGGTCAATCTATCCACTACCAAAAAATTGTATAACGAGCCTATGACATAGGTAGACCTTCAATAAAATTCATACTAATTGAGGACCAAACCTTATCTGGAATAGGTAATAGCTGTAGCAGACCAGCCTTCAAATGATTGTCATATTTATTCCGTTGGCATACTACACATTCGCGGATCAACCTCCTTAATGATTTCTTCATTCCCTTCCAATATAAGCATGTGGACATCCTTTTGCTAGTGACATCTGCTCTCGAATTCCTCCAAAAGGAGATTGATGAAACATCTCAATCAGCTTTGTTCGAAGTTCCTCATCTTCACCAACAACTAACTTGCCTTTCCTCTTAAGAAGTTTACCATCCCATGAGTACTTAGGATGAGAAGCAAGATCCTGAAGTAACTTAGATATGATTATCTTGAGTTTGACATCACTGGCCCAAGATAAACAAATTTGGTCCACCCACTTAGTATTGGTAAAGCTGCTGATTGCCATTAATCGCCCATGTGAAAACTTTGGATCTCTCGATAGAGCATCGGCTACGGTATTAGTGGCTCCTTTTCTATAGCAAATTTCAAAATTAAATCCCATCATCTTGGTAACCCAAAGTTGCTGAGCTGGAGTTGTGGCTTGGTTACTAGTCAAGAATCGAAGACTCTAATGATCTGTATGAATTTTGAATCTTCTTCCCACCAAATAAGGTGCCCACTTCTTGACAGCTAACAGAACAACCAGCATCTCTTTTTCATAAATAGAGAGAGCTTGATGCTTCACTCCAAGTCCCTTGCTGAAATATGCAAGAGGTTTGCCCTTTTAAAGTAACACAGCTCCCACAACATATGCAGATGCATCTGTCTCGAGCACAAACTGTTAGTTGAAATTAGGAAGAGCCAACACTAGGGCTGTAACCATGGCTGTTTTCAACTGAAACAGTGCAGCCTCTGCCTCGGCTATTGTAATCACTAATTATGTTCGGGGTAAACTTTTTTATTTTCGTTTTATAATAATGGGCTTATATGGGTTACTATTTAATTATTAACTATCTAAACATATGTGTATGTGGCTGTCATTAAAATTCAAAAGCAAAAGAAAAAATAAAATATTACTATTAGTATATGTCTTATTATATTAGCTATATATATATATATGTATTGCTATCATATTATTGTTATATTTTATTATGTGGTTAACGCATGCATATTTATTATTTATTTAGGCATAAATGTATGTTTGTATGAATATTATATGTATGTGTTGCTTGCATGTATGTACGTATTATTATTTGAATGTATGTATGTGAGTATGTATATTGTGTGTATTATCTTCGTATATATGCGTATGTATTTATTGTTATCATTGTTATTATTAGTATTATTATATGACGTGTTTATTATTAGTGGGCTGCCATATTTAAAAAAATCATATAATATAAGCCCAAGTTTATTAAAGTCCACTTACATTTTTTAAAAGCCCTCAAAAAATTGATACATATAATTACATCTGGCCCGATTAGGGCCCAATTCTAAATTAACCCTAATTTGTTTTGTTCTCTGCGCAACCGCTCCATAGCCATTGGATCAAGTATGATCCAACGGCCCTAGATGAAGTCGAGAACCCGATCATCTTCCCCACGAGCGCGTGCTCCCCATGATCGCGACCGTTCGGCTCCCACGCACCAGACCCTTCATTTTTCCCGACCACATGGCCTCGTCGCTGGAAATCCCACTCACGTTGTCCTCTCACCGGCTCTCCACCCACCATGCAAGGTAGAGAAACAATAAAAAATGTCAGAAGTTAATCCTAGGCATCATCAACAGTTTTTTCAATTAATATTTGCTTAAGATTGTAAACAAGAGCAATTATAAACAAGGGAATCCATTGTAATTAGTTTTTCAGACGGAAATCAATAGAAAAAAAACAAGCCTCAAGGGTTTTGAGAGGTACTTTTCCTTGTCTTTTCAATTTCGAAGCATAACATATATAGAAAAAAAACAAAAGGTTCGGTTACCTGCATCTTCGAAGTCGCTGCCGTTTCGGTGGCTGAGGTCGCCGTCTCCAATGATAGACGGCATCCCAATGAACCAATGATATGAGGTTCTTGGTAGTTTTACAAAAAGGAGTTTTAAGGCTAGGGTTTGGGTTCTATTTTGTAAATATAAGGCGGTTTGAGGGGTTATTTTGAAAAACTGAGGTCGGAGTTGGTTACAGAAGATAAAAAAGATTTGATTTTGGTTGCTTTCTAAGTTCGCCAGCCGGAGTGCCGACGTACAGTGGAGGAACCGTCTGTTTCTGGAAAACACGGCAACGCTCATGGGGTTTCAGAGGTTTTGAGAGCATTTTGGGAGAGAGCTTTAAAAAAGGGAAAGGGTCTGATTTTTTGATTTAAAGTGTATTTTATACCGTGTTTAAGTTTTTAAAGTGGTCTAATTGCTTCATAAATCCCTTCGCCCCCTCTTTTATTACGCATGTGGTCTTTCCGTATGGGCAAATCACAACATTGGCCCCTCCGTGTGGGCTAATTACGGGCCTAAGCCATTCCGCCTTTGTAAATTACACTCCGGGTTCCTGAAACTTTTCGATCATTTTAATTTTGTCCCTCTTTAACCAGTTTAAATATCTTTAATTTTGGTCCCCGAGTTTCTGTTTTATTCAATTTCGTCCGTTTTCTAGTGTTTTTAGAAAGAAAAGAAAACCTTTTATTTTTATTATTTTTTCATGCATTTTCAATATTAAATCATGCATATTTATTTCCCTTAAATTTTGATTTAATTTGTATGTTAATGTTGCTTGTTAGATTATGATTCGTTTGTTGCCTTGGTAATTCGTGGTTGTTATGTGCACAATATGTGGTTTGATGGGTATATTATATGGTATATAATTTTTATATAATGTATATATATAATATAGTTTTACATAACATATGGTTTTATATGTAGTATGGTAATAATATATAATCTTTATGTGTATAATATTTAGTTTTACGATTTATACATAATATATGTTTTATAATACATAGTTTTGTTATATTATATGATTTTTATATTATTTATGTAATGTAGTTTTTTTAGAAAAGTATATGATACATATTTTTATAATACATATTTTTTATGTAATATGTATAATACATAGTTTATGTAATATAACATATCGGTTTTGTAATATAATATTTGTTAAATATATAGTACATGTTTTATAATATATATATATATAATATAAATTCTTCTTATATAACATATATCATATAATTTTTTCTGTATATAATACATATTTTTTTAGTAATATATATATATATATATATATATATATATATATATGGTTTTTCATAAATAGGCTTAGTTTAGTTTATGGCCTTTTTGTGTTTTGGACCTAGGTTTAGTTTTACCTTGGTGGGCTTAGGGAATTAAGACTTTAGATTAGATTAGGCAAATTAATTTGATTAATTTAGATCGTGTGCTCGTCTCATAGGGGCATGATCCCTAAATTAATTAAATTAATTTTAGGATTAGATTCTTTAGAGCCTTAGTTATTTTAGGGTTTGAATTAATTTAGTGAATTTAAATTTACATTTGGCTTATTAGAGTAAATGTTAAATTCATTAAATTGATTGAACATTTCTTAATTACTTTTAGGATAAAATTAATTTCAAGTTTAGTTTGACATTAAATTTAAAATTAATCATCATAATTTGTTAGAGTTTCTAGTCTTTTAGGGTCAATTAATTTAGGGTTAAATATTAGAATCATTTAGTTAATAAGTAGATCACTAATTGGGCTTTCCATAACTTAGGCCTTTTAGGTTAGGACTTCGGGTGGGCTTTTGTGTGTTTCCTTTTGAGCTTTTTGTTTGTCATTCCTTAATTGTCATTCATATAAACCGTTTATTTTGCATTAACTAATTTAAATCATAAAAAAGGAGGTATTCATTAATTCCGATATTTGTGTCGTAACAGTCTTGCCTTAATAGATGTTAACCGAATATTTGGATTAATCTTTACCGTCCCAAGTTAAATGATAATTAAAACTTGACAAGATCATTACATCATATTTTAACTGTTTGCATCATGCATAAAGGTGACGTACGGGATACGAACCATAAACTAACATGACAGTCGACCTTATTTGATATCAGTTTAGTCTATGGTCCGGTGTATCGTCAACCTTATTAATTAAATGTCTAATTAATTCAAACCCACCAATTCGATAAAGCCCGTGCTTTATATATTTGTTGATTTTAAATGATGGAAAATTATTGGAATTTTAATCGATTTTAGCGAGGTTGATCATTTCTTGAAAATGTGACTAAGATTGCATGGGCTTTGATAATTGGTGGTCTTTGAATTAATTCTTCATTTAATTTCTATGGAATCACCGACATGTGTTGCACCATATCATCAAGCTCTATACCCGAACTCCATCCTTTAAGTGGGAGTGAAACGCCACATACCCACGTGAGTAGCCTTCTACGAGTTGGTAATTCACTTTCAGAATCCATGCCTTTTGACAAGTGAGCAGCCCTCCACGTCACTGGGTTGTGTTTTCCCTCGAACCGAAACCAATTCGCAAGCTTGTAATGGTCCAGAATTGGAGTTCTTGTTGCCTTAGTAGGTAATAAGATAGGTTCGGGTACCCTTGTATAGAACCAAAGCCATGTGTGATAATTTAGGAAGCCCACCCCGATTAGAGCCATGCGGACTAGAATCCATGTTGTTAGGAATCTGCTTTGGTTTGATTGCTTTTTTTCTTCACATCTATTGCTAACCCATTTGTTTCCTTGTCTTGTTCAATTCTTTTTGTGCATGTTCATAGCCCTTTTCACATAAAATGTTGATTCGAGAACAATTCAAATGTAAGACTTTTATAACGGGAGAAAGAGTTCGTAATGACGAGTTAAAAAATCTCGAAGTTTAAGGCCGATCGCAAGATGAATAAGGCCAACCCAGTTATTGGCGGAGAAGGAACTCAAGTTTCAGTTGTACCCTACGTGGAAGCTCTTACTCTTTACTCGTTGTAACGAGATTTGATATTCGTTGTGAAAAGTTGCTTAATGAGAATGTTCGTCGAATCAATGCTTCTTTGCATTTCAATTGTACCTTTTTGATTAATTACCTTTAATTATATATCTCTGTTGTACATACAACGCATTGCATGCATTCATTCATAAAATAAATAAAATTAATTGATAGGGGGTTCGTGGCAGCATTCTTAGCCATCAAAGATTCTGCATCCGCACTTTACCCGACACCAAAAGAAGAAAATGGAGGAAAGTTTTGATAAGCTAGAGGTCGATTTAAGAGGTCAGTTGGAGCAAACTCAACAAGAGTTAAGGGACACCATCACCAAGTCCCAACAAGACATGATGAAAGAGATATCTCAGCTGCTACAGTCTAGTCTAAGAGGAAATGGTGTTGCTGAAAACCCAACCCAAGTCTCGAGAGACTGTTTAGAGGCCTCAACCTTTAAGAACCATCTTGTTATCAATCCCTCATCCAACCCGCCCCAAAGGGCATCTTCTGTTCATCAGGCTGATACCTTTGTTCAAGCTCAACAGGGTGTGACCTTTGGAAATATCCACGATGTTGAGGGGAGTATCATAGATTTTGATGAATTGGAAAAGTTAAACCCAGTGAAGGCAGAATTCTCAAAGCAATTAGAAGACACCCGGAAGGATTTCGAGGAAAAATTTTGGATAATAGAAGACGGAGAAGGTTCTTTTGGACTAAACGCTAAAGAGCTCAGTTTGGTCCCAGATGTGGTAATCCCTTACAAGTTCAAGACTCTAAAATTCGAGAAGTTTGACCCCTATAGCACAATCGCTCACAAGGGGCATGACTCTCAAGTTCATATGGTGGGTTCTCGCCCAAACAATCAGCTTCAAGGCCACTCTCGTAATCAATCCTCTTGGTCTGCAAAGCCCTCAAAGGTTCTTCATTCGGTCTCTATATCATACACCGAGCTACTCCCAATGCTTATCGAAAAGAAGTTTCTAGCTCCGGTTTAGTCCAAACGAAAGGATCCTCCTTATCTCGAAGGTTACGACGTTGATGCTGTACACGACTATCACGTGGGAAGTATGGGGCATACCATAGAGAATTCTGGGGCATTGAGGAACAAGGTTCAGGCTCTAATCAAGAATGGTCTTTTGAAGTTTTAAAAAAATGAAAACACGACCTTTGGGGTGTTGGTTCTCGGTTTTCTTTGTTAGGAGTTTGTGTGTTTAAGTTTCTTGCATATTGTATTTTCTTTTGAAGTAATGCATGGAACCAACGTTGCTATTATTTGCCCAAAGATAGCAATGATCTTTTTGTAAAGGGCACTTCCATGTTCGCGAATTTTCCTTCTAATGAAAATGTATTTTACTTAACATACAAGGGCCTTGAAATCATATATATGTATATATTCCTTCTTACCCTTGTAGGTCCTCGGGTATCACATGCATGATGTGGCATTGATTCTAACAAAAAAGATCAGTCAAATGTTGTGATAACGATAAAATGTGATTTCCCTTTGTCTGCTTTGGTCGGTAAAGCACGAGAAGCAAGATTACTATTCCTTCAATGATGTTCGATGATAAGAAAATCTCCTAAGAGAGCCCAAATAGAGTTGCTTGAATGTGCTTAAAAAATATAGTGTTTCAAAACAAAACAAATCGATTTAACTTCCAAAGCCTGATAATAGGCATTTTTCAAAAAGCACTTCAAAGCCTGGTAATAGGCATTAATCAAAAAGCACTCCAATGTCCGAAACCTGGTAATAGGCATTTTTGGATATGAGTGTGGAATTTTCGGGGCACTCCGCTGAAGCCTGAAACTTTTCGCTTCATGAGTGAAGGTAATATTTTCAAAATCGTGACTTTGCCGAGTAACTCGAGGTATTGTTGTATGCTCCATCATTATCCTTGAGACAAAGGACTGTGACGAGTTGAGTTCCCCTAGGAAAAAGAAAATGAATGAACAAATTGAATAAGTCTCAGAAATAAATCCTTGAGAGCACATTTTTAAAGTTCTTAGAGTGATATGTTCCACGCTCCATGGGCTAAAACAAAAGTCAGAAGTTTAAACATACATATGAATGAAGAAAAATGATGAGAACTAGAAGGAATAGTAATCAGGAAGATTAAGCAAATACCATAATCATGAGGATGAACCGAGCGATTTGGGAAGTGTTTCACAACTTCACATATCACCACAATATTTAAAGTCTCCGTAGACTCAAGCTGATCACCGAAAAGTTGAATCTAAGACGCTATTGCATTTGATATCCGGAGCATACTAACTCATACCATTATTGCATTTTGTTTACTTTAAACAGGTATTTGAAGATTGACAAAAGGAGGGATCAATAACTTCACGATAGGAGAAGTAGATCTTACAAGATCAAGAGTTCTTCGACTTACATAGTGAGGACTTCCAAAGGTCTTTCAAATTTCTCAATTCAATCCTTCCAAAAGGATGTTTTCCTCAAAACCCAAATTTCTCAATTCAATCCTTCCAAAAGGATGTTTTCCTCAAAACCCAAATTTCTCAATTCAATTATTCTAGAAGTACGTTTTTTTAATCTAAAATTTCTCAATTTCATCCCTACATTAAGGTATTTTTCTTAAAACTTGGGTATCACGGTTCCAAAACTGAAAGACCTGCAGCTTCAAGACTTCAGAGCAAATGAGGCAGTTACTCAAATCTCAAAGATGATAGGCGAAGGATGTCAAACTCGCCGCATCAGGATGTCGGAGCAGAAGGGGCAGATACTCATAGCTCCAGATTGAGGGAGAGGAAGGGCGAACAGTTCTATATAGGAGGAACTCGTAGCTCGAAATCTTCAAATAGGGAAGTAGGAAAAAATTAGTGTTTATAGTCTTTGCTTTATTCTTGTTCCACAAGTATAAGCAAATAGATACAGCTGTAATCACTAATTTTGTCCAGGGTAAACCTTTTTATTTTCGTTTTGTAATAATGGGCTTATATGGGTTATTTTTTAATTATTAACTATCTAAATATATGTGTATGTGACTGTCATTAAAATCCAAAAGCAAAAGAAAAAAAATAAAATATTACTATTAGTATATGTCGTATTATATTAACTATATATATATGTTGCTATAAATTATTGTTATATTCTATTATGTGTTTAATGCATGTATATTTATTATTTATTTAAGCATAAATGTATGTTTGTATGAATATTATATGTATGTGTTGCGTGCATGTGTAACACCCCCTAACCCGACTTAGGAGAAAACCGGTTTAAGAAGTTTTACCGAACAAAATTCTGAACAACAGAAACTGTTTTAACACATTTAAGTAAGTATGCATTCCGGAAATATGGGGTAATTAAAACTTTTTTTTAAAAAACTTTCAAAGATTAAACCCACCATACAATTTATGATCAAACATGTATGCTTACACAAATACATAGAAAAGCCATCAACTAACTCATAGCCCAACTTAATTTGATAAACTTCTAATATATAAAGCACTTTAAAGGAACTCTAGAAAGATTAAGGCTAAACTTTAAGGTTCAAACGACCGGTTTTAGCTATTAAAAAGTTGGGTCTAATCCAGTTATTATTTACCATTTGAAACTCAACACACTCACATGGCATTATCAAAAACATGCTTTCATAATTGCTATTAACGATCCCTAAGACCATTTAATCAACTAATCGGGCTATAATACTTTGTTAATGATAACCATGTGTTGATAGATGCGTAACATCCTACATACTTGCATGTCAACATAATTATTTAGTCATCTTAAACAACTAAGAATCTAGATCGTTATACAATCATCATATCTATAATAACTTAAATTAGCAAGCAACCAAGAAGCATATAAAGGCCCATTACAAGACTTAATAGTACTTAATTTTACTTAATTGCAACATAATCAAAGAGGTAAACCAATGCTTATGCATACAACGTATTAATTTGTGCCACCATCTAGGAGTTCTAGAAATAACTTTCAACATACAAAGGACCCTTGTGATCACGTCCCGGCTCAAGTAATCAATAGCATGCTTACCCTTCTTCCTTATGTAAAACCACTAAACCTTCAAATTTCAAGCATAAATCGAAGCTCCCAAATGTGCTCCCATGGCTGTCCAAGAATTCCCTCCCTCATTCAAAGAAATCGGTTTTTGGGATGGCGAATAAAGGAGTGGAGAAGACCAAGGTTGAAACTCCCTCTACTCATCTTCACCACTCATGGACAAGTGTCCATGTCCCTTTTCTTTTAAAGTTTTAGCATGCAAATCTCATGTCTCATTTATTAGGCAGTTTAGTCACTAGCATAAAGAGCTACATTTCTTTTAATTCTAACATTTCAATCCTATATTTTAAATTGGTTACCTCTAAACATAATTGATTAAATTGTTTAGGAATTCGAAATGGTAACTTTCTTCTAGGTCTAATTTAGGGGTGTTACAGCATGTATGTACGTATTATTATTTGAATGTATGTATGTGAGTATGTATATTGTGTGTATTATCTATGTATATATGCGTATGTGTTTATTGTTATCATTGTTATTATTAGTATTGTTATATTATGTGTTTATTATTAGTGAGCTGCCATAATTAAAAAAATCATATAGTATAAGCCCAAGTTTATTAAATTCCACTAACATTTTTTAAAAGCCCCCAAAAAATTAATACATATAATTACATCTGGCCTGGTTAGGGCCCAATTCTAAATTAACCCTAATTTCTTTTATTCTCTACGCAACAGCTCTATAGCTGTTGGATCACTTGATCCAACGGCCCCAGATGAAGCCGAGAACCCCATCAGCCTCCCCGCGTGCGCATGCTTCCCATGACCGTGACCGTTCGGCTCCTACGTGCCAGAAATCTCGTTCACGCCGTCTCTCACCGACTCTTCACCCACCATGCAAGGCAGAGAAACAATAAAAAATGTCAGAAGCTAATCCTAGGTATCATCAACAGTTTTTCAATTAATGTTTGCTTAAGATTGTAAATAAGAGCAATTATAAACAAGGGAATCCATTGTAATCAGTTTTTCAGACGGAAATCAATAGAAAAAAAAACAAGCCTCAAGGGTTTTCAGAGGTATTTTTCCTTGTCTTTTCAATTTCGAAGCATGTCATATATAGAAAGAAAAACAACAAAAGGTCTGATTGCCTGCGTCTTTGGAGTCGCTGCAGTTCTGGTGGCCGAGGTCGCCGTCTCCAATGATAGACGACATACCAATGAACCAATGATATGAGGTTCTTGGTAGTTTTACAAAAAAGAGTTTTAAGGCTAAGGTTTTGGTTATGTTTTGTAAATATAGGGCGGTTTGAAGGGTTATTTTGAAAATCGAGGTTGAAGTTGGTTACAGAAGAGAAAAATGTTCAATTTGGGTTGCTTTCTAAGTTCACCGGCCGGAGTGCCAACGTACGGCGGAGGAACCGTCTGTTTCTAGAAAACACGACAGCGCTCATGGAGTTTCAGAGGTTTTGAGAGCATTTTAGGAGAGAGCTTTAAAAAAGGGAAAAAGGTCTGATTTTTGGGTTTAAAGTGTATTTTATACCGTGTTTAAGTTTTTAAAGTGGTCTAATTGCTTCATAAATCCCTCTGCCCCTCTTTTATTACGCTCGCGGTCCTTCCGCATAAGCAAATCACAACATTGGCCCCTTCGTGTGGGCTAATTACGGGCCTAAGCCATTCTACCTTTGTAAATTACACTCCGGGTCCCTGAAACTTTTTGATCATTTTTAATTTCGTCCCTCTTTAACCAGTTTAAATGTCTTTAATTTCAGTCCCCGGTTTTCTATTTTATTCAATTTCGTTCTTTTCTAGTGTTTTTAGAAAGAAAAAACTTTTTATTTTTATTATTTTTTCATGCATTTTTAATATTAAATCATGCATATTTATTTTCCTTAAATTTCGATTTAATTCGTATGTTAATGTTGCTTGTTAGATTATGCTTCGTTGTTGCCTTGGTAATTCGTGGTTGTTATGTGCACAATATGTGGTTTGATGGGTATATTATATGGTATATAGTTTTTATATAATGTATATATATAATATTACATAACATATGATTTTATATGTAGTATGGTTTTTTTAATGATATATAATCTTTATGTGTATAATAAATAGTTTTATGATTTATACATAATATATGTTTTATAATACATAATTTTGTTATATTATATGATTTTTATATTATTTATGTAATGTGTTTTTTTTTAAAAAAAAGTATATGATACATATTTTTTATGTAATATGTATAATACATAGTTTATGTAATATAACATATCGGTTTTGTAATATAATATTTGTTAAATATATAGTACATGTTTTATAATATATAGTTTTTATTACACAATGTATGGCTTTTTACATAATATATGTTTTTTAATATTTATAATATTAATTCTTCTTGTATAACATATATCATATAATTTTTTATGTACATAATACATATTTTTTTTAGTAATATATATATATATATATATGGTTTTCATAAATAGGCTTAGTTTAGTTTAGGGCCTTTTGTATTTTGGGCCTAGGTTTAGTTTTAGCTTGGTGGACCTTGAGCTTTTTGGTGGGCTTAGAGAATTAAGGCTTTATATTAGATTAGACAAATTAATTTGATTAATTTATATAGTGTGCTTGCCTCATAGGGGCACGATCCCTAAATTAATTAAATTAATTTTAAGATTAGATTCTTTAGAGTCTTAGTTATATTAGGGTTTGAATTAATTTAGTGAATTTAAATTTATCTTTAGCTTATTAGAGTAAATGTTAAATTCATTAAATTGATTGAACATTCCTTAATTACTTTTAGGATAAAATTAATTTCAAGTTTAGATTGACATTAAATTTAAAATTAATCATCATAATTTGTTAGAGTTTCTAGTCTTTTAGGGTTATTAATTTATGGTTAAATATTAGAATCATTTAGTTAATAAGTAGATCACTAATTGGGCTTTCCATAACTTGGGCCTTTTAGGTTAAGACTTCGGGTGGGTTTTTGTGTGTTTTCCTTTTGAGCTTTTTGTTTGTCATTCCTTAATTGTCATTCACATGACCCGTTTATTTTGCATTAATTAATTTAAATCATAAAAAGAGGTATTCATTAATCTCGATATTCGTGTCGTAACAGTCTTGCCTTAATAGATGTTGACCGAATATTTGGATTAATCTTTACCGTCCCAAGGTAAATGATAATTAAAACTTGACAAGATCATTAAATCATATTTTAACTGTTTGTATCATGCATAAAGGTGACGTACGAGAATCAAACCGTAAACTAACACGACCGTCGACCTTATTTGATGTCGGTTTAGTCTATGGTCCGGTGTATCGTCAACCTTATTAATTAAATGTCTAATTAATTCGAACCCACCAATTTGATAAAGCCTGTGCAATCAAAGTTAATTTTCATTTAAGGACTCTAAATTAAATTCAATTCAAATTCCAATTAATTTACATCATTTTAAAAGTAACAAATATTTTGGTACCAATATTCGGGCGTGATAGGGGTGCCATTCCTTTCCCACGCGTAACCAACTCCCGGACCCTTTCAAAATAAATCTCTGTTTTTTTACGGTATTCGGTCCACCTTATCCAAGTGGCCGGTAGCGACTTCAAGTTTTATCAATTTTCAAAAGAAAAAAAAAATCTTTAAACGAATTCCCCAATTTTTAAACTGAAATTTTCAAAAGTGATTTAGAGGATAATTCGTAGCGCTGAATTTATATACGATCCACTCGATTATTTTAAAAACGTTGCTACAGCTGTCCATTTCCAAGCATCCTTCTTCAACAGGTCTGTTAAAGGTTTAACAATGCCTTCATACCCTTTGATGAATCGAATATAATACCCTGAAAGGCCCAAAAATGCTCGAAGGTCTTTAAGATTAGAAGGTGTACCCCAATCCATGATACACTGAACCTTACTCTTATCCATCGAAATAAACCCATCAAATATTCTGTAACCCAAATATTCCATCTCGGTGGCCCCAAATGTGCACTTGCTCCATTTAGCAAAGAGTTGGTGATGCTGCAAGAGTTCCAGAACCTCTCGAAGGTGTTTCAAATGGTCGGACCAAGTTTCTGAGTAGACCAATATATCGTCAAAGAAAACTAAGACAGTTTTCCTCAACAGCTTATTAAAAATAGAGTTCATAAGGCCTTGGAATGTTGCAGGGGCGTTTGTTAAGCCGAATGGCATAACCAGGAATTCGTAATGTCCTTCGTGAGTCTTAAAGGCAGTCTTGTGGACATCTGGTTCCCACATTCGTATTTGATGGTAGCTTGAGCGAAGATCCAATTTGGAAAAAAAATTGGTAGCTCCTAATTCATCCAATAACTCTTCAATAATGGGAAGGGGGAATTTATCCTTCAATGTCATTTGATTAAGTTGTCTGTAGTCAATACAAAGTTTCCATGTGCCATCCTTCTTTTTAACCATGACGATGGGAGATGCAAATAGACTGACACTGTCCCTAATAATCTCAGCTTGCAACATTTCCTGTATTAACCTCTCAATTTCATTTTTTTGCACAGTGGGGTATCTATAAGGCCTTATTTTCACCACTGTCCTGCTCATCCTGCAGTATAATTCTGTGCTCATGTTCCCGATGAGGTGGCAACCCTTTTGGTTTTTGAAAAACTATGGCAAACTCATTTAACAGTTATTGCAGTTCGTCTGATAATTCTTGGTTCTTGAGCTGAATTTCAACATGAGTATTCATTGTGAGTAATGAAATCCCTAGAGTTACTCTAGATCCTTTTAACAATTTTGCTCTTTGTTCATATTCAAATAGTTGAATAGGCCCTGGAGATAGTCCTTTCCATTCAACATCTTTCTCAAGGTACTAAAACTGCATAGTCAAACTGGAGAAATCCTATTGTATAGGCCCAATTGAAGCTAGCCATTGAACTCCTAAAACCAGATCACACCCTTTAAGAGGCAGAACCAAAAATTCAGAAGTGAAAACATGTCCCTAAGACTCCCAAGAAACTTCCTTGCATAAACCTTGAGTTTGTAAGGAGCCACCATCGGCTATAGTAACTTTCATTTGATGCATTTTTTTCTACTGTAAGTCCACAGGCTTTGACCACTCCTAAACTCAAAAAATTATGAGTGCTTCTTGAGTCCACAAGAGCCACCCATTGTTGATTCTGAATTCCCACTAAAATCTTCAGTCTCACAACCAACCGAGCCCCACATTTGCAATGATCCCCTCAGCATTTTCAGTATCCACATGTTCTTCACAGTCCACAAATACCTCATTTTCACTCTCTCCATCATTGCCCTCAACCAATAACTGGTATAGTTAGGATCTGGTGCACTTGTGGCCTGGAGAGTATTTGGCAGGACACCAGTAACACAACCCTTTTCTCCTTCATCTCTGCTATAGAAAGTCTTCCTAGGCCATTACTGGTAGCTAGTACACTTTTCTTGGGTGATGGTACCTTGTTATTGAAAACAGAAGTCTGTATAGAATTAACTGGGGGTGTGACTGTTCCTCCCAGATTCTTGGGTACAGTAGATGAGGTTCCCGCACTATTAAAAACCTAAGGACTAGCAGATGTAAAGGGTAACCCAGAAGTCAAGGTTTTCACAGAACCACTGTGCCCTTTTCTTGGAGCCTGAAAGACTATTTGCTCAAAGTACAACGCTAATCGAAAGGCATCAAGTAAGTCTTTAGGCTGAAATACTTTAACAAACTGACCAATCGCATTCTTCAAATTTGTCAGAAATACTTGTCAGAAAACTTAATTTAATTGAGTAGACTTACAAACTCGGCTTATTATTGATCCACCGAAGAAGTTTGGTGAAGAGCAACCAACCCCCTCATCGGATCTTCAAGGCCGTTCGGAGCGAAACGAGCTTTCATCGACTGCAAGTATGGTTCCCAACTCAGTTTGTCAATACCCCCACTGCTGCGAGCTATAAAATGGTGCCATTGCAGAGCATCTCCTTCTAAATGGAGCATAACCAACTTGACTTTGGTGTATTCATATATGTTCTCGGCAGTAAAGAATTGCTCCAATTTGGACCACCAATCTCTGAAATTGGACCCATCAAAGGTTGGGCATTTCAGCTTGTACGAACGAGGATGTGAGTCACCCAGAATAACCACCTCATCCTCCTTGGGTTGAACCAACTCCAACTCAGTACCTTCAATCGGGGTTTCACCCACAATACTTTTTAAAGATCCAGTCCAACCCAGCAAGGTTTCAAGTAACGTTTTCACCTCCCGCATCTTGGAGCGAACACCACTAACCTCCAATTTGAATTCTTGAACCTTATCTGCTAAGGTCTTCTCAATTTTTTCTTCCAAACTTTTTTCCAGTTCTTTAAAATTCGATTGCATCTTAGCTTGCTCTTGTTGCGAACGGGTCAGCACGCCGTCAACCATGGCTAGGACGCGAGGCTCTGATACCTTTGATGCTAATTAAATCTCGATTGAACAATAGAATCAAGAATGAAAGCAAAAAATGTGATAAGAACGGAGAACGACTGTATATTCCAGAGAAAAGAGGATAAGACAAAGAAGAATTCCCAAATTCAGACATACCCTAATATGGGAAATACTCTCTTATTTAATACAGCATAAACGACAACGTTTAGGGAAAATAAAAAACATCCAATTAATAGTCAAAACAGAAAGAACGACTGCGTTTTAAGCTTGGGTATAAAAGGTCGGCATCGTTGTGGTGGTGGTGATGGTTTTCGAGTAGGCAAAGATGCGGCGGCGAGCTTCGATCTCGAGAAGTAACCGATGATGGAGGTTGTTACAAATTATATTGGGGATGGTGACCTCTTCAATGAATAGTGAACGGTGGTGAGGGGTGTGGCCGTTGAGAGTGATCGGTGAAGAGCATGAACAATTGAGGTGGAGGGAAGAATTTTGAGGTTTGTGGATTGAAGATCGGGTATACTTTGGGTTTTATTTTTTATTTTATTTTTTATATTAAATAATAATAGAATATAATTTATATATTTTTTTTATATTTAATAATAATAAAATAAGCTAAATCATACCAAAATATTAATAAAATAATTTAAAGTAATCACAGAAAATAAAATTTAGTGAGTAAATTGATAGTTTGAAAGCTTAATGATTAAAATAAATCTGAAAATAAAATTAAGTAATGATCTAAATATTTTACCTTAAAAATATCAAAATATAATTTATAAACATAAATTTTTTGAGTTTTGATAGGAAATTTTAGTACCCTATTTCAGAAGGTGCCAAAGTAGTTAATTTTTTTAAAATAATTAATTAAGTCATTATTTTATTCAATTAAACTTGTGTTCGACAAATCAAGTAAAAAAGTCATATTGTCATGTTTATGCTAAACTAATATAGTAGGTTTATTTGGTAAATAATTTTTTAAACTATAAATTTAAATATTTTAAAAGTTTAACAAATCAAAAATGTTAATCTAAATATTTGGTAAACAGAAGATTGTAACAACAATTTAGGTAAAATGTCTTAAATTAATATTAGAGTTATAAAGCTCTTCTGTTCTTGATCATTACAAAAATTTTATCTCAATAACTTAAATATGAATAATTAATAAAATTAAAAAGATAATTTTATAAAGGAAAAATTAATATATACATTTAAATTTAATAATTAATTTAAAATATAATATTATAAATAAAAATTTAATACATACATTAAAATTTGATAATCAATAAATTATAAACAAGAAATTAATATATATATATATAATACAAATATGCTTAGTACTATTACATTAAAAAATAATTTTTACTATTTAATTAATATTAATATATAAAAATATTAATAATTAATAAATTATTCAAATAAATATTAAATATAACCATATGCTTATATGTTATTGTTTAAATAATCAAGCAACTATTAATTAATTTTACCAAACACTTTGATACGATTAGTTAATATAATCCGCTAGTCAAATTAACTAATATAATCTACCATTAGTTATCAACTAATGTAATCAACTAATATAAATCAACAATCAAGGCTGAATTACAGCTCCACAAGGTCATCCATTTTACAGTTTTAAGTGATAATTAGATTTCTAAAAGAAACACAAGACTTTACGTCTTAAACATGTAAACGAAAGTATAAACAAAAAAACTTCAATTTGGCGCCTTTCATGATGCCATTGCTATATTTTTCCTCACTCAACTTGTCCTACATACTAGTGAGAAGGGAAGAGTACACAATTGAATCAAGCAACCGTGATTTCCTCTGCTGCGGCAATCTCCTCCAGTTCCACAAACTGAACTTTCGGCTCTAGATCGATGAACTGGTTAGATTTGCTCGCTAAATGTGAGATGCTAACCCTTCCTTGACGCTTGATATAGTCAGCTACAGCCTGCATCTCGTCCATTGAGATGTATATATACTTCCCTCTATCATCCATGACACCTGAAAGTCGCCCTGCACACACAGAAAGTATAGGATAGACGCATAAATCATTAAGCTCTAGTTGAGACACACTTAGAGTTGGAATTTTCATTTCCTAAAATCGGTTCCCCTATAGATAATAGTTACATACCCATATTTTCGAGGGAGGCGATCCTATTGATACATTCCTGCATCAAATAAATGTTGTACTTTAAAGTTATAACCAAAACAGGGATAGGATCGAAAAAAGGCAATATACTTATAGTTGATGGGTTCCTTTATTGCGGCATGCAAAGAACTTACTTGATTCATTATTTACTAGCAAACAAATACGTATAAAGTGAAATTAAAACATGTTTCAGTTTGACTGCCATATCAGGAGGCCAAAAGTACACCTACATACCTGGGTTCTCAATTTGAATTCTGCAGCAAGATCTTCCAAAGGAATACATTTATGATTCTGCAAAATCATATACAAACACATTTAAAAAACAAAAGGCAAAACAATAATATACATTCTGAAGCCTTAAGCAGATTAATGCTTATTTGGTCATTATGCAGCTCATGTACTTCGAAAAATGTTTATTATATTTCCATTTACTTGTCGATGAAAAATACCAGAAGGAAGAGGTTTAGGAGACCTTAAAGAATAGTCTAAGAAAAATTGTGATTTGTGTGATTATCATGAATAAATACAGGATTTGAAATTACCTTAATGTATTCCACAAAATTAGAAAGCAAGTCCTGACTTCCATCTTGCAACTCGTTCTCTGTGGTTCCTTCAGCATCAACAGAAAATGCTCCTTTCCACTTTTCAAACTCCAAGGCAGCATCTTCTTCCTCCTTGGCCTTTCGGGCTTTTGCTTCATCTTCCTGCATAAATCATAGCCAGAAGTCTTGAACCAGGAAATGATATATAAGTGGTTATGTGCTTGGATTCTGTATATATAATAAATTGCCACAAAGATGAAGGCAAACAACAGACCAGTCTAAGTTCCTCTGCCTCGCGCTCCTCGTCCTTCTTCCTCCGCATTTCAGAATATCGATCCTGTTTAGTCTGCCTTGACTCACGAGCAGCCTCTTCAGCCTTGATAAAAAATCATAAGAACTTAGTGAACAGAAGCCACAATGAAAAATAGATAAGTAAACAATGAGATGATAATGTCGTACCCTTCGTTGTGCGTCCCTTTCTTGCCTTTTCTTTTCCTTTTTCTTTGATGCTCTAGCCTCATAATTCCCATCTTCTTCTTCTTCTCCCTCACTTCCATCAGCAGTTTCTGCATTGGCATTTCAATACACAAATGCTTAAAGCAGTGCCACTAACCCCAAGAAGTGTCATTCGGTTGCATCCTTCGACACCTTCCGGAAAAAGATACTACTCTCATTAAGAAGGGCTTACATAATCTCAACGACTCATCGACAAAAAAAAGCTGTGTTCATATTCGCAAAAAAACAAACCCTTCTCCAAGTCCTCACAAGAACACACCAAAACATCAAAGATAAGACGATCCTTGATATGTTGTTAGTCCACAAGAAACAGTCCCAATATTCACTCACATAACCTTAAACCTTCTCAATTTCGAAGTTTATTGATCAGAGAAAACGTACCACCCTTTCACCTCACAAACCACTTCCCTAATTCGAAAAATATCTCACTAATTGGCAGAGATAACAACATTCAAAATCATCAATTGCATAGTCATAAATTCCCCTATATTTATTTCACACACTGAGTTCACAACTATGGCAGGAAAATCCCATTTTGTAGTTAATCAATAAATTTGTTAAATTCTCAACAATAATTCAAACTTCAGAATTCTATCCAATTCACAAACCTTCAGCAGTTGCAGCTGCCGAAGTGCTAGCTCCTCCGGCAGCCGGTCTCCTCCGCATCCTAGTACGACCGCCAGTAGCCCCACCACGTACTACATTTTCCCTTCTTGGAGCCTATAATCCATACCAACCAATAAAAACCACAATTTCGTTAAAAAAAATTAAAACTTTAAACATACCTGCCGTTCTTCAACATGTACATCGGCTGATCGAGCATCCTGACTGCGTTTCCATATGTACAAAGGAACTAACGCTAGAAGGAGAAACAATGAAATAACCACAGCCAATATTGCCTCCATTTTCTTTTAAAAAAAACTGTCAATAGAAACGAATTGATATTCAAAATAAATAGGAATGAATTTGAATGATAAGGAACGCAAAACCCTAACAAAAATAGAAGAAATAGGTCAAAATATCAGTCATAATTAGATTCTTCAACTAAATTGAAAAGCACAGAAAAACCCAGATCGATTAGTGGTACCAATTCCCTGTTTAGATGCTTAGAAAGGCACAAAGAGTGAATTTTCAGGAAGATTTAGATTTAGATACCTCGGGTTTCAGGCGATCTTTAGGAATTGAAGGAGAGACCTTGGATATATGTTGGATTTTCAACACTTGCTATATAGGAAGAGGGATATAAAGGATTGCGCAACGGCGTCGTTCGGGCGTTGACCAAATTAACTAGAGGTTCGAGCAAGATAGTAACACTTGAACTGAATTAATCAAACAACTCTTTTTTGGTTCTCAGAATTGCGCCGACTTTTGGTTTGTTGTTTGTTTTGGATTAGGGTTCTTCAAGTTCTTTGGGCCTGTGCGTTTGGGTTGTGTTGACTCATTTGGTCTTGAGTTTTCGGCCAGTTTTTGTTGTCTCTCTCTCGTTCCTTTAATGAAAGTTTATTTTTTTGTTTAATTACTACGTAAATTTATTACATGACTGATTCGAATCAGATTTTATATAGGCCTAATATAAGAAGACTCTCTCAACCTAATTTGTTTTCTGTTTACGACGTCAGTTTTTAAAATTTCAACCTTGCTTAAAAGACTATTCACAATATCAATATTCAAAATTTCGAACTTGCTTAAAAAACCTAACATCTCATCTCACTAGAACAACTGACCATTGATAATGGAAGTTTATTAATAATAAGAAAAAGTAGTGAATTTTAAGATTGTATATTTATAACAGGACAAGACATATCGATAATATTGTCCCGTCCCACCCATTATCGACTTAAAATTTAATTTTTACCGAATACTATCTAGTATTCAACTATGTGAACCATATTATATCAGACACTTGAAACTTCAATTTATCAGCAATTGAATTTAATTGAAGCTTTGATTAGAGTTTCAGTTCAGTTGTGGCAATTAATAGCCCAAAAAAGAAACTTGCATGGCAGAAATTCTAAAAATAAACACAAGGACTATTTTATTGGCTTGGCTTAGTATCAGAATTCAGAAATATAAGTAGAGTCTAACATACATCAAGACAACCAACCGAAAATATTATAAAATTTTCGGTTATAAAACTATTCGTCAGGACAACCATCACAGCATGCTTGCTTGCATAGCAGAAAAAGCTGAGTGGGTCACGTGACATCAGTGTCTATGATAGCAATATGCTTATTTCTGTCATAACCCAACAAAAAATAGCTAGGGTCAGATAACATCAAGAACTGACCAGTCCCTATCTAGTTCAGCAAAGCCTCCCCCCCCCCCCACACACACACACACACAGTTTTTATACTTGTATTTATTTACATTGTCATATTCATATAGGTAGGGTAAATTTCCAATGATTTTAAAATGTCTAATAATTTGTTTACTGGTTTAACTTAAACAGTTAATTGTACAATAAAAATGGTGATATTCTCAATATCATCACCCTACATGATACCAAGACAAGAGGTTCAAAAAACAACATCCAATATCACATATGCTGATGCCGATTTGATCCGGCAAACTACGATGTAGAACAGAATAACCTGTCAAGATGTTCTAACTCCAGATGATAACAGCAACAACTATTTGAGAAATAGAAATATATGGTGGCTCACATTGTCATTCAACATCACATAGGCATAAGAGTTGAAAAGCATAAGAAACACAGGGTGCATATATCAGTATCAGACCAACATAGAGATATTGTAATAGTAGATAATAGATATATATAGCTAATCGTTCATCAGGTAGGAGTTTCAGCTTGGAACAGAAAAGAGTAAACTCCCGGAAGTTCTTGTGGCCGCAAGGCTTAAAAGCCGTGGATTTTGATGTTATCCTTCTTCACAATACCAGCCTGTCGGGAAAAGTAATTAACAACTTGAGCCTACGTGACTAATAAAACTAAGACGGTTGCTGTGTTTAGTATTCTAGCCCGTTTTAAGAATATCTAAACGAAAGTGTAACTACAATTACCTGAATGAGGAAGGTAGAAACATTCTTCCTTTGATCGCCTTGGAGCTGAATAACCTACGGAAAAATCAAAGTATAACAAAATTAAGAATGGAGAATAAAGACGGTAAGCAAAGTCGAACACTTTGTTATTTGGTTAAACAGACACCTGTCCTAATTCAGGGTCCTGGACAACAGTGCCATTGCAACAAAACTCTTTCTTGAGGTCCTTAAGAATTTTGTTATAGCTGAATTCTTTCTTCAATCCTTGGACCGTAGTCAGGCTTTTCCTACCATTCCGCTGCTGAATTCGAATATGCACGTACTCCTTGGTACCGGCACCAGAGTCTTCAGCATTTGCATCAGCAAACGGATCTAGCAACACAACATTGCATACTAGTGAGATTTTCAGATAAGACAAATCAATCTGACTGGGAAATGCTTACCAAATGTCGTAGGAATCTGGACGTCGAGATCAGACATGAAACTTAGCTGATCGAAAGAGCCGAACAACACTCAAGACCTACATTGCAGGGCCAAATATTCATCAGTGATTTCATTTCACTAGATTAAATAAGTTTGGCCTCTCTTCACATCTTTCAATCAAACATTTTACGAAATCATTTTTCAGCTAAAAGGAAAACAAACATCAAAGCACAAACAAGCGTTTCATGAAAAATAAAAATTCAGTGTTCCTGGTCAATCCAAAGCCAGTAGAAAGACAATGCACCATGGACTCGTACATAGTGTTTTGCAGGTCCAAGCATAAGCCATGAACAAACCTCTGGCGTTTTCGCGAGAGGGGAAGCGAAAGTATATATCTTCATGAATCAAATACAGTACTTTTTGAATAATTTCATTATACCCAAAGGGTAGCAACAACAGTAGTGATAACAAGTTCAAAAAAGAGCCGGAAATCTTTACATTTTTTGTCGATTTAACACTATGATAAGACCTTTAAGGCAATAGGAACCCTAAACAAGCAACAAAGAGAATTTACACAATCAAATAATCATTTGTAATGAAATTAAAATTAATTGAAGGTCAAAACATACCTGATCCGAAGATTCGAGTTTTGGATAATCAAGAATCTGATTACGAAATAAAGAAAACCCTAAAATTGACGATCGAAGTCTGAGCTCTCTCTCTCTCTGTCTAACGCCGAGTTTTGAAGGTTAGTTTGGGAAGAGAGAAAATATTTATAAGCAAGAGATCTAGTAAAAAGAGTGTCAAATTTTACGCCTCCTCCCTGTGCTTGGACGAAATTACATATTTAATCCCTCAATTGTTTTTTAACATTAAATCCCTTAACTTGTATGAATTCAAAAGGGAGGCAGGCCCTTGATTATTTTGTGGATAAACTATATAAACAGTAATTGAACTTAAGGTTCTTTCATTTAAATTATAAAACTTATAAAATTTACAATACCATCAATTTTTAAATCACTCTCAAAATTGTCAGGACAATGATGATGTGGCAATTAAGATTTTTCACTTGTCATTATTACCCTCTTTCACTCTTTATTTCTTTCTTCTTTATCATCCCCCGACCTGTATTCTTCGAGTCAAAATATCTTAAGGAGCAAAGTAATATATCGTAATGACAAAAGGTACAATAAGTCTGTTATACCTCTCATATCTGTCTTTTCAAAAGGCTCGTTTCCTGATTTAAAGTCTCCACTACAGTTTTTTCAGACTTTAGGTTCACCATAGCCTCGACACCACTCTTCATGCTCAACTTTCGCGTCTTAACATGACGATTGTCAAGTTTACTTAAACCAACATTTTATTCTATTGCTCGGCAATTGAGTTTACTATGTCAGCCCATCAATAGTTATCATGACGTTAGGTTTAACACCTCCGATGATTAAAGTTTATTGCCTTTTACAAATTCTTAAGGATTAGGGATGTTCAAAACTACCTGGCCCGGTTGATTCGATTCAACTACCCGAAAAAATTAGGTATTTTACTAAAAAAAATTATCCAATCGGGCTGTATACTCGACCTGAGATTTTTTCGGATAGTTGAGCCGGGTCTGGGCCGAAGTTTTTGGTAACCGGGTACCCGACCCGGTACTTTTAATATATTTATTTTTTAGTTTTAAATTATTTTTATTTTAGGTTCCTAACATTTTTACCTAAAACTAAATTTAAATCTCTAAATTATTTCTATGTTTATATTATGTACTTTTAAGTTTCAAAATTTTCAAATATATTTTTATTAATTTGCTAATACAATATTAGAAAGAAAAAAAGGAGATTAATATTTTTAATATCTTTTTGATGATAAACTCCAATATATACATATGAGATAGGATCCAGTTACATGGTGTAAAACTCATTTAGTTTTACACTAATTCATGGCCATTGGATGAGTGAAATAGATGGATGAGATTAATAGTAAAAAATGTGAAGATTATCACTTGGGAAAAAAGATAAAGAAAGAATCTTAGCCATTTATTTCCATCATCCAACGGTAAAAAAATAGTGTAAAACTTATTGAGTTTTACACAATGTATATATATATATATCCAAATATTCATCTTAAAACTAACTTCAAATCACTAATGTGTTTACAGTGTATTTTTTAAGTTTTAAATTTAAAAATAAATAAATAAATAATGTGAACCAGGTACCCGACTAAAACGGGTCGGGACATGGGCCGACAAATGTGATATCCGGAAGAATCGAGTACCCGGTTGTTTGGGTACTTCAGAATGAACACCCCTACCAGAGATGAAGCCAGGATTGAACATTGATAGAGGTTAAAATGTTGAATTTCAAAAATAGAAGGACTTATTAAGTATTTAAACTTAAATTCATAGGGCAAGACTTAATTTGTCTATTTAAACGTATAAGAACCCAAATTGTCATTGGACAAAAATTTTTGAGGATATATACTCATTCTTCTTTATACCTATACTTGATTATAAAATTAATAAACTTTTGTATTTTAATATTTGAATATTTATTTTTATAAGGACTAAATTATTATTAAACTAAAATCTATCAAATATTTTAATTTAGGCCGGGACTTTTTAGGCCTCAAGAGAGCTATGCCCCTGCAAATACTTCACATTATCATTAATGAAGAGGTCGGCACAAGAGAGGAATAACAAGAGAACCTTTTTTTTTTCTTTACTTCTTTACTTTGACTATCATATTATATGCGATTTTTCACCTAAGTCAACCGGAATAAACCGTTTAAAATTGCTATCAACTACTTTAGTTCTCTTCCCCACTTCCCAAAGCATCAACAGAGTCGTAGGAATAATCTTCCAGGGTTTAAAGATTAAGCAACCAGCGAAACCATTTATCTGACCATTGAATCATTTGCAACAGTATAAAGTAGAAAAATTTATATCAAAATGAAGAAAAAAATACGACCATAAACAATACAGTGAAGGTGCCATTTTTAACGGCTAGTATAGTATGCTTGTCTTCACCTGTTCTCCGGCTTGAATTAAGCTAGGAAACTACTCAAGTCAAATATTAGGATAATCAAATCTATGGATTGCCATGCAAAACTGATCCTGCAAAAGCAATGGTTGAAAAAAAAAGAGGGACCTTTTCTGGGCAATCCAAAAACACTATGTGAATATGGTTCAAATTTCAAATTAAAGTATATCATTTTGAAAAAGTTAACAATTTTGTTAGTATTTTTTAACAACGGCAATGACCATTTTGAAAGCGAATTAAAAATTCCCTGACTGTATTATAAATTTTAAAAGTTTGGTGACTAAAATAAAAATATTCTAAAAGTTCAGTTACCGTTTATATATACCCTGTGTTTTGACAAACAGGAGGGAGGCCCTTGATTAGATATATCAAAAATTGCTAAACTAACTGGTAGTCTCAAGATTTTCATATTTATATCTCAACTTCTTAACATAAATTCTTTACCTCAACAAATGGGAAATACAAATACATGTACTCGTAAAATTATTTGAGTTTAACTTAAAAAAAAACATTTTAATTCGGTTCACCTATTTGCATAACTCAAACTTGAAGAACTTGAATTATCAACCAAGTTAAATTCGAATATATCAATACCAAGTTAATATCTTATTCTAGTAGTTTCGTGATCTTGATCAAGTTATATATAAGAGGAAAGATCCATTTGTATTAGTGTAAAAATAAGTAAGTTTATACACTTTCATAACATTTGTATGATTAATATTTTAATAATTTAACGGTTATATTTCATATTTAATCTACATAGATTATACATATTGAATTTTGAATAAATTTAAAAATATAATAATTTCATCGTTGTAAAAAATATAATAATTATTTGAGTAAGTGTTTTGCAAACATTGAAGTGCTGACTGTTCTTTTATCGTTCTTATGGGGCTATTTTTTTTTATATAGGGTGGTGGACTTTATGGTTGGTGATTGTCATTGTCAGGAGTCGGAGAAAATTTGCTTTTTTAGATGCTTGTTCTCTTTGTATGTTCGATAACTATTATGTACTCTTTTTCTTCTTTTAATATGGAAAAAGATTTTAACGAGGTATATAGTAATTATGTATGTCTTTTTTTATTAATAAAAATTATATATTGTTGAACATAAAAAATGAATAATATAATAAAACATTGAATTAATTTTAAACTTGATGCAAACCATTTTTGTTATACCAATTTATTCTCCGTCACTTAATCCTCCGCTATCCCTTCTTTAATACTGGACATTCTAAGAGTTTCGAAAGTACATTACGCATTTTTCAAGCTCTGGAACTCCTTTTGGACATCCGTGAAGAATCATCCAGAGATGGCAGTGCTAATCTCGTTCGACCTATTAATATCCAGATAAAGTCAATGTCAAGTCTACATGCCTCATCCATCAAACCGATCGTCTGACACACAGTCTTGCCAATCATGCTAGCACGTCACTAGGGGTCAGGTCTAAATTCGACCCCTGCCATCCAAGTATGCCAAATCTCCTATTTAAAAGCCTAATTTCGGAACCAACAGAGATCAAGAGAATTCATCCTACATTCCTCTGCATACTTCTCCACCGAGGGGCTAAGATTCTCTGGTCTTTCTCTTCCTTTTTTTCTTTATTTATTTTGATCACCATCTTCAACGATTATTCGTCAAAATCAGAAAGGATAAATCTTCTAAAATCATCACGACAACTCGTCCACGACCTTGTAGTAGGTGTTGACCTATTTTTAACATCAACAATTTAATCTAAAAAATTAAAAACGAGAGAGGGGGGAGAGACAACCTGAATTACAGACCCCAGTAAGGCAGTTGCATAACCAAACGAACAAAATTGTCCATCAATGCAGGCAAAGAAATTAACTACGTGTTACCTTCAACATTACACGTATTCGCCATGCAAAAACTCTCCTGTAAATAAGCATCACTCCCCCTACCCTATTTCTCGCCATCAAAACCTATAATCCAAATATATTCGACTACCAGCAAACCAACAATGGCAAAGCTCGCAGCCTACTTAGCCACCTTCGCCCTCATTCTATTCGCAGCCAATGCTTCGATCACAACCATGATGGTCGACGAGGAAAACTCACCTCAGCCACCGTGGCGATCACAGAATGGTTGTGAAGAGCAGATAAGGATGCAAGACCTCCATGTCTGCAAGAGATACATGGAGGAACATTGGGATGGTAGCAGCCGCACAATAGACCCAGCAGCCGGCGGCACCTCGTCTCGTGTTGCCGGCAGCTAGAGATGCTGGACAACAAATGCCGAGGCCCCGGTCTAAGACAAGCGGCAATGCAACAGATGCATGGAGGAGAAATGAAGAGCGAGGAGATGATGGAAGCGATGCACGAGGCGTACACGGTTGCCGACAGAATTATGTCTAAATGTACGAGGCGTACGAGTGCAGGTGTGAGACTATCTCATTCTTCTTTTTTAGGCGCTTAAATTTATTTGTCTATTTTAAATTATCAGATTAATTTTTTGCCTCCTTTAAATTGATGGAGTCGCCTATTTTAACTAAAAATTATAATTTAAACACTTAAAAAAAGTAAAAAAAAAAATTAAACACCTAAAAATACATGATAGTTTGAATACTTATTTTAATATTAAATCTTATCTTTAAACAAAATACACGATCTTAAGACATAATCACAAAAGTAATCTCATTCCTTCACTAGTACTCACTTTCTCCTTTCTTGTTTTTATTGAAGTATTCTCAACTTCATTCTAATTGGACCAATTTTGGTCCAAAGGCTCCAAAATCCAAATGAACTATCTAAACGAAGCTCGGTCAACAATCTAACTTTTACTCAATTTTAGAATATTGATGCACTTTTTGTATAGTTGTAAGACCGTTTAAGGGGTTGACACTTGCGGTCGAATGGTCAAAAAGTTGGAGACATAATAACAAATGTATTTTATCTTTTGTTCACGTAGATTGTGTGTATTAAATTTTGAGTAAATTAAAAACATGTAACAATTTCTTGGAAAATTTCCAGAAATATGGTATTAAAATTTTTTTCTTCAAATATGGCACAAACCATTTTATTTTTATACATATTGTACTTTTTACAGCAAAATTAAAGTCGGAATCATTAGAAACCGACTTTGAACAGTAGTTTCATTTCTTTAAATAAAAAATTGAAGTCGGTGGCAGGAGGTTCTGACTTTAAACAGTAAAAAACATGAAAAAAAACATAAAAATCGGTGGCAAGAGGCTCCGACTTTGAATAGTACTTCCATTTTTTAAATTTTCACTATTTATAGTCGGATTCTAATGACTCCGACTTTAATTCCACCGTAAAAAGTATAATATTTGTGAAAATAAAATAGCTTGTGCCATATTTGAAGAAAATAAAAAGTTTGGTGCCATATTACTGGAAAATTTTCCCAATTTCTTCGATGTAAAAATCTTTTACCATTAAATATGTTTATAAAAAAGATAAACTATACTATATACCACTAATTTTTAGATGTTGTGTTGTTTATACTACTAAACTTTTAATTTATTTAATTATAACACTAAAGTTATTTTAACTTCAATTATACTACCCATTCGTTAACTCGATAATGACATGATGATGTGGACAAAACGACGTTGTTTTAGTATGGCTATTGATGTCTAAAACGATGTCGTTTTAAGCACTGAACTTTAGTGGTGTTTCAATTTCCCCACAAAACTTTAAAACGATTCTATTTTTACCACTGAACGTTCCGAACAATCGCCACCCATCACCGATCCTCATTTGCGACTAGATCAGTATCAAAACATTAGTTTTTCACCCATCTTTCTTCTCATCGGATTGGTTTTCTAGGAAAATCCCCTCAAAACTAATAAAATAAACAAAAAATCACCAATTTTGAGGGCTTGGGGATTTCAGGAGTTTGGGGTGTTTGTTTGAAAATCCTAACCGTGAGAAAACGAACAACATACCTCGAAACTAGTCTAATCGGACGGCTAGAGGAGGAGATCATAATATTAGCATGTATGACCTTTTGATAGATTTTAGTCGATTTTGGGTGAAATTCGTGGAAATCCAATATGAGGGGAAGAAAGAGGAGCGAAATGCAAACATTTTAACATTGTTCTTGCAACAGATGATGATTGGTGACAGACGACGATTGATCGACAACGGCGGTTAAAATGCTTAGTGAAAAATAAAGTGTTTTAAAGTTTAGTGGCAAAATAAGTACATCATAAAGTTTAGTGCCCAAAACGGCATCGTTTTGGGCATCAATAACCACCACAAAATGACGTCATTTTGGCCACGTCGACAGTCGTCATCTATGTCATCACGTCGTGATCGAGTTAACAACCTAGTGGTATGACCAAAGTCAAAATCAAAGTTTAGTGTTATAATTTAAACAAATTTAAAATCAAGTGGTAGAAATGATATATCGCCTAATGTTCAGTGATAGAAACGATAATCTACTAAAGTCTAATGGTATCTGGTGTAGTTTACATTCTCAATTAATATGATATAGTTATCAAATTGAATTTTCGATAATATAAATAAGTTGAATGCATTTTAACCAAAAAGATTCTGAAAAAGAGAAAGGGACAACCTGAATTACAGACCCAAGAAGGCAGTGCATAACCAAACGAACAAAATCTGTCCATTAATGCATGCAACATTTTAACGTGTTACCTTCAACATTACACGTATTGGCCATGCAAAGGGTTAAACTCTACTATAAATAAACATCACTCCTCCACCCTATTTCTCATCATCAAAACCTACAAACCAAACTTACCTGCAAACCAACAATGGCAAAACTCGCAGTCTACTTAGCCACCTTCGCCCTCTTTCTATTCGTAGCCCATGCTTCGATCACAACCGTGACGGTCGACGAGGAAAACCCCTGGGGGCGACCCAGGCGAACAGAGAGTGGTTGCCAGGAGCAGATAAGGATGCAAGACCATCTGCAGGCCTGCCAGAAATACTTAGAGGAAGAGTGTGGTGGTAGCAGCCGGTACAACAAACGCTGGAACCTCGACTCGTGTTGCCAGCAGCTAGAGATGCTGGATAACAAATGCCGATGCCCTGGTCTAAGACAGGCAGCGATGAAACAGATGGAAAAGGGACAAATGGAGACAGAAGACATGCAAGAAATGTACGAGGCTGCCGAGAGAATTATGTCTAAATGTGATATGCAGCCCATGAGGTGTGATTTCCCATCTCACCAGAGGGTCTAGAGGACCATATCATCGAAGCTAAATGCTGAAGAATAAATGTGATGTCTCCCCAACTATGGGGTGACTACCTTTCTTAATAAAAAAGCACATCACCGTGTGCGCGTTTGTTGAATGCTATCAAAAGTTTTGGATCTGATTTGCTTCTCTTTGCAACCTTAAATTCAGTCGAGAACAACAAAACTTTTGAAAATTAAAGAACTTTTAAAAATTAAAGATTAGTGACATTTTACTTTTAGAAACATACAAACTTTAAAAAAAAAAAACAGATTAAACCATTCTCGTATATCAACGTAACAGATTAAACCATTATTATTTATACCTTCGGCCATTATCTTAATCGTATGCCAAAATCGAGATATGATTATACCACTATCGAACACGTCGAATTTTGCTACACAAAAAAATTAAAAACTTAAAAGCCTTCTAAGCACTCAAATAAAAAACTTAAAAGCCTTCAAAGCACTTGAGAATCCTTACTAAATGTAATAAAATGCTTTTAATTCTTAGTCCTTAGGAACCCAGGCTAATAAGGCATTTATAGTGGTTTTTTCATAAAGAAACACCCTTAACCGATCCCACTAACACATAATGGCAGCAGTTCCCTTAAACCACAATGCATAGTGGCCTTAGCGTGGAGTGAGGCAGTGATAATGTGAGAATAAAGCCATGAACCACAACATCCAACATAAACACTCTTCTGTTTTACATGGTTAATAGCAATATGTTTTTTTCTTCTCGGCAAATTAGATTTTATTAATAGTTAAAGAAAATTAACACCTACGTTGTGTGCCTCATTAAAAAATTTCATACTCTTAATTAGAGAAAAAAATACACAAACGAGGTACAACTCATAACCGAAACATCACCTATCCCATTATATAATAAACAAAAGATTGGTCACGGTAATCTTATATCGTCTATTTTGGCTTAAAACTTAGTACTTTATCTCAAGATTGTTAGAATAATGTAGTGATAATCTAACAAAAATTATAGAATAATGCAAAGAAAATAAGGAATAAAAAAGAAATCAAATAGAAATATAAATATAATTTTGTACTGTCATATATAATTGAAAATTAGAAGAATAATTTTGTGTAGGCCTGTATGAACATTTATAAGACAAATTCAACGTCTCTTCGATGCTTTGAGTAACGTTAAATGTCTGTCTCCCATGATACAATAACAAACGATCACATCAATATCACAACAACAATGATTAATCGAACACAATCTTACCTTTCTCTATCATCAGAAGGAATGTATTTAGAAGGAATTTTTGATATTAATGTTTTTAATTATGTGATTTAAAAGTTTCATACTAGGAAATGAATGAAGAGATTAAATTGATTCATGAGAGTTATGTTGAAAGGTTAATAGATTTAAATGAATAGACAAATGAATGGAAAGATGCAATATTAAACCAAAAGTAATGTATATGTTCAATAAGAGATATAATTGTTCAAAAGATACAATTGTTCAACAAGTGATATAATTGTTCATCAAAAGAAACAACTATTCATCAAGAGACAACATTTTGAGAAAAAATAATTTAGTTGACCTAGAATTTGTTAGGTCCATGTAATCCTGACCGATCTGGATATTTCGCAGTGCCCACGTCATGATGCACCACATTTTTTCAACAACATTTGCATCAATTTCTCATTCACCACTCAACCATTTTGACCACATTAAATGTGAAAAAATCAATAAAATATTGCGTAAACTTTAGTTTTGTTAGTACTTATAAACATGCACCGCCACGTGCCAAAACCAGAGCAAGCAGGACAACGGACGATGTAACATAAGAAACATCTGATAATGAGCGTAACAACGCATGTGGACCGATACACACAGAATCACTTGCGCTTCGCAATCTATGGCGAATAAACAAGGCCACCCGCAACATCGCACCCCATCCAACGGTCACGTGCTTACACACGTACACGCTACAGATATCGAGGGAAACCTAGGACGTCAGGTTATAGCTAATCCAATCAACGCACCACGACAACCCGGATAACCCTATCATGACACATGTTCGGGTAGTATAAACTGGACAAGTAACAAGAGAGAACGGACCCCTCTAAGGCTAAACACCATTGCCACCAAAACAAAGGCTACATACGAGCTCCGACCCAGAACGAATATCCTGGCCATCATAAGAGAACCGTTTTCGGTCCCTGATCATTTTGACCATCAACAATTGATGCGATGAGCATGCAATGAACACGCGATCTTCAGATTAGTTAGTAAGCCTGAAAACCCTGAGGGTATGGGTGGAGACGATCAAGAACACCCAGAGAAAAAAGCTCCTGAAGAGGACACCTTGGCAACCGAACTGGCAACTATAGCCGGCGAAAATGGCATAGAGAATGATGTCTCGAGGAGATAACAACCGACAGTGACAATTGTTCAACAACTACAACAACTTCAACAGAACTTTCAACAGGAGTTTTGGGAACAACCTCCCCCGTGGTTTACGGCGGGGCAGGGTATGCAGCAGGCGCGAGATGTATCACCTTCGAAGGCTAGCAACCAATAGTTCTTAGAAATGCAAGAAAGAATAAGGAGTATGGAATAAACCTTATTATTCTCGGAATAGCAGTTAGAGCAACAATAAATGTCCATACAAGAGCGGGCTGAGCGACACAGAGTCGCGGAAGAGAAAAGTGAAAGGCTAACTAGGCAGCTGGCCAGAAAAACCAGAGGGGAAGTAGTCTAGGAAGGCCAATCCCCTCCCCAACAGGACGTTTGAGAGAAGCAGCCCTGAGAGATAGTGGAAGACTTAGAAGACATGGACTATTGTCCCACAGAGGACGATGAACAACAAGTCCTAAGAGTAAAAATGGAGTAACTAGAAAAGAATTTCCAAAATATCCAAAACCTTCGGCAGGATGATCTCTTCCCGAACCCTCGAAGGTACAAAAATGAGTCTCTATCTGTAGATATTTTGGAACATCATGTGTCCGCATCTTTTAAGGTCCCTAAGATAATGCACAACGGAAGAGGTGACCCTCAAGATCACATATTGCACTTTTTGAATCACATGGATTTGTTCAGCCCCTCCGACCAAGTTAAGTGTCGAACATTCTCAATGACCCTTAAAGACTCAACTCATGCTTGGTATCTTCAACTCTCGGCGAACTCAATTTCCAGTTTGATCAGCTAGCAGGGCTTTTCATGAACCATTTTCTAGCAAACAAAGTATTAAAAAGATCGCCAACGTACCTCATGTCCATCATCCAAAAGCTAGGTGAATCCTTGCGCGAATTCGTCCAATGATTTCACACCGTAAACCATGCAAACAAATTATGCCTCTAACGAGTTTATCATTTCAGCTTTTGTTAACGGTACCTTCTATCAGCATCTCAAATTTAATTTACTTGATCGACCGCCAGTAACATTGTCAGAACTATATGAAAATGTTCAACCATAAACCAAAAATGAGAAAGCAGACAACATGAGAGCTATGACACAAGGTCCAGCAAGAACCCCAAAGACAAGACGATCGCGGCCCAAGCGGGACCGACCCCCTCTCCATCAAGGTTGCGGTAGAGGAGGCATACTATTTTACCGCAAACCGTAATATGTTCAGCATAACAACCAACCACAACAACAAGCTCAAGAGTGCCAACAACGTGAGGCAACCCAAGAAAAGTTATCTACGTTCGGAACTCATCATGAATTAACGGAATCACTCTCACAAATATTACACCAGATTGAACACACTTGAATCCTAATACCGTCATTGCCAATTAGAGAGGGTGAACATATGGAACATTCTAGATGGAAGTGTGAGTTTCATAAAGTGTATAGCCACTCTACAGATTATTGCGCGCATTTGAGAAATGCAATTGAGTCCGCGGTTAGAAGATGGCAACTAGAGAGGTTTTTGGTTTCTCGTTACAAATAAGCTGAGGATAATGGAGGGACCCATCAGCCGCAACCGTATGACAACAGAAGGAATAACCAAGATAATATGGGAACTATACATGTGATAGTTGGTGTAGATGAAAGGTGAAATCAGTCAAGCTCCAAGTGCAAGGCACATTTACAGGGAGTAGTCACGGTCTTAGCGGGAATATTGAAGAAACTAAAAAATTAGGACCCGTGACGAGTCTCATTTTTAGAGAAAGACGAAGAAGGTAACGACCCTATTGTCGTCTCAGCAAGTATTGCAGGGTTTACCCTGAAAAAGAATTCTGGTAGATATGAGTAGCGCGGTGGAGGTACTGAGTTAGAACGAGTTCAAACAAATAGGAATACCGAATTCAGAATTACAACCAGCCAACCCGGTGTATGGGTTTAGTAACCAACCCATTGAAGTGAAAGGCTCCATCCGACTCCCCGTAACGTTAGGAGACAACAATAACAAAGTCACCCAGATGCTAACTTTATGGTTATAGATAACCCATTTGCGTTCAATGCCATTTTTGGAAGACCTCTCATAAATAAAGTTAGAAAGATGACAGCTACTTTCTGCTTGCAGGTCAAGCTCCCCACTCTAGCGGGAGAAGGCTTCATGCAAGTTGATTAGGAAACAGCAAGACAATGCCACATCCTCTCCCTACAGGTAGTGCAAAAGCGAGAGGACTATGATGGCACTGCTAAAGAAGCCCCACCTCAACAGAAAAGGCCCGAGGTCAACACCTTAAGCAAACTTGTAATGACCATTGACAACCTAGACTTCGAAGAGGGGTTGAACAACCAGGACAAAAGGGGTCGACAAGGTTGCTGTAAGGCAACATGACAATTTTCAAACTTGATACTTCATTCAAGGTCCATTTTTCCACCCATGTTTTTTATTTTAATTTTCTTTTGATCCACTTATGCATAGTGAAGCATCGCATTCCTACATTTTGTAACCATGCACTTTTTGTACATAACAAGTTCAAAAAAGCGCAGGTTTTCAACAAGTCTCTCCAACAAAAAGCATTAATAAATGATCGTATGAACGTCCACCGCTTTTAAGAAGCATGCATAATAGGAATTAGCTCAACGGTCACCGCTTCCGAAGCAAGCGAGCTATAGTAAAGAAAGGATCGTATGAGTGTTTGTCACTTTCAAGAAGTATTCATAATAGGAATTAGCTCAACGGTTGCTGCTTTCAAAGTAAGCAAGCTAAAGTAAGACAAATGATCGTATGAGCGTCCGCTATTTTCAAGAAGCGTGCATAATAGGAATCAACTCAACAGTTGTTGCTTTTGTAGTAAGTGAGCTAAAGTAAAACAAATGATCGTATGAGTATCCGCCACTTTTAAGAAGCGTGTATAATAGAATCAGCTCAACGGTTACCGCTTTTGAAGCAAGTGAGTTAATGTAAAACAAAGGATCATATGAGCGTCCAGCACTTTCAAGAAGCGCGCATAATAGGAATCAGTTCAATAGTCACCACTTCCGAAGCAAGCAACCTAAAGTAAAACAAAGGATCATATAAGCGTCTGCGGCTTTCGAAGCAAGCGAGCTAAGGTAAGACAAATGATCGTATGAGAGTACGTTGCTTTCAAGAAGCGTGTATAATAAGAATTACCTTAACGATTGCCACTTCCAAAGTAAGCGAGTTAAAGTAAAATAAAGGATCGTATGAGCGTCTGCCGCTTTCAAGAAGCGTGCATAATCAGCTCAACGGCCACCGCGTTTGAAGCAAACGAGCTAAAGTAAGACAAAGAATCGTATGAGCGTCTGTTGGTTTCAAGAAGCGTGCATAATATGAATTAGCTCAATGTTCACCACTTTAGAAGCAAGAGAGCTAAAGTAAGACAAAGGATCGTATAAGCGTTGAATCAGCTCAACAATTGCTGCTTTCGAAACAAGTGAGCTAAAGTAAAACAAATGATCGTATGAGCGTACGCCGCTTTTAAGAAGTATGTACTTCACGAAAACAATATTTCCAATCTAAAGCACAATGCATAATCAACATTAAGAAATTCAAAGCCCAGAGAAAAAAAAACAATTATGTACAACACTCTAAGAAAATAACTGCAATATTAAACATGTATACACGAACAAAAACTTCATACGATATTTAAAATAAGCATACAGTTTACCCACTAAAAATTAATACAATATGCGAACGAACGAGATTAAATTCTCACAATACTTAAATAATCTTCTAGGTAAGCTTAAATCTAAGGAAAACCAGAGATTGGCGGCAAGTCCCACTATTGAGATAAAAGTGGGTTCTTTAAGAAAGTAGGCAGAGTGTGTGGAAATGATATAAATCCCACCTAGCCCCGCTTCAACTCAATCTCGATGATAACCCGATGCAAACTATTCCTTACCACAGTGTAATCACTAATTTTTGTCCCAAAAAGAAAACTCTTTATTTTCATGTTGCAATAAAAGGCTACTGTTTATCTTGCTTATTTTTTATTTAATAAAAAACAACATAAAACCAAAGAAACTAAAAACACTAGAGATCTTATGTCATATTAAGTTGGGTGTGTTGGCTATATATATATTACTCGATTAAAAGAACTAAAAGATGTAAGGGATTTAATGGGCTTAGATTACTAGCACCATGCTTCCTTTGTCTCATTGCTAGGTTATTACACATTTTGATATTATTAGAGTATTATATTACCTTAGTATCATATAACTATCACATGTTGTTACCGTTTATACCATGCTATTACTATTATCATTATAAAACAACTCTGAAAATATAAAAAGAATGTTAAAAATAAATAAAAAATAGCCCAAATATATATATCACAAGAGTCCATTTACATTAAGCCGAGAAAATTAAAAAAGAATATACATATTTAGCTCGTTTTGGGCCCAATAAAGCCAAAACCCAAATCTGATAATGACTAAAAACCCTAATTCCTCATTGCATTATTGCACAACTCATTCCCTGCCGTCAGATCTGGCCAGATCTGACGGTCCAAGATGAAGCATGAGGGGCTTTACATATCATCACGCGCCGCACGCGCGGCTCATCATTCCCCCCACGCGCACGTGCAGTTCAACCGCGCCTCTTCACTTCCCACGACCGGCCAGTTATTGGCCACGCCTTCACAATGGTGGCAGCCACCTCAGCACCACCTCTCCACATTGGCGGCCACATCAGAGGAGTACTCCTCATGCGTTCTCCTCTGGTACCTCTCGACAGCCATGGTATATACAAACAAACCAACGGAATGTCAGAAAAGGGGCAAGCGCACAACAAATTTAGAATTTTCAGAGAATTAACAGATGAAAATCAGTGATACATGTGAATCAAAGTGGAATAACAATCAGCCAATAAGTTTTTTTTTTCAATTTTCTTTTCGCATTTCTAAAATACATGTAACCTAGGGTATATAAATACACAAACCTAAACTGTAAAGAGGCATACTGGGATATTCAGAAATAAATAGCAAAGAGGTAGCAAAACCTCACATTTACAGAGGTATAACATCTCCCTTTTTCATTTCAAGCATTTGCATAAAAGTAAACGATAGTTTTAGGGTTTATGTAGTGCTTACCCTTGTAGTTCTCCCCCTCTTCTCGCGTCGATCTATCTCCTGCCACCGTTGATAAGCCTTACGACCTTCATAGGTCGTGTACGATGAAAAGGAAGGGCATGAATGACAAAGTAGTCTTTCGGGTTTCGATTTGGTGTCTGGTTTTCTGATTTTGAAAATGGGGAAGGGTTAGATCTATTTTTTAGGGTTTTTTTGGCTTCACCAGCCCCCGTCGTACGACGGCCGGGACGACGGCCGTTTTCTGGGTTTCGCGGCAGAAGACCGCCAGAATCTGGGTTCATCAAGAACCAAGATGAACACCGATGAAGGTGTTATAATAGGGGGAGGGTTTAGTTTTTTTGCTGAAGGGGGAAGGAAATAAAATAAAGGGGGTTTTATAATATTTTCGTGTTTTAAAAAGGGAAAATAGCGCCATAAGGACCTCTGCCCCGTTTTTAATGCAGTTTTAGCCCTTCCGCCTTTTAGAATTACACAAATGGTCCCTCCGCGTTCTTGAAATTTCACCAAGGCCATTTCGCCTTTTATAATTACCATTTAGGTCATCGCAACTTTCCGTTTCCTTATAATTTTGTCCATGTCATCCTTTTAGTTAAGTCTCAAAATTCTATTTCCTTTCGATTTAGTCCAGTTTCTAGTGTTTAATTTCCCTATTCATGCATTTTTTTAAAGTTTATTTTGTTCGTATGATTATTGCCTTCATTTATGTTTAATATGTTGTCTCTTGAGTTGTTATGGAAATGTATAATGGATTCCTAATACTTATCTAATATGTGATTTTATATTCGATTTGGTGTTTAATATATAATGTTACATAGTATATATTTTTGTATTATATATTGAGCATATAGTCTTCATGTAACGTATATAATATATGTGTCACAAGGTATTCGATACATAGTTCCATATAGTTATAATTTCCAAAATGTACAATTTCCCAACTTTATAATATGTAAAGCTTTTAATATATATGCTAAGAGGTTTTCCTTTTTTGTTAATATACTTGAAATGAGCTCATTTTTCATATAATATATTCTTAACATATTGTGCCTTAGTATTTCGGGCTTGGCTTTGTTTTTGTTTTTTTTTGGGCTTTGTTAATTTTAGTTTGGGCCTCTTTTGGGCTTGCTAGCTTTTAGGTGGTCTAGGCCTTTAGGTCCTGGGCCTAGCTAATAGTTTTAGGGCTTTAGATTAGGTTAAATGGATTAATTCAATTAATTTAAATAGCGTGCCCGTCTCATAGGGACGCGACTCTTAAATTAATTAAGTTAATTCTAGATTTGGGATCTTTAGAGCCTTAGTTAGATTAGGGTTCGAATTAATTCAATGAATTTTAATTTGCTCTTGGCTCATTAGAGTAATTGTGAAATTCATTAAATTAGTTGAACGTCTCTTAATGATTCGTATGGTAAAATTAATTTCAAACCTAGATCGACGTTAAATTTCATGTTAATTATTATAATTTGTTAGGGTTTCTAGTCTTTGAGGGCCGGTTAATTCAGGGTTAATTATTAGAACCACTTAGCCGATAATTAAATCACTAATTAGGCTTTTCAATTTGGGCCTTTATAAGATTAGGACTTGGGGTGGGCCTTGTGTGCTTATCTTTTATGCCTTTGTTTGTCATCCCCTATTTGTCATTCATGTGACTGTAACTTTTGATTGCACGCTAATTAATTTGGATCACAAGAAGGGAGGTATTCATTAGTTCTTATATTTGGGTCGTAACAGTCCGAGCTTATAGGATGTTGACCAAATATTTGAATTAATCCTTACCAACTCAAGATAGAATTAAAACTGGACGAAGTCATTACATCATATCTTAACTACTTGCACCATGCATAAAGGTGACGTGTGGGATTCGAACCATAAATTAACACGGCAGTCGGGCTTATTCAATGTCGGTTTAATCTATGGTCTGATGTATCGTCAACCTTATTAATTAAATGTCCAATTAATTTGAACCCATCAATCTGATAAAGCCCGTTCAATTAAGGTTAATTTTCAATTAAGGTCACCGAATTAAATTCTTTTCAAATTCTAAAAATTTCCTTCGATTAAAAGCAATAAATATTTGGTACTGATTTTTGGACGTGATGAAGGTGCTAATCATTCCCCACACGTAACCAACTCCCGAACCCTTTCAAAATGAATCTTTGGTTTTGTGGTGGCCGGTAGCGACTCCCAAGTTTTTATCAATTTTCAAAAGAAAAATAATTTTCAAAAGAAATCCCTTTAAATGAAGATTTTAAAGCAAGGAAAAAAGTTGTTACACATAGTTGCCAACGTCACAAGTAGCCACCTCAATTTCAAGTATACAAGAAAGCAGCGAAGGCCTATCACATCCACAAGTAGAATACAACCTACACTCGTCGCAACCCAATATGGTTCCAAATGCCGGGGAATAAGAAAATCTAGAGAACCTTATTCTCAAAATATTCCAAACACAATGTCCGTCAGCCTCCTTCATCACCAATGGCCACTCATGGTTTTCTGAATCCTAGTGCTTGTAGATACATATATCAAAGACACTAAATAATCCTGTAATAATTTACAAAACAGAGTTTCGGCATCTGTTCGGTATAGTAAACACGTTTGTTCCCCTCTCTCCCCTTACAAACAAGTGAACTAAGTTATACAATAGAAACAAACCACGAAAGAGAAGGTAAGCCACACACAAGTCAACTTGTACAAACACAAAGCTAAGGGGGCCTCATTTATAGTAAAAAAAATTAAAAGCACCAGATGCCGACTTTCGAAATTCCAAAGTGAACAGTCACTAGATGAGTATTTAATTCTCATATCTGTAAATCTTGAGAAAACAACTTAAATCACGCAATCTTCAAACTTCTAGTCAATGCATGCACAAATAGGCGCATGCACCAGTCATGGACAATCAAAGCTTTCCCTTTTCATTACAGTCTGCCTCGAAATGTCGAATCACTGTTAAAAGAGCCAATAGACACAAAGCGCAATACATGAACTCCCAAAAGAAGATAATTATGCCCAAAATAACACAATCAACAAAACATTAATACGATTAGATCAAATTACAGAAATAAAAAATTGCATATATCAAGTCAAGCAATCTTCACTATACGTCTCATCTTGCCTTGAATGGAAACCACTAAAACAACAAAATTACAAACAAGGGTGACAAATAAGCACAACAATAAACATGAATATCACACCTAGGGGGCAAGAACACCCAGTCCACCACATCCTAAATACTAAAGGCAAAGTTTGCCTCACATATCACTCATTAAGATAACAACCACCTACATTACCCCCAACAAATCATTTGAAATCCCATCTATATGGACTACGTTATATACTCTAGCTAAAATAATTCCGCTTATTTTCTATTCAGTAAGATCTATTGATTTTATATACATCATCCTACTGCAAGCAAGCGATCCTATTATCGAACCACCGTATTTTTGAAGCTATATAATAAGGGAAGCGACAATCTCGGTCACCATCCCATTCAGGGGGTAAGAACCCCCCAGTTCGCAATGTGTCACACAGTACGTAGAACTCCCAAAGGAAGTAAAATCCCTCTACCCTAAAAAATATGCGAGCATGCAGCAAAACATAGTTTTCCACTCCCACATATCACAAACTTTAATATTGAAAGCAGATGCACACAACTAAATTCCTTGCACGACCATTTAAGTAAACCCACTACAACGTGCACTGTGAATGCTTTTAAAAGAAGAAGGCACAGAAAACCTAACCTCGCTATAGAAGCCACTTATTCGAGAAAAAACAACAACAATGAACATTGCAATACTACATCTTATTGCTTAGGAGCAAAACTCTAGCAAAATTAATTAACAATGTGGAAAAACTGCTCGCTTCGAAAAAAAACAATATCATTCTATGAGAAGCAAAACAAAACAAACGCAAAAATAACCGCAACATTTCCAAAATAAGGTAAAAACACCGATCGTCGTTAACATATGATTCAAAAATGGAGCAAAACCCACAAATTTCTTATTAATTAGGGGGCAAGAACTCACCCTAACCAAAATACATGTGTAATAATATTAAAAACATATATTATCAACATACTAAATGCAATACAAAACCACGAATACACAAAATTTTGTGATCTAAATCGTCAAATCTTTGTCCTTAGTTGCCCTAATTTATCGCCACGGTACTCAACACCACAACTAGTAAACGTGCAACCGCCTTGATAATCAAAGAGGAACGAGATAACTCATTCAAGAAACGAGATAAGAGTGGACCCCTCAGTTTTGCAGCCAGAGTCCATGGAGAATACATAAGTCTGTCCCATTTTAGACTCCAAAAACTTCTGCTCTCACCAAGAGGAAAATAGTTAAATCCCAATAAAAATCAACCGCCCAAAGCAATATGCCCTTAACTTGACTGCCTCCACCTGCCATAGCAAACGACTAGTAATAGCCATCCGAATGCTACCAGTTGTTGATACAAATAATCTAAGCTACAACACTAACACTCCCCTAGGATCCACCGTGCATGGTTTCTGAAAGCCACTCTTCTTCACAAGCATATTTTCCCTTCCTCACAATAAAATAGCACCAGAAACACCGTAAAAACAAAATCGCATAAGAAAGAAGTAAGTTACTCATAAGTTAGGCTATGAAGACACACACCCAAAGGCACCCTATTTATAGCAGGTAATTGGCATACCGAACAACGACGTTTTATATACCTATGTAGAGGGCAACCAGCACCAGCATTAAATTCCTATACCTTAGAATCTTGAAGTAAATAACTAAAACCACGCAACAGTCAAAATTCCAATCGAGAAATTATGCAGAAGGGCGCATATATTTCACACTATCAATCAGATACTTTACCTTTCACCACAACCCACCCCTAGTTGTCTAAATCACCGTAAATTAACCCAATGAAGAATAGAAAAAGTTGCACGCAATATCCATATATTTGAAAAAGTAACGAGCATTTGTCATATCATATGCAATAGTTCCCAATGTCAACCTTTTACACTTATGTCCAAGCCCCTCACGCACGCCGAGCTTCAAAGGAACATGCGATCAGATAATTTCCTTGACCTCGAAACAGCAATAGATGTTGATACACATAGCATTATAAGAATACGGGTAATGTAATCAAGGCCACCCAAGCGATAAAAGGTCGCTCACCGTGTTGGCGTAACCTAACTAGACAAATTAGATCACAATAGTAATAAAACTGTGTACCCCACGTAAGGCAATTCCCCCTCCCCCAACTTCATTAACTCGCAAAGCTAGCAAAGAGAATATAAAATAACACATTACAAGCCACCAAAATGTAACTCCAGATTACTTAGGTTACTCTAAATCCTCCTTATGATTCAAGTGTAGCAAGAAAATTAAACCTCATAAAAAATAAAGAACAAAAAACTTGGATAAAATAGCAAAATAGCTGAATTAACCCCCAAAACAAGTTCTTCCTCCATGCAAGAAAGTAAAGAAATAAACAAAAACAACAACAATTATACACCCCAACTACTATTACCTAAAGCACTACCACCGTTCATTCCATCCACAACACCGTTGTGATTTTTTAGGGAGGAAAATGCATTTAAACCGAACATAGAAGAAGCAACAATGTTTCTATACTCCGTAGCAAAGTCTTCCCACGAGGGCCGAGAGGGGGTTTTCACGTCAAAATTTGTGACTCGTAAAAGACGCCAAAATCCAAACCACTTAACATCAAAAGGACCCCACGCTAACTAAAAGCTAAGAATAGCAGTATCACGGGATCTCTCAATCCCTTCAACCATAAAGGAAAGTGTCACACCTCGAAAACTGGCCTAGTCAGAGTCAAGTTTTGGTTATCGAATATTTTGTACCGGTTAAATAATTAGCTCGATCATGTATCTAATTTGAAGTAGTAAAGGTTATTCGGGCTAACCGTATCAGTTTATTATTATTATTATAAAAATAAATAAAGGTCGTAGGACCCACGACCAATTCTTTCAAATTGAAGGAATTACCCTCAAATTGAAGGAATTACCGTGGGTAATTCTACAATTGGGAAACTCGGCAAGGTGGCTTCCACCACGTGGGTACAAGGTGGCCAAAGGCCTTGTGCCTTCCACCACGTGAGCATCATGACCCAAAGGAGTGGTCACCACTTCAACATACGTGGAGTATGGAGAAGGCCATTGGGGCCGGTCATTTGATTATAAATGGGGAGGGGGATATGCGCAAGGAAAAGAGGAAATAAGGGAACAAACAATTCGGTTCCGTGATATGTTGGTAAGCCTGAGTTTTTCGGTTCGATAAATTTGAGTTATTGCTATCGATTGGCTCAAGGGGTTGATACAGAATAACCGTCATCTCTTCCGAAAGCCAAGAATAAAAGCATCGTTATCTGAAAGTCTTAAAAACGTCGGGTTGTCGAGGTGAGTGTAGTTGTGTCAAGGGATAGGCTCGGTGCCATCCTGTTGCATTATTTTATGATTTTGTTTGTATTTGTTTAAGGGCTCATGTAGAGAAACTATGTCAAATTTGATTGGAAAATTCGGTAAGTGCCTTGCATTGCTTTGATATGTGCAAATATGACTATGATATGTTACATGTATGTGATATATGAAAATGATGTTAAATGTTACATGATATGGAGCTAAGGCTCGTTTTGATATTTGATATGATATGACTTGAAAAATATGGACTATGTGAATTTGTGTAATTATGGACATTGGATACAATTGGCATGCCATAGGATTATTGAGCTCAGTTAAGTAAGAGAGGACTACGGTCTAGGGCTACGACCTATATGTGGGAGAGATAAGGTCGACTGTATAAGGGATATATCTCCTAAGCTACGGCTCAAGGGCTACGACCCATTCTCCGTTATATGTGTTGGTGTACAGGGGAATCCGTGTATCCAATGGTACCTAATGTGTTATGTGCCTATGAATTAAGCTATGACCATATGATTATGATATGACTATGTAACATGTAATATGTGAATATGAAAACATGAGAATATGTGTAATAAGCACGAATTGTGCTTAGCATAATATGACTACTTGTATATTTGACTTTCATGCATTTCATAATATTGATCATCCATTGTACTTGTTATAACTACCTCACTAGGCTATGTAAGCCTAACATGTGTGTCTCATGCATTTTCAGGACCTTGAACAATTCCGAGCTTTGATCGTGTTGTTGCGGTTGCAAGTCACGTCTCTGCCATATATGTATGTTATCTTTTGCTATAAACTCCTAGTAAAGTAGCATATGGTCCAACTTGTTTCGTATAAGCCTTTCTATGATTGTATGATGACTTGGTAATATGGTTTTGTTGTATGCTTAGAGTTGGATAGGTTAAAATGGTTAAAAAGTGCCTAAAATGAGCCTAAGGTGAAAACATGGTAAATGGATTCTAAATGCCCTAAAAATTTGACATACTAATAAAGACATGGTTTATAAGTGTACTAGTGAAATTTGGTAAATTTAGTTAAGTACAAAAACTGACTTTCGTAAACAGTCTCAAGTTGGTTTAATTGGTTTAGTAATTCGATAGGTTCTAATAATAAAACCTTTAGATCAATAATTGGAGAGTTTAATTTGACTTGGTAATATGAAACCGGATTAGAATCAATAATGTATCGTCTAATCAGATAGGTAAATGACCTCCGTTAGTGATGAAATTTCATAGGCTAATAATTAGTAAGATTAATTTTAGTATGATAACCTAAATTTCGGCTAAGGACCTTTAAATTATAAAATTGACAATTTAGTCCGTAAGGTTAAGAAAAGTGTAAAATTGACCCCAACTCTGATTAAGTTTAGTAACAATCAAAGTGGATAAGTCTTAGGAATAATCAATATGATACTTAGATTAGATTTTGAACTTTGAAACCTTTTTCGAACCTCCGATTAGTCTTCCGATAACACTATCCGACCCAGATCTCTACTAGACCTGGAATGAGGTGTTACACAGAGATAGTGTGCGCAACTGCCTTAACTTTCTCTGCCACATGTCATGAGTAGCCTCCAGCACCATAATCTCATTCTTGTATGATTTTTTAAGTTCTGTTAATTTCCTTGTAAAATTTGTAAAGCTTTCATATGTCGTCCTCTTTGCTTGATCCAGCTTCTCTTTGAGACCTCAAATCTCATTCTTGAAACTATGCTATGTGGTCTCAAATAGCTTATTCTTAAGCCTAAAAGCACGATCAGTCTCTTTCTATTTCTCAGCAATCTTCTCTGCATACTTCCTGTGCAAGTCCCATACCCGCGCCCAAACATCCGCCTCATGTTTCTCTTGCAGCTCCCTTAACTGAACATCATAACCTTCTACCCGTGAACATAACTTAGCATTTTCCTTAAGGACCTTTGTGTTTCTTTCCATATTGAGTTGAACACAACCTAGTTCCTAGAAAAGACACCAAACCCCTCACACTTTCATCATAGTCGACCACTACATTCAAAAAATAGCGAAACACACCAATAGAGGGCTCATCTCAAAAAATCATGCAATTGAAGAAATACGCCACCGAAATTACCTAGTTAGTCCCACTCAACTGACCTGGTGCAACATCAAACCAATTTAACCACTTCACAAAGAAATGATGCAACGACAAATGAAAATCGGCCTTAAAAGCGCAAAAAGGAACCACTCACCACGACCTCCATTCTTCTGGGCATGCACTTAGACCAAGTATCCCCCTTGGCACTCTAAACTGATAGCGAAAATGATTAACGACGAGAAGGCCCCGACACCCCAATACCTTCAATAACTCATTCGGGTCAAAGGTGCAAGGTATCCCCCACTCACTATAACAGATAAACCAATCAATGATTCATAAGCCGCCAAAAAATCAAATAAAAGTCCTTCACCGCAAAAAAGCCCTCACCCAAAAGGAGCCCTCTATATGATTTTCATGCTCGCCAAGGTTACTTTATTACCTTTCCTCACCTAGGGGGAAATTGTTAGTACCTATAAACATATGCACTATCACGTGCTGGAACTAGAGCGAGCGGGACGACATAAGATAAGAAACATTCGGCGACGAGTGTAACAACACATGCGGACCAATATCCACAGAATCACCTGCGCTTCGCAATTTATGGCGAATAAACAAGGCCACCCGCAACATCGCACCTCATCCAACGGTCACGTGCTTACACACGTACCCGCTACGGATATCGAGGGAAACCTAGGACGTCAGGTCATAGCCAATCCAATCAATGCGACACGACAACCCTATCATGACACATGTCCGGGTAGTATAAACTGGACATGTAACAAGAGAGAACGGACCCCTCCGAGGCTAAACACCATTGCCACCAAAACAACGGCTACGTACGAGCTCCGACCCAGAACGACCATCCTGGCCATCATCGGAGAACCGTTTCCAGTCCCTGATCATTTTGATCATCAACAAGTTTATACAAACCTTTTAGTTTTAGGGGTTAGGGGTTTAGTTTAAGGTTTAGAGTTTAGGGGTTTGGGTTGTAGTGTTTAGAATTTAAGGTTAGTATTTAAACTTTAGAGTTTAAAGTTTAGAGTTTGTACTTTAGTTTTTTAGGGTTTAGGTTTAGTAATTTAGTGTTTTCGTTTATAGTATAAATATGCAAGTTTGTGTAAAATAAATTTTACACAGCATGTGTATCAAAATTAAACCCATATTAAATATTATTTTAAAAGTCTCATGGAGTATAATATAAAATCATAATTTTATAATTCAAACCTCCAATTTCACGAATAAATGATATGCCTCAAAGTTCCAAAAATATATATTCTTTTCTAACATTTCACGTAGATTATGCACGTTAAATTTTGAGTAAATTAAAAATATACTATAATTTCCTTGATGTAAAAACCTGTTAACTATTAAATATATTTATAAAGAAAACATTCTCAATTAAAAACATAAAAATATCAAATTAATTTAAAATTATTATACATGACAATTACAATTATATTGAAGAGTTGAATGCATATTAACAAAAAAGATTTGGAAAAACAAGAGAGAAAGAGAGAGGACAACCTGAATTACAGACCCCAATGAGGCAGCTGCGTAACCAATCTAGGGGTGATAACCTGCATGATCGGCTCGCAAGCTATTCCGACTCGCAAGGTCAAAGCTCGATCAAAGTTCGTTTCGAGTTTGGGCTTGGCTCGAAACCTTAACAAGTTGACTTAAGTTCGGCTCGAAAAGCTTGTGAACATACTGAAATAATTATATATATATATATATATATATTATATCTATATATGCATTATAAGTAATATGTTTAGCAAAAGAAATCAATAAAATAAATTAGGGGAAAATCCACTGATGCATGTTTGTGGCTTCATTTTCCTTAGTTTTTGTTTAATGTTGTATTTTCTTTGATTACGTGTTTGTATTGTAAGAATATTTCTTGGTTATTTGGATTAATCTAATTTTTGAGCACTCTTTTTTCCTTTTCCGATATTAAATTTGTTTCAATATTGGTAATGAAAGAGATTTTTAACGAGGTCTCATATTTTATTTTAAAAAAATATAGCAAATTTGTTCATTTCGAGCCGAGCGGAGTTTGACGAGCTTCGAGCCCGAGCCAAGCTCAATAGTATTGTTTCCGAGCCGAACTTGAGCTTAAAATTTTGAGCTTGACGAACCTCGAGCCCGAGTCAAATCCAATAACACTATTTCCAAGCCTAACCAGGTTTAGGCTTAACTCTTAGGCTTGGGCTTAACTCGGCTCGTTATCGCCCCTAAACCAAACAAACAAAATCTGTCCATTAATGCATGCAACAATTTAACGTGTTTCCTTCAACATTACACGTATTCGCCATGCAAAGGGTTAAACTCCCCTATAAATTAGCATCACTCCCCCACCCTATTTCTCACCATCAAAACCTATAACCCGAACTTACCTCAGCAAACGAACAATGGCAAAGCTCGCAGTCTACTTAGCCATCTTCGCCCTCTTTCTATTAGTCTCCCATGCTTCAATCACAACCGTGACGGGGGCGACCCAGGAGAACGGAGAGTGGTTGTCAAGAGCAGATAAGGAGGGTAGACCATCTCCAGGCCTGCCAGAAATACTTGGAGGAAGAGTGTGGTGGTAGCAGCCGGTACAACAAACGCTGGAACCTTGACTCGTGTTGCCAGCAGCTAGAGATGCTGGATAACAAATGCCGATGCCCAGGCCTAAGACAGGCGGCGATAAAACAGATGCAAAAAGGAGAAATGGAGAGAGAAGACATGCAAGAGATGTACGAGGCTGCCGAGAGAATTATGTCTAAATGTGATATGCAGCCCAGGAGGTGTGATTTCCCATCTATCCAAAGTGTCTAGAGGACTAAATCATCAAAGCTAAATGCTGAAGAATAAATGTGTATGTCTCCCCTTTCTTAATAATAAAGCACATCACCGTGTGCGCTTTTGTTGAATGCTATCTAAAGTTTTGGATCTGATTTAGTATTCTCTTTTGTTTTTCAATTTGTCTAACTCTGTTTGGGTAACGTTCTCTTTATTTTCGATCACCCTTAGACCTACTCGCTTACCAATTTCCAGTAGTCTCTCTCAACCTCACCTTCTTTTGATTTTTTTTGAGTAGACAGCTTCTTTTGATTTTTAAAGTTGGAATCTAATAAGAGTTCATTGACGAAATTTCTAAATGATGTACGCATTCTCTTTCTTATCTCTAGAGTTTATCTTATCATATCTTCCTTTATTCTTTTTTTTTCCGGCAAATAAGATTTATTGAAAGAGTCTTACAAGTTTACACTTAAATTATATGCCTCGTAAAATTTATTTTACTATATCTTTGCCTTTTATTTCGGCAAATAAGATTTATTGAAAGAGTCTTACAAGTTTACACTTAAATTATATGCCTCGTAAAATTTATTTTACTATATCTTTGCCTTTTATTTCGGCAAATAAGATTTATTGAAAGAGTCTTAAAAGTCTACACCTGAATTTTGTGCCTCGAAAAACCTCCCTATTCATAAAAATCTCCATAATTCTAAGAAGATAAAAAAAATACAACACAACAAATCAGAACCTCCCTAATCCTAAGAAAAAAGAAAGCTTACAACACAATACAATTAGGAAATACAAACAGAACCATCCACCAAAGATTAAAAAACATACAAAGAGACATATCCAAACTTAACTCTGAAAGCAACGCCATGGAAGGAATTTTAATCTTATAGCAGACCTTAATCACGCTTCACCTGCCAACTCAGAAATGCTCCTGTTGAATAAAGTCTAAATTTGCTAATTGTATTTCTGTTAAGAAAAGGTGGTTATGCAGTTACTTAGATGGAACTGTTTAACTAACCTAATCCCATCCTTTTCCCATCTGCTATGTACCCTATATAATGATGTTAAACCCTACGTGAATAAAACTCATTGCAAGTTCATTCTTTCCATTCTAAGTGTGTAATTCAATAGCTCCTGTTGAAATCACCCTCACACCCTCACTTTACCAAACCCTATACAAGTAACTCACAACTAGTCTCACCACCAAACTTTGAATAACTCTTGTCGATTTATATCTTCCTTAGCGAGGCAATAAGTGGCAAGGTATCGTATTTGTCAAACAATTTTTTTTTTATCTTTATTAAAGATAATGAGTAGTATAGAGAAGGTCACGGCGAGACGAGCCGTTTATCATTACGATAGGTGTCAAGTGAAAGTGCAGCGATGTATGCAGCTGAGGCATCCTAACAGACCGGTAAACTTGAATATTGTTCCTACATGACCCTATCAATTCGATCAGGCACTCGCCATCTATTTTCATTGTTCAACTCTTTGACAACACGAAAAATCCATTGTTCAACTCTTTGACAACATGAAAAAACCAAAAGCTCTGCCTCCCTCTCTATCTATCCATGGGATGGAAGGGCGGAGGCTTTTGGCGTCCCCTCCAGTCAAGAATTGGAGCCTCATAATTACTAGCCAATATGCTTTTCCTTTTCTCGCACGCCTTTCTTTGTTCATGGTTCGATATTCTGGTGTCCTAGGCATAGAGGAACAACACCAATCTATCCCGAACTTGGTGGTTAAACTCTACTGCGGTGACGATACTGTAGGGGAGGTCCTGCGGAAAAATAGCTCGACGCCAGGATGATAAAAAGCTTAACACCTCTCATTCCTATAGGAGCAAGATGTTGTCTAATTAGACCGCGAATTACAAATGTCTGGAAAAGCTCTATTGCTATTTCGCGAGGCAATCCACAGCGATGTAATTAAAGTGAGGGGCCAACAACAATGACAGAATGTCCTGAATAATCGACTCGTTTGCCAAGCAAAGTCTCGCGAAATCTTCCCTCTTTGTTGCGAAATCTTCCCTCTTTGCCTTCAATTACATCTGAAAACGACTTGTAAACCTTATTATGACCGTCCCTCATTGGTGGTCCGCGAATTCCATTATCAAGAAGTGTATTCATGGCTTCTTGTACCAAATTTTCCTGACACATTACTAATTCCCCTGGCGTAGATCTACTTGTTGTTAATAGACCCGTAAGAGTATTATTTCGATAGATAATTCTTCTATAGAGTTCATTAATATCCAAACTCATTAGTTTACCCCATCTATCTGAATGATCTCGGGAGGAAGAACCGGTAATAGACATAAAATCATCCATTCTTGTTCTATATTTGTTCAAATAAAATACTTAGCCAATTTCATGCGTCTAACCAAAAAATCCTTTCTTCTAATTTTTCGATCTTCTGTTAAGCCCCGATCCATGAACCCACAAAATTCTTCAAATTGTATCTGATTCAACCCATGTATTGCAGACATTTCCCCATTTTCATCTCCGGGCATTTTGAATTCCCCGCTTATCAAAAAATCTCATTCTTCATCGAATCATACGAATCGATCTAATAATGATGGAATTGAATTTCTATTATGTTTACTGAATCACATGAAATTTTATCTAACTCTATATGATATATATGGAATGTGTGAAATATGAAATGCGTATTAACAGAAGAAAAAAATTATACTCAAATTTGAATTTATATTTATAACTATAACAAACAGATACAGAAAAGAATTGGTAAATGTCATTTAGCCGTATGGAGTTTTGTCTAGAATATAAAAGAAAATAATAATTCATTTTTTACTGATATTACATATTCCAATCCGATTAAATACTAAAAATTAAAAAGAATTCCTAATTTGATCTGTTTCGTTGAGATGAAAGACAAAATAGTCATAAAAGATCCACGCGGACTTGTGGACTTCAAATTCAAACGATGTCGCATCCTTGTTTTAATCGTCTTGTATAACTGCAAAAGGTAAGGTGGGGGTTTTGAAATTAAATAAGTAAAAAATAAAAATAATAAGATAAATGATTAAGTAAAAATTGAAATAAATCAAATATGGAATTTCTTAGCTTTAGATTCTGTTTTTTCCGATTACGATAAGCATTGAATATTGATTTTCCTTTCATGAATCCTAGTTCTTGTAGATACATATATCAAAGACACTAAATAATCCCGCAATAATTTACAAAACAGAGTTTCGACATCTGTTCGGTATAGTAAACATGTTCGTCCCCCCTCTCTCCCCTTACAAACAAGTGAACTAAGTTATACAATAGAAACAAACCACGAAAGAGAAGGTAAGCCACACACAAGTCAACTTGTACAAACACAAAGCTAAGGGGGCCTCATTTATAGTAAAAAAAATTAAAAGCACCAGATGCCAACTTTCAAAATTCCAAAGTGAACAGTCACTAGATGAGTATTTAATTCTCAGATCTGTAAATCTTGAGAAAACAACTTAAATCACGCAATCTTCAAACTTCTAGTCAATACATGCACAAATAGGCGCATGCACCAGTCATGGACAATCAAAGCTTTCCCTTTTCATTACAGTCTGCCTCGAAATGTCAAATCACTGTTAAAAGAGCCAACAGACACAAAGCGTAATACATAAACTCCCAAAAGAAGATAATTATGCCCAAAATAACACAATCAACAAAACATTAATACGATTAGATCAAATTACAGAAATAGAAAAATTGCATATATCAAGTCAAGCAATCTTCACTATACGTCTCATCTTGCCCTGAATGGAAACCACTAAAACAACAAAATTACAAACAACAAGGGTGACAAATAAGCACAACAATAAACATGAATATCACACCTAGGGGGAAAGAACACCCAGTCCACCACATCCTAAATACTAAAGGCAAAATTTGCCTCGCATATCACTCATTAAGATAACAACCACCTACATTACCCCCAACAAATCGTTTGAAATCCCATCTATATGGACTCCGTTATATACTCTAGCTAAAATGATTCCGCTTATTTTCTATTCAGTAAGATCTATTGATTTTATATACATCATCCTGCTACAAGCAAGCGATCCTATTATCGAACCACCGTATTTTTGAAGCTATATAATAAGGGAAGCGGCAATCTCGGTCACCATCCCATTCAGGGGGTAAGAATCCCCCAGTTCGCAATGTGTCACACAGTACGTAGAACTCCCAAAGGAAGTAAAATCTCTCTACCCTAAAAAATATGCGAGCATGCAGCAAAACATAGTTTGCCACTCCCACATATCACAAACTTTAATATTGAAAGCAAATGCACACAACTAAATTCCTTGCACGACCATTTAAGTAAAACCACTAAAACGTGCACTGCGAATGCTTTTAAAAGAAGAAGGCACAGAAAACCTAACCTCGCTATAGAAGCCACTTATTCGAAAAAACAACAACAATGAACATTGCAATACTACATCTTATTGCTTAGGAGCAAAACTCTAGCAAAATTAATTAACAATGTGGAAAAACAGCTCGCTTCGAAAAAAACAATATCATTCTATGAGAAGCAAAACAAAACAAACGCAAAAATAGCCACAACATTTCCAAAATAAGGTAAAAACACCGATCATCGTTAATACACGGTTCAAAAGTGGAGCAAAACCCACAAATTTCTTATTAATTAGGGGGCAAGAACTCACCCTAACCAAAATACATGTGTAATAATATTAAAAACATATATTATCAACATACTAAATGCAATACAAAGCCACGAATACACAAAATTTTGTGATCTAAATCGTCAAATCTTTGGCCTTAGTTGCCCTAATTTATCGCCACGGTACTTAACACCATAACTAGTAAACGTGCAACCGCCTTGATAATCAAAGAGGAACGAGATAACTCATTCAAGAAACGGGATAAGACGGGACCCCTCAGTTTTGCAGCCAGAGTCCATGGAGAAGACATAAGTCTGTGCCATTTTCGACTCCAAAAACTTCTGCTCACCAATAGGAAAATAGTTAAATCCCAACAAAAATCAATCGTCCAAAGCAATATGCCCTTAACTCAACTGCCTCCACCTGCCATAGCAAACGACTAATTATAGCCATCTGAATGCTATCAGTTGTTGATACAAATAATCTAAGCTACAACACTAATACTCCCCTAGGATCCACCGTGCATGGTTTCTGAAAGCCACTCTTCTTCACAAGTATATTTTCTCTTCCTCACAATGAAATGGCACCAGAAACACCGTAAAAACAAAATCGCATAAGAAAGAAGTAAGTTACTCATAAGTTAGGTTATGAAGACACACACCCAAATGCAGAAGAGCGCATATATTTCACACTATCAATCAGATACTTTACCTTTCACCGCATCCCACCCCTAATTGTCTAAATCACCGTAAATTAACCCAATGAAGAATAGGAAAAGTCGCATGCAATATCCATATTTTTTAAAAAGTAACGAGCATTTGTCATATCCTATGCAATAGTTCGCAATGTCAACCTTTTACACTCATGTCCAAGCCCCTCACGCACGCCAAGCTTCAAAGGAACACGCGATCAGATAATTTCCTTGACCTCGAAACAATAATAGATGTTGATACTCATAGCATTATAAGAACATGGGAAATGTAATCAAGGCCACCCAAGCGATAAAAGGTCGCTCACCGTGTTGGCGTAACCTAACTAGCCAAATTAGACCACAATAGTAATAAAACTGTGTACCCCACGTAAGGCAATTCCCCATCCCCCAACTTCATTAACTCGCAAAGCTAGCAAAGAGAATATAAAATAACACATTACAAGCCACCAAAATGTAACTCCAGATTACTCAGGTTACTCTAAATCCTCCTTATGATTCAATTGTAGCAGAAAATTAAACCTCATAAAAAATAAAGCACAAAAAACTTGGATAAAATAGCAAAATAGCTGAATTAACCCCCAAAACAAGTTCTTCCTCCATGCAAGAAAGTAAAGAAATAAACAAAAACAACAACAATTATACACCCCAACTACTATCACCTAAAACACTGCCACCGTTCATTCCATCCACAACACCGTTGTAATTTTTTAGGGAGGAAAATGCATTTAAACCGAACATAAAAGAAGAAACAATGTTTATATACTCCGCAGCAAAGTCTTCCCACGAGGGCCCGGAGAGGGTTTTCACGTCGAAATCTGTGACTCATAAAAGACGCCAAAATCCAAACCCCTTAACATCAAAAGAACCCCACGCTAACTAAAAGCTAAAAATAGCAGTATCACGTGATCTCTCAATCCCTTCAACCATAAAAGAGAGTGTCACACCCCAAAAATCGTCCTAGTCAGAGTCAAGTTTCGGTGATCGAATATTTTGTACCGGTTAAATAATTAGCTCGATCATGTATCTGATTTGAAGCAGTAAAGGTTATTCGGGCTAACCGTACCAGTTTATTATTATTATAAAAATAAATAAAAGTCGTGGGACCCACAGCCAATTCTTTCAAATTGAAGGAATTACCGTGGGTAATTCCACAATTGGGAAACTCAGCAAGGTGGCTTCCACCACGTGGGTACAAGGTGGCCAAAGGCCTTGTGCCTTCCACCACGTGGGCATCATGCCCCAAAGGAGTGGTCACCACTTCAACATACGTAGAGTATGGAGAAGGCCATTGGGGGCCGGTCATTTGATTATAAATGGGGAGGGGGATATGCGCAAGGAAAAGAAGAAATAAGGGAACAAACAATTCGGTTCAGTGATAGGTTGGTAAGCCTGAGTTTTTCGGTTCGATAAATTTGAGTCATTGTTATCGATTGGCTCAAGGGGTTGGTACAGAATAACCGTCATCTCTTCCGAAAGCCAAGAATAAAAGCATCGTTATCTAAAAGTTTTAAAAATGTCAGGTTGTCGAGGTGAGTGTAGTTGTGTCAAGGGACAGGCTCGGTGCCATCCAGTTGCATTATTTTATGATTTTATTTGTATTTGTTTAAGGGCTCACGTAGAGAAACTATGTCGAATTTGATTGGCAAATCCGGTAAGTGCCTTGCATTGCTTTGATATGTGCAAATATGACTATGATATGTTACATGTATGTGATATATGAAAATGATGTTAAATGTTACATGATATGGAGCTAAGGCTCATTTTGATATTTGTTATGATATGACTTGAAAAATATGGACTATGTGAATTTGTGTAATTATGGACATTAGATACAATTGGCATGCCATAGGATTATTGAGCTTGGTTAAGTAAGAGAGGACTACGGTCCAGGGCTACGACCTATATGTGGGAGAGATAAGGTCGACTGTGTAAGGGATATATCTCCGAAGCTACGACTCAAGGGCTACGATCCATTTTCCGTTATATGTGCTGGTGTATAGGGGAATCCGTGTATCCAATGGTACCTAATGTGTTATGTGCCTATGAATTAAGCTATGACCATATGATTATGATATGACTATGTGACATGTAATATGGGAATATGAAAGCATGGGAATATGTGTAATAAGCACGAATTGTGCATAGCATAATATGACTACTTGTATATTTGACTTTCATGCATTTCATAATATTGATCATCCATTGTACTTGTTATAACTACCTCACTAGGCTATGTAAGCCTAACATGTGTGTCTCATGCATTTTTAGGACCTTGAACAATTCTGAGCTTTGATCGTGTTGTTGCGGTTGCAAGTCACGTCTCTGTCATATATGTATGTTATCTTTTGCTATAAACTCCTAGTAAAGTAGCATATGGTCCAACTTGTTTCGTATAAGCCTTTCTATGATTGTATGATGACTTGGTAATATGGTTTTGTTGTATGCTTAGAGTTGGATAGGTTAAAATGGTTAAAAAGTGCCTAAAATGAGCCTAAGGTGAAAACATGGTAAATGGATTCTAAATGCCCTAAAAATTTGACATACTAATAAAGACATGGTTTATAAGTGTACTAGTGAAATTTGGTAAATTTAGTTAAGTACAAAAACTGACTTTCGTAAACAGTCTCAAGTTGGTTTAATTGGTTTAGTAATTCGATAGGTTCTAATAATAAAACCTTTAGATCAATAATTGGAGAGCTTAATTTGAATTGGTAATATGAAACCGGATTACAATCAATAATGTATCGTCTAATCAGATAGGTAAATGACCTCTGTTAGAGATGAAATTTCACAGGCTAATAATTAGTAAGATTAATTTTAGTATGATAACCTGAATTTCAGGTAAGGACCTTTAAATTATAAAATTGACAATTTAGTCCGTAAGGTTAAGAAAAGTGTAAAATTGACCCCAACTCCGATTAAGTTTAGTAACAATCAAAGTGGATAAGTCTTAGGAATAATCAATATGATACTTAGATTAGATTTTAAACTTTGAAACCTTTTTCAAACCTCTGATTAGTCTTCCGATAACATTATCCGACCCGAATCTCTACTAGACCGAGAATGGGGTGTTACACAAAGGCGGTGTGCGCAACTGCCTTAACTTTCTCTGCCATATGTCATGAGTAGCCTCCAGCACCATAATCTCATTCTTGTATGATTTTTTAAGTTCTGTTAATTTCCTTGTAAAATTTGCAAAGCTTTCATATGTCGTCGTCTTTGCTTGATCCAGCTTCTCTTTGAGACCTCAAATCTCATTCTTGAAACTATGCTATGTGGTCTCAAATAGCTTATTCTTAATCCTAAAAGCATGACCAGTCTCTTTCTATTTCTCAGCAATCTTCTCTGCATACTTCATGTGTAAGTCTCATACCCGCGCCCAAACATCCGCCTCGTGTTTCTCTTGCAGCTCCCTTAACTGAACATCATAACCTTCTACCCATGAACATAACTTAGTATTTTCATTAAGGACCTTTGTGTTTCTTTCCATATTGAGTTGAACACAACCTAGTTCCTAGAAAAGACACCAAACCCCTCACACTCTCATCATAGTCGACCACTACACTAAAAAAATAGCGAAACACACCAATAGAGGGCTCATCTCCAAAAATCACGCAATTGAAGAAATACGCCACCGAAATTCCCTAGTTAGTCCCGCTCAACTGACCTGGTGCAACATCAAACCAATTTAACCACTTCACAAAGAAATGATGCAATGACAAATGAAACTCAGCCTTAAAAGAGCAAAGAGGAACCACTCACCACGACCTCCCTTCTTCTGGGCATGCACTCAGACCAAGTATCCCCATCGGCACGCTAAACTGATAGCGAAAATGATTAACGACGAGAAGGCCCCGACACCCCAATACCTTCAATAACTCATCTGGGTCAAAGGTGCAAGGTATCCCCCACTCACTATAACAAATAAACCAATCAATGATTCAAAGATTCATAAGCCGCCAAAAAATCAAATAAAAGTCCTTCATCGCAAAAAAGCCCTCACCCAAAAGGAGCCCTCTATATGATTTTCATGCTCGCCAAGGTTACTTTATTACCTTTCCTCACCTGGGGGGCAATTGTTAGTACCTATAAACATGTGCACTATCACGTGCTGGAACTAGAGCGAGCGTGACGACATAAGATAAGAAACATTCGGCGACGAGTGTAACAACGCATGCGGACCAATACCCACAGAATCACCTGCGCTTCGCAATTTATGGCGAATAAACAAGGCCACCCGCAACATCGCACCTCATCCAGCGGTCACGTGCTTAAACACGTACCTGCTACGGATATCGAGGAAAACCTAGGACGTCAGGTCATAGCCAATCCAATCAATGCGACACGACAACCCTATCATGACACATGTCCGGGTAGTATAAACTGGACATGCAACAAGAGAGAACGGACCCCTCGGAGGCTAAACACCATTGCCACCAAAACAACGGCTACATACGAGCTTTGACCTAGGACGACCATCCTGGCCATCATCGGAGAACCGTTTCCGGTCCCTGATCATTTTGATCATCAACAAGTTTGTACAAACCTTTTAGTTTTATGGGTTAGGGGTTTAGTTTAAGGTTTAGGGGTTTAGTTTGCAGTGTTTAGAATTTAAGGTTAGTATTTAAACTTTAGAGTTTTTAGTTTAATTTTTTAGGGTTTAAGTTTAGTAATTTAGTGTTTTCGTTTATAGTATAAATATGCAAGTTTGTGTAAAATAAATTTTACACAGCATGTGTATCAAAATTAAACCCATATTAACTATTGTTTTAAAAGTCTCTTGGAGTATAATATAAAATCATAATTTTATAATTCAAACCTCCAATTTCACGAATAAATGATATGCCTCAAAGTTCCAAAAATATATATTCTTTTCTAACATTTCACGTAGCTTATGCACGTTAAATTTTGAGTAAATTAAAAATATACTATAATTTCCTTGATGTAAAAACCTGTTAACTATTAAATATATTTATAAAGAAAACATTCTCAATTAAAATCATAAAAATATCAAATTAATTTAAAATTATTATACATGACAATTACAATTATATTGACGAGTTGAATGCATATTAACAAAAAAGATTTGGAAAAACAAGAGAGAAAGAGAGAGAGGACAACCTGAATTACAGACCCCAATGAGGCAGCTGCCTAACCAAACTAGGGGTGATAACCTGCATGATCGGCTCGCAAGGTCAAAGCTTGATCAAAGTTTGTTTCGAGTTTGGGCTTCGCTCGAAACCTTAACAAGTTGACTTAAGTTCGGCTTGAAAAGTTTGTGAACATACTGAAATAATTATATATATTATATCTATATATGCATTATAAGTAATATTTTTAGCAAAAGAAATCAATAAAATAAATTAGGGGAAAATCCACTTATGCATGTTTGTGGCTTCATTTTCCTTAGTTAGTTTTTGTTTAATGTTGTATTTTCTTTGATTACGTGTTTGTATTGTAAGAATATTTCTTGGTTATTTGGATTAATCTAATTTTTGAGCACTCTTTTTTCCTTTTCCGATATTAAATTTGTTTCAATATTGGTAATGAAAGAGATTTTTAACGAGGTCTCATATTTTATTTTAAAAAAATATAGCAAATTTGTTCATTTCGAGCCGAGCGGAGTTTGACGAGCTTCGAGCCCGAGCCAAGCTCAATAGTATTGTTTCCGAGCCGAACTTGAGCTTAAAATTTTGAGCTTGACGAACCTCGAGCCCGAGTCAAATCCAATAACACTATTTCCAAGCCTAACCAGGTTTAGGCTTAACTCTTAGGCTTGGGCTTAACTCGGCTCGTTATCGCCCCTAAACCAAACAAACAAAATCTGTCCATTAATGCATGCAACAATTTAACGTGTTTCCTTCAACATTACACGTATTCGCCATGCAAAGGGTTAAACTCCCCTATAAATTAGCATCACTCCCCCACCCTATTTCTCACCATCAAAACCTATAACCCGAACTTACCTCAGCAAACGAACAATGGCAAAGCTCGCAGTCTACTTAGCCATCTTCGCCCTCTTTCTATTAGTCTCCCATGCTTCAATCACAACCGTGACGGGGGCGACCCAGGAGAACGGAGAGTGGTTGTCAAGAGCAGATAAGGAGGGTAGACCATCTCCAGGCCTGCCAGAAATACTTGGAGGAAGAGTGTGGTGGTAGCAGCCGGTACAACAAACGCTGGAACCTTGACTCGTGTTGCCAGCAGCTAGAGATGCTGGATAACAAATGCCGATGCCCAGGCCTAAGACAGGCGGCGATAAAACAGATGCAAAAAGGAGAAATGGAGAGAGAAGACATGCAAGAGATGTACGAGGCTGCCGAGAGAATTATGTCTAAATGTGATATGCAGCCCAGGAGGTGTGATTTCCCATCTATCCAAAGTGTCTAGAGGACTAAATCATCAAAGCTAAATGCTGAAGAATAAATGTGTATGTCTCCCCTTTCTTAATAATAAAGCACATCACCGTGTGCGCTTTTGTTGAATGCTATCTAAAGTTTTGGATCTGATTTAGTATTCTCTTTTGTTTTTCAATTTGTCTAACTCTGTTTGGGTAACGTTCTCTTTATTTTCGATCACCCTTAGACCTACTCGCTTACCAATTTCCAGTAGTCTCTCTCAACCTCACCTTCTTTTGATTTTTTTTGAGTAGACAGCTTCTTTTGATTTTTAAAGTTGGAATCTAATAAGAGTTCATTGACGAAATTTCTAAATGATGTACGCATTCTCTTTCTTATCTCTAGAGTTTATCTTATCATATCTTCCTTTATTCTTTTTTTTTTCCGGCAAATAAGATTTATTGAAAGAGTCTTACAAGTTTACACTTAAATTATATGCCTCGTAAAATTTATTTTACTATATCTTTGCCTTTTATTTCGGCAAATAAGATTTATTGAAAGAGTCTTACAAGTTTACACTTAAATTATATGCCTCGTAAAATTTATTTTACTATATCTTTGCCTTTTATTTCGGCAAATAAGATTTATTGAAAGAGTCTTAAAAGTCTACACCTGAATTTTGTGCCTCGAAAAACCTCCCTATTCATAAAAATCTCCATAATTCTAAGAAGATAAAAAAAATACAACACAACAAATCAGAACCTCCCTAATCCTAAGAAAAAAGAAAGCTTACAACACAATACAATTAGGAAATACAAACAGAACCATCCACCAAAGATTAAAAAACATACAAAGAGACATATCCAAACTTAACTCTGAAAGCAACGCCATGGAAGGAATTTTAATCTTATAGCAGACCTTAATCACGCTTCACCTGCCAACTCAGAAATGCTCCTGTTGAATAAAGTCTAAATTTGCTAATTGTATTTCTGTTAAGAAAAGGTGGTTATGCAGTTACTTAGATGGAACTGTTTAACTAACCTAATCCCATCCTTTTCCCATCTGCTATGTACCCTATATAATGATGTTAAACCCTACGTGAATAAAACTCATTGCAAGTTCATTCTTTCCATTCTAAGTGTGTAATTCAATAGCTCCTGTTGAAATCACCCTCACACCCTCACTTTACCAAACCCTATACAAGTAACTCACAACTAGTCTCACCACCAAACTTTGAATAACTCTTGTCGATTTATATCTTCCTTAGCGAGGCAATAAGTGGCAAGGTATCGTATTTGTCAAGAAATTTTTTTTTTATCTTTATTAAAGATAATGAGTAGTATAGCGAAGGTCACGGCGAGACGAGCCGTTTATCATTACAATAGGTGTCAAGTGGAAGTGCAGCGATGTATGCAGCTGAGGCATCCTAACAAACCGGTAAACTTGAATCTTGTTCCTACATGACCCTATCAATTCGATCAGGCACTCGCCATCTATTTTCATTGTTCAACTCTTTGACAACACGAAAAATCCACTGTTCAACTCTTTGACAACATGAAAAAACCAAAAGCTCTGCCTCCCTCTCTATCTATCCATGGGATGGAAGGGCGGAGGCTTTTGGCGTCCCCTCCAGTCAAGAATTGGAGCCTCATAATCACTAGCCAATATGCTTTTCCTTTTCTCGCACGCCTTTCTTCGTTCATGGTTCGATATTCTGGTGTCCTAGGCATAGAGGAACAACACCAATCTATCCCGAACTTGGTGGTTAAACTCTACTGCGGTGACGATACTGTAGGGGAGGTCCTGCGGCTCGACACCAGGATGATAAAAAGCTTAACACCTCTCATTCCTATAGGAGCAAGATGTTGTCTAATTAGACCGCGAATTACAAATGTCTGGAAAAGCTCTATTGCTATTTCGCGAGGCAATCCACAGCGATGTAATGAAAGTGAGGGGCCAACAACAATGACAGAACGTCCTGAATAATCGACTCGTTTGCTAAGCAAAGTCTCGTGAAATCTTCCCTCTTTGTTGCGAAATCTTCCCTCTTTGCCTTCAATTACATCTGAAAACGACTTGTAAACCTTATTATGACCGTCCCTCATTGGTGGTCCGCGAATTCCATTATCAAGAAGTGTATTCATGGCTTCTTGTACCAAATTTTCCTGACACATTACTAATTCCCCTGGCTTAGATCTACTTGTTGTTAATAGATCCGTAAGAGTATTATTTCGATAGATAACTCTTCTATAGAGTTCATTAATATCCAAACTCATTAGTTTACCCCATCTATCTGAATGATCTCGGGAGGAAGAACCGATAATAGACATAAAATCATCCATTCTTGTTCTATATTTGTTCAAATAAAATACTTAGCCAATTCCATGCGTCTAACCAAAAAATCCTTTATTCTTCTAATTTTTCGATCTTCTGTTAAGCCCCGATCCATGAACCCACAAAATTCTTCAAATTGTATCTGATTCAACCCATGTATTGCAGACATTTCCTCATTTTTCATCTCCGGGCATTTTGAATTCCCCGCTTATAAAAAAATCTCATTCTTCATCGAATCATACAAATCGATCTAATAATGATGGAATTGAGTTTCTATTATGTTTACTGAATCACATGAAATTTTATCTAACTCTATATGATATATATGGAATGTGTGAAATATGAAATGCGTATTAACGGAAGAAAAAAATAATACTCAAATTTGAATTTATATTTATATTTATATTTATATTTATATTGAAGTTATATTTATAACTATAACAAACAGATACAGAAAAGAATTGATAAATGTCTTTTAGCCATATGGAGTTTTGTCTAGAATATAAAAGAAAATAATAATTCAATTTTTACCGATATTACATATTCCAATCCGATTAAATACTAAAAATTAAAAAGAATTCCTAATTTGATCTGTTTCGTTGAGATGAAAGACAAAATAGTCATAAAAGATCCACGAGGACTTGTGGACTTCAAATTTAAACGATGTCGCATCCTTGTTTTAATCGTCTTGTATAACTGCAAAAGGTAAGGTGGGGGTTTTGAACTTAAATAAGTAATAAATAAAAATAATAAGATAAATAATTAAGTAAAAATTGAAATAAATCAAATATGGAATTTCTTAGCTTTAGATTCTGTTTTTTCCGATTACGATAAGCATTGAATATTGATTTTCCTTTCATGATAGTACGTTAGTTACATTCTACAAGAACCAACTTTTGTAGTCAATTCCTCCTTTGCTAATTGACTCTGAACGAACTCAGAAATTCATTACTTGCCGAATCGTCTAACGATAATTATGAGATATAAAATAGCCCAACTCGAATTAACAATGTCTCACCAACGATGGTTTGTTTAACCTGATTTTGTTCCCCATTGACGAACGGCCGTCAATTTTGTTTGTAGGAAGGCAAATTATGGCCAACCGATCAGACTTCCAACTGCAAGCCAAAACAATCTTCAAACCAGCATGCCCTTATTAGTTGAAAATCATTTAACGCTTGAATGAAAGAATGGTCGATTGCCACTCTAATAATCCGAAGAAACAATATAAGATTTGTAAATTCTAATCTATCGAATAAACTAGCCTAAGAGGTACTTATACATAAGAATTTTAGAAAATAAGATACAAAATATCTAAGATAAATATCCTAAATTCAAGATAAATATTTTATCCAATGACATTAAATTTAAACTCAAAATAATCAAGATAAATTATCTTAAATTTAATATTCAAGATAAAAATCTTGAATTTATAATACGAAACATACAAGATAAGGGATCATGTTTGAACAAGTAATCAAATTTAAATTTTGTCGAATTCTCCAGATAATGTTGATTTTTATCCAAATTTTACTCAAAACAACTTTGACCTCGTCGTGCCCACGTCTCCCGCCATAATATCATGACATCCGAAATTTGACAGATTCTACTTTTAATCGTGGGGTATGGGCTGACATATTCTAATCAAATCTCTGATTAGAAACTAAAATTAATCCAAAAAATTCTGATTAGAAACTAAAATTAATCCAAAAAATGAATCAGTGATATTTAGGCAAAATATGAGCTTAGAAACTAAACAATTGCATGCATTTTTTACAAATATTAATCTGTCATCCCATTGCACTTGTCTCAGACATGACAAAAAAGATCCTTGTTAATCCTACGAATCGCTTTATCAATTTTCATAAAAGTCTCCCTCCAATTTCATAGTCACTGTAACGGATTGCCAATCCAGTTTAACACGACTTTGGAATCTGATTCCAGAACCAGCTCTTTCTTTTCTACCCAACCAGCCTCCACAAAAACCTCCAACATAATTTTTATAGCCCCCTATTTCGGCAAAATCCGCGCCAAAACAAGGTAACGAGAACCTGAGTCGAATAATATCTTCTTTCGTACGAAGAATTTCACCACACCCTGCTGCCCTCTTTTTTGCAACACCATCAACATTGAACTTGACCAAACCAATGGTGTCCAAACAGGAGAAGGAATGGGACGACCAACCGCAAAACATCTCACCGGACCATCCCACCAATCGTCTAACTTCTTTCGTAAAGTTGTCGAATTGAATTTATGATTATATTGATAAGTTGAATGCATTTTAACCAAAAAGATTCTGGAAAAAGAGAGGGACAACCTGAATTACAGAGCCCAGTAAGGCAGCTGCATAACCAAACGAACAAAATCTGTCCATTAATGCATGCAACAATTTCACGACGTGTTACCTTCAACATTACACGTATTCGCCATGCAAAGGGTTAAGCTCTCCTATAAATTAGAATCACTCCCCCATCCAATTTCTCACCATCAAAACCTACAAACCAAACTTACCTGCAAACCAACAATGGCAAAGCTCGCAGTCTACTTAGCCACCTTCGCCCTCTTTCTATTCGTTGCCCATGCTTCGATCACAACCGTGACGGTCAACGAAGAAAACCCCTGGGGGCGACCCAGGCGAACAGAGAGTGGTTGCCAGGAGCAGATAAGGGAGGTAGACCATCTCCAGGCCTGCCAGAAATACTTGGAGGAAGAGTGTGGGGGTAGCAGCCAGTACAACAAACGCTGGAACCTTGACTCGTGTTGCCAGCAGCTAGAGATGCTGGATAACAAATGCCGATGCCCTGGTCTAAGACAGGCGGCGATGAAACAGATGGAAAAGGGACAAATGGAGAGAGAGGACATGCAAGAGATGTACGAGGCTGCCGAGAGAATTATGTCTAAATGTGATATGCAGCCAAGGAGGTGTGATTTCCCATCTCGCCAGAGGGTCTAGAGGACCATATCATCAAACTCAAAGCTAAATGCTGAAGAATAAATGTGTACGTCTCCCCAGCTATGGGATGACTACTTTTATTATTAATAAAGCACATCGCCGTGTGCGCTTTTTTAATGCTATCTGATTTTAGTATCTCTTTGCAACCTTAGTACCTTACTTACGATTAAGAACAGCAACTTGCCTAGGATAATATACTGATGATCAGCAGATGAATGATTGAAGGCGGTGAATTTAAAGCAATATCAAACTTTATTTAAAATGGAGGGTGGACTCCTTCTGGATGTTGTAGTCGGCTAGAGTCCGACCATCCTCCAACTGCTTCCCAGTAAAGATCAACCTCTGCTGATCTGGAGGAATCCCCTCCTTGTCCTGAAACTTTGCTTTCATATTGTCAATCGTGTCCGAGCTCTCAACCTCCAGGGTGATGGTCTTGCCTGTCAGGGTCTTAACAAATATCTGCATCCCTCCTCTAAGGCGCAAAACCAAGTGCAGGGTTGACTCCTTTTGAATGTTGTAGTCGGCTAGAGTTCGACCATCCTCCAACTGCTTCCCGGCAAAAATCAACCTCTGCTGGTCAGGTGGGATACCCTCCTTGCCTTCACATTATCAATTGTGTCCGAGCTCTCCACCTCCAACGTAATGGTCTTACCTGTCAAAGTTTTCACAAATATTTGCACATCACCACGGAGACGCAACACCAAGTGGAAAGTAGACTCCTTTTGAATGTTATAGTCTGCAAGAGTCCTCCCATCTTCAAGCTGTTTCCCAGCAAAAATTAACCTCTGCTGGTCCGGTGGGATGCCCTCCTTGTCCTGAATCTTGGCCTTCACATTATCAATTGTATCAGAACTCTCCACCTCCAAAGTGATGGTTTTTCCAGTGAGGGTTTTCACAAAGATCTGCATGCCTCCCCTGAGACGAAGGACAAGGTGGAGGGTAGACTCTTTCTGGATGTTGTAGTCGGCAAGGGTTCTGCCATCCTCAAGTTGTTTACCCGCAAAGATAAGCCTCTGCTGGTCTGGTGGGATGCCCTCCTTGTCCTGAATCTTGGCCTTGACATTATCGATTGTATCGTAGTTCTCCACCTCCAAAGTGATGTTTTTTCCAGTCGGTTTTTACAAAGATCAGCATTCCACCCCTGAGACGAAGGACAAGATGCAGGGTAGACTCTTTCTGGATGTTGTAGTCAGCAAGCGTGCGGCCATCCTCGAGTTGTTTCCCAGCAAATATTAGCCTCTGCTGATCTGGTGGGATGCCCTCCTTGTCTTGGATTTTGGCCTTGACATTATCAATAGTGTCGGAGCTCTCCACCTCAAGGGTGATGGTCTTGCCAGTAAGGGTCTTCACAAAGATTTGCATGCCACCCCTGAGGCGAAGGACAAGGTGCAGGGTAGACTCTTTCTGGATGTTGTAGTCAGCAAGAGTGCGGCCATCCTCAAGCTGCTTGCCGGCAAAGATAAGCCTCTGCTGGTCTGGTGGGATGCCCTCCTTATCTTGGATCTTGGCCTTGACATTATCGATTGTGTCAGAGCTTTCCACCTCAAGGGTGATTGTCTTACCAGTAAGGGTTTTTACAAAGATCTGCATGCCACCCCTGAGGCGAAGGACAAGGTGCATGGTAGACTCTTTCTGGATGTTGTAGTCAGCAAGAGTGCGGCCATCCTCAAGTTGCTTGCCGGCAAAGATAAGCCTCTGCTGCTCTGGTGGGATGCCCTCCTTGTCTTGGATCTTGGCCTTGACATTATCAATTGTGCCAGAGCTTTCCACCTCAAGGGTGATTGTCTTGCCAGTAAGGGTTTTTACAAAGATCTGCATGCCACCCCGGAGCCGAAGGACAAGGTGCAGGATAGACTCCTTTTGGATGTTGTAATCAGCAAGTGTACGACCATCCTCAAGCTGTTTTCCAGCAAAGATAAGCCTCTGTTGGTCTGGAGGGATCCCTTCCTTATCCTGGATCTTGGCCTTAACATTATCGATTGTGTCCGAGCTTTCCACCTCAAGGGTGATCGCTTACCAGTAAGAGTTTTCACAAAGATCTGCATCTGTTATGTCAACAAGAAATTCAGAGTTACCTTATAACTTCCAACATCCTTTGCTTGAACAAAATTAAAACCTTTTCAGCAAATAAAAACAAATAGCTAAAAGCAAACCAAAAGTTCCCAAGAATTAAATTTTGCATAGATCATGCCTACATCTAAAAGTTTACAATAGTATAACATCTTGACATGTGTGCATATAAACGACATAAATTAATGAAATAACTAACCAATCAGTCAAAAATCAAAATCAACAATATTGTTTCATTCAATCTATAAATCAAAAGAACAGGAACAGTAACCTTCAAATCGGGCCAATCGGCCAACTATGAGCCCACCGATCATAATAAGGTCAACAAATCAATAATATAAGAAAACTTACAATCAAAAGAAAGATATCAGATTCAATAATAATTAGAGTCTGAAGATAGATCAGCAATAAACGGTGAAACCATAAAATTCAATAAATTATGGCGCCAAAACAAAGGGAATTTATGATATTGAATTCGAAAAACGATTAATTTTTACAAACAGATGCTACAGATTTATCTTGGAATAGATCGAATCGAACAAATCAACGATATTAAAACCCTAAATAATCCGAACAACAATCTATAAATATTCAACAACATAAAGAAATCAAGAACCGTAAAAAGGAAAACAAATGAAAACAATAAAACAATTGCCTTTTGATCGAGAGAAAGAGAATTGGAATCGAGAGCTTTGACGAAATATAATAGGAGAGAAGAGATATGGAGATTTTGATTTTGATTTTGATTTTGATTTTTGGTGTGAAAATTGGGAGGAAAACTATGATTTATTTATAGGGGAGATGGCCGACTTAATGAAGAAAAGTAGGGGAACTAACGAAGAAATGAAGCCACGTATGAGGTAGAATTTTGGATGGCCTCGATTGCACGCTAAGATTAGTATTTTCCTTTGACGATGAGATTTAAGAAAGGTATCTCTTCAAGGATTAATCTAAATTTTTAATCTACCATTTCAATTTTTATAGAAAAAAAAATGTTTGAACTTTTGAACGGTACCGGTAAAAGAGGGAGTGTTGATATTGGTTAATTTATTTAAATATTTTTTAAATCTTTTAACGAGATAACTTTTCAATAAATTATTTAATAAAATACTCTTATTTCAAACACGTAAGATAAGATTTCTTTGCGTCTAATGCGTTCTTTTGGAGCGATGTTGATTGGATGCGACTTTTATGTATATTTAGTTTCATATGTATAAAACAAAAATATAATGTTGTTAAAAGTCGCGTCCAGTTAGCAATGTTTTTTAAAAGCTCGTCTAACGAATAACGCTTTTAATCTATGTGTCTAAAATTTAGGGTATTTCGTTAAATAATTTTCGAGGTGGTTATTTCGTTAAAAAATAAAATGAGGAATATTTGGGTAAATTTGTCATTCATATTCCTAGGAGATCTAAGTTCAAAAAGTTTGTTTGCATGGTGTATGTGTTTTCAAAGGGCTAAGAGAAGTGTAATAAAGGGGGGGTTGAACATATTGAAAATGAGAGATTAAAAATGAAGATGGAGTCGCCACCGACCACTTGTAGTCCTGACACAAAAAAGTCAACCAGAGATTCTAAAACGTTTGAGTTCGGGAGTCGGTTACTCGTAAGGAAAGATTAGCACCCTATGACGCCAAGATTTAGTATCGTGTTGATTTAGTGTTGTCGTTACAAGAAAATAAAAGTTTATTTTTTAATCTAAAAAACGGTCTAAGGAGAATATTTTCTTATTTACAATAATTGAGGAAGATGATGCCTGAATGGGCCAGGATACCACTTCTTAACCGGTTCTCGAAATAAACTGAAAATATATCTCTTGAATAAAACAGTTAACACAATGATAATGATAATAAAATAGTTATTATAATAAAATGTAATAATAACGGCGATGATATAATAATATTAGCGTAATAATATAACACTATTAGTAGTATAAATGTGCTTGGTCAAAAAAATTAGTAGTATAAATGTGACATAACATAATAATTAATAATAATAATATAATATAAATATTAATAATGATAATAATAACATGGTGACATTAATAGAATAATAGTATATAATAATAATATATGTATATATATAATCATATAATAATAATAATAATAATAATAATAATAATATGAATATTAATAATAATGATAATAATAATAATATTAATAATAATATACAAATACAATGATATATAAATGTATATATTCTAATGTACATACAACATACATATAATAATAAAATAATAATATAATAATGTATATATGTTTTAGCAATTCTATAATAATAAATATAATAACATAGAACACAATAACGTAATATAATTAAATATAATATATAATAATGACAATGATAATAAAATTGATAAAACAAAAATAGTGACTGAAATGAAACAAAACAAAACAAAAATTAAAATGCATAATAGAAGGACATAGAAGTGGAGAGATTGAAGCTGTGATTTCCCCATTTCATTTAAAAACTCGCGGGTATGTCGACTGAGTTGAGTTGAGTCGAGGCGCGGGTCGAGTATGGCCAAAACGGTGCCGTTTTACAAACCCTTATATATATATATATCTAGTTTTACAAAAAAAATCATTTTTTCATTTGTTCTAAAAATGGATATCCTCTCAAATTTTCTCTCTCTCTTTTTTGGCCGAGTTTCAGTCGCCGACTGCATTATCACCGCGTACCGTCGCTCGTCGACGATAGCCACCGTCGTCCGTGGTCACTGGAGAGAGAAAAAAAACATCAAAAGGTTTGTCTTTTTCCCTAAACACCGATCTTCCCCTATTTCTTTTTAAAACTTTATATTTTTTTCGAATATCTAAAAAACCTTTCGAATTATTCTACCTTTTTATTTTTTTGTTTTGCTTCTACTTTTCTTTCGATCTTGTTCTTTCTATTGTTCATTTCTTTCGAATGGTAACAAAATAGAGATTTTTTTTATTCGAACTAGAAAAATCCCCCGATTACATTGTTTGCATAAGTTTAAATACCCGTTTTTCATTACATCCTTTAGATTAAAATTAAAAAGAAAAATCCACTGAAATATGCTTTTTCATATCTAATCATGTTTTCTTTTTATATTTGCAAGTCTGAAATACGGCATGACAGTGAAGCAGGGCGGTGGAGTCAGACTTGGGTAGTGAAGATGGCCGGAATGGCGTGTGCATGCCACGACAGTCTAAAAGACGGGCGCATGGCTTGCACACGTCATGGAAGTTGAATAAACAAGGGGAGCAACGACAACATGGAACAGAGGGATTAGGGTTTTAATATTATTTATTTTGTAGGGTTAATTTAGGTTTGAGTTATTTTGGTTTAAATGGGCTTTTGGGTATTGGGTTTAGATAATTTTAGTTGGGTCTAATGGGTATTTCGGGTTGTAAAAGGGTTTGAGTTTGGGCCCAGACAAAAATGGGTATTACAAGTAGAATATATATTGTCATGTGAACTAGGGATGGCAACTGGGCGGGTGGGTGTGGATACCCCTTCCCCCATACCTATACCCACTAAAAAATTTTATATCTACCACCTACCTACCACTCACGGCGGGTATTATTTTTCAAATCCATGCCCGCCCAAGCGGATACATTCTCAAATCCATGCCCACTACCTAACTGGGTGCCCACCACTCAACTTGTACCCGCCCGTACTCACTTGGCAAGCAACTACTAATATCGAATTATGTAAAAATAAACTATAAACTTGTGTAAAGAATAATAAAACTGCGCATATATTGATTGATTGATTAAGTGTATATATAATACATTTTACACATATATAAATTTAACTATAATTAACTATCTAACTATAGCTAACTTAAATAAAGCACATTTATGTCGGTATAAATTTACTTAACTATGTCTAATTAAATAATGGTCGTAGACAATTGTAAAGAATGTTTATACACTAAGATTTAGTTAAATTATAAGGCACGTCCTTTAAAATATTAGGGTTCATAGAATAGGTTGTGAACATATTCCTAAATTTATGATGGTCCAAAATTCATATGGTGGATAGTTAGTGGGCGGGACAAGTGGATGTGGGGTGGGTGCGGGCTGATACAGTGCAGGTAAGGTCTCAAATCCATCACTTACCGACTACCCACGGCGGGTATGAGTTTTTATATCCACACTCGCCTACTACCTACCAAACTCATACTCATCCCTACTCCAATTGGGGTGCGGTGCGTAATTCGCAAAACTGTACCTGTTTGCCATCCATAATGTGAACCTAATGAATAGTCCTTGAGAAAAGAGGATGATGTTCATCATAGATGATCCGAGTTCAATCAACCTTGTCTGTAAGATGTGTGTGCGTCTTATCAAAGGGTTAAAAAAAGAATGAACATATACAATATTATAATCACCTTAAGACTATTAAAAACATACATTATTATGTAATTAGCTTGTCTTGACATATTATTGTCACGAGACACGTTACAGTTTATTCATGTGACATTTTCAGATTTTTGAAAAACTATTTTTTATAACTTTTATAAGTTTTTTTTAATCTTAATTTTTTTTTAAAATAAAACAAAAAATTATGTAAATGTCAAGGGACAACAATGTAATACGATACTTTGTGCTAATTAATCTAAAAAAATTATTAGATTTAACAATCAACATTTTGTCATTGATAAAATTTTAGAGTCTAACAGCTTAATTGGGTGTAAAGAAAATTAATAGTTTAATTGATTCTTTTACGAATTCAAACATTTATAATACTCAAATCTATAATACCATTCATTAAGGTTTCTCCATTTTTCACTTGCCTTTCTCTGGGGTTAGCGGATGACAGTATTATCTTTTGTGTTGGTTAGTGATCACCAAATTTTAGTGTTAGTCACTGACCTCTAATATTTCTTTACCTTTAATTTTTTATATTCACTTCTTGTTTTCTTTTGTGTTATGATTTTTTTAATTCTAATTTTTATCATACATTTTTTTTCTACCTTGTGATACTTATTTGTGTTATGGCACAATTTTCTTTTGCATTTGTGATATATTTTGTTAGTGGATTCGCGACACACGCAAGAATATTAGTCTCACTCACCATTCCATTCCATTCCATTCCATTCCATTCCATTATTAAAAACAGTAAGTCTTATTTTTTATTTCCTTTCTTCAGTGTTTGTTTCATCGTTGATATGATGTTTCATTCTCTAATATGTTATTTTTCTGTTACCTTTTTTTGATGAAATATTGAAAGGACTATCTTTCTAATATACCAGCAATCTGTTAGCATTAAAGTAAAGGTGCAAGAATAAAAATATCACAGAAACTTACTTCTTAATATTATTCAATCACCAAGTACTGGAATCGATCATACCTTAAAACATAAGCAAATAAACTAGAAAAAGCTTTCACAATTTATTTTAGTCTTTAGCCGCTGCATCACAGCAAGCTCACACAAAGCATAAAAACCATAAAGATAATGATGCTAGACCCCAATCAGCAATCACACTTCTTCAAATGACCAATCACTCAGAAACCACCACGAAGGCGGAGGACGAGGTGGAGAGTGGATTCCTTCTGGATGTTGTAGTCTGCCAAGGTCCTTCCATCCTCAAGTTGCTTCCCTGCAAAGATCAGCCTCTGCTGGTCCGGGGGAATCCCTTCCTTATCCTGGATCTTAGCCTTCACATTATCGATGGTGTCCGAGCTTTCAACCTCCAGAGTGATGGTCTTTCCAGTCAATGTCTTCACGAAAATTTGCATCCCACCACGGAGGCGGAGCACCAAGTGGAGGGTCGACTCTTTCTGAATGTTGTAGTCAGCAAGAGTCCTGCCATCCTCAAGCTGCTTACCTGCAAAAATCAACCTCTGCTGGTCTGGGGGGATACCTTCCTTATCTTGAATTTTGGACTTGACATTGTCAATGGTATCCGAGCTCTCAACCTCCAAGGTGATGGTCTTCCCTGTGAGTGTCTTCACAAAAATCTGCATACCACCACGGAGACGGAGCACCAAGTGAAGGGTGGATTCCTTTTGGATGTTGTAGTCAGCCAAGGTGCGACCATCCTCGAGTTGTTTACCGGCAAAGATCAACCTCTGCTGATCTGGGGGAATACCCTCCTTATCCTGAATCTTAGCCTTGACATTGTCAATGGTATCCGAACTCTCAACCTCAAGTGTAATAGTCTTTCCGGTCAAGGTCTTGACAAAGATTTGCATTCCTCCTCGAAGGCGGAGGACCAAATGAAGGGTGGATTCCTTTTGGATGTTGTAATCAGCCAGGGTACGACCATCCTCCAGCTGCTTACCAGCAAAGATAAGCCTCTGCTGGTCTGGGGGAATCCCTTCCTTGTCCTGAATCTCGGCCTTGACATTATCAATGGTGTCCGAGCTCTCCACCTCGAGGGTGATGGTCTTGCCGGTAAGGGTCTTAACAAAGATTTGCATACCACCCCTCAAACGAAGGACCAAGTGGAGGGTAGACTCCTTCTGGATGTTGTAGTCGGCAAGGGTACGGCCATCCTCCAGCTGTTTACCTGCAAAGATAAGCCTCTGCTGGTCTGGTGGGATTCCTTCCTTATCCTGGATCTTGGCCTTGACATTATCGATGGTGTCGGAGCTTTCCACCTCAAGGGTGATGGTCTTGCCAGTAAGGGTCTTGACGAAGATTTGCATCTATTTTGAACAAAATAAAAATCAAATAAGATTACTGCAAACAAAAGCAAAATTACAAAATATTCATACAATCAAGACCGCAGCTTTCACAACAAAATATCCCATCGACGAGCATCTAGGAGGATCGCGATTCCTATGTAATCTAAAACAATCAGATTGTTTTAGACTAAAAGGGGAAAATTCCTAAGTTCGTAAGAATTCACGGAACGATTACAGATTGAAAAAAAGGGGGAAATTCATATGTAAATCTAATAGTTCATCAATTTTTTGAATTAAACAGAAGGATAAACGAAAACGTAATTGAGTTTTGAATTTAAAGAAAAACATAAAGCAAAAAAGGGGAAAAGAAACCCTAACCATAGCTCATCAAATATCCAAATCCATGGGGAAATTCAAAAAATTAAACTACAACAAAGGAATCAAAAACCAAATCAAATAAAGAAAAATTAGAAGATCAAATTACCTTGGAAATTTGAAGAAGGCTTTGAATTTCAGATCGATTTCGATATTGGGATGGAGATTATTAGTCTCGGTCGCCCTTAATTTATAGTCCTAATTGATAAGTGAAATGACCAAAAAGGGCTTGAGTGAACCAATGGGATAAGCTTACGTGCTATATTCGTGTTCTAGCCGCGAAAGGCCCGCTGATATTTTTAGTCAATCTGTGCTTTCACAAGGTCACGCTCCTTTTAGAAAGTGTTAAATACGCGCGACTATTATTGGACCTCTGGGCGATATAAAGGATAAAGAATTCAATTTCAAATTTGAATTCTTTCATGTCTTTTTTTATAGTGATAAAAAAAGACAGATTTATAAATATTTATAATCCTTGGCCTGCTTTCTGAAATATACTCTACAATGAATATTAATTGTGAATAGATACAAAATAAGGGGTTTTATCTGAATATTACATATTTTAAGATTATTTCATGCAATAATTATATTAAAAAATAACCGCACATATTAATCGCGACAGAGTCAAGATTTGAGTTTGAGCAAAACATAAATATTTAAAAGTATAGACAAATTTATAAATAAACTATTTTTTTAAGAAAAAAACTAAATATGAAGTCAAAGATGTAAAAAAAAAAATTGGGGGTGGGGGCAATTGCCCCTTCTTACCCCATATAGCTCTGTCGTGTATGAAAATAATAAGATTTTAAAAAATATATATTATGTATTATGTTTTTATAAGCGGACTTCTATAATTATTACCTGAGTCTAAATTTGAGATTTAAAAATTTTCTTTTAGAGATTAAAATTGAGTGCCTCTAAATAGTTTAACCTTATATTTTTTATGGGTGTGTTTTTTTGGAATAAAGTGGAGGCCGAAGCCGTTACATTAGATGCCTCTTAGACGAGCATATGGATGGCTATAAATATCCCTTTGGAGGAGACCGAGAAGGCCATCAAGAGGATCAGAGAGAGTTGTAAGCGAACCATCAGACCTATCGTTGGACTTGGCCATGAAATCCGTGGCCATGTTCGCCTCACGACGAATGAGGACAAAGTTAATCACCCACGATCTAGACAACATTGAAGAGATGAACCTTATCAAGGCATGTGGGCTCGTAGAGGAAGTAGTCGAGAGAAGCTTGAAACCGTTGGCACTGTCCACTTGCACAATTAGGCGCGAGTAACCTTGGGACCAAGCAAGATGCAAACCCTCTAAAACTCCCCATAATTCAGCTTGCAACGCATTTGATTTGCCAATACCCTTAGTTTAAGCCGATAAGAAGTTACCAAGATTATCACGAAAAACACCACTTATCGAGCTATACCCAGAGGTGGTGAAGACGGCTCCATCTGAATTGAGGCTAATCCAACTTGAGGGAGGTGGCTGCCATTGGATCATCTCGATCGAAGGGGACAGGGCGAATGACATGTGAGAAATTTCTGAGGCATATAGCTTTGCCCAGTGTGTGCTAATGCCAAGTAAAGTTGCCACATCCATGTGGTCACCGCTCGAAATTGCTACATTGCGACGACGCCAAATTTGCCAAATGAGAGAGACGAATAGAAAAGAACAAGGTCCCTCGGTCAAAGATTAGTATCCTGAATTTGAAATGCCATGGAGAGTCCAATCCTATAATGGAAGAGAAAAGAAATCAGACCCAATAAGTGAAGAAGGGAGTTGGGACCAAAGGCCTCGAATAATCGGACAATCACGTAAAATATGGAGGAGAGATTCTTGATGATCGCCGCAAATGTCACATGAAGCAGAAGAAGAAAGATGAAAGGCAACTTTAACTGAATTCCTGAGCAATTTATCCTGAAAAGAAAGCCAAAGAACTCATTCGGGAATCTTTAAGGACCAAATAGTATTACAGCAGGGGCTCGGGGTGTTCCAGTCTAATTGAACAGACTGTAGATAAGCACCCTTAACAGAGAACATGCGATTTGGTGCAACAAACCAGTAGCAAATATCTTGGCCAAGATTGGCATTTGGGTGCGAGATACCCTGGATGTAAGGTAGGACAACCGGCTAAAGGAAATAGGAAAGTTCAGCCCAGTCCCAAGCACCACACGGCAAGACAAAATCACAAAATTTGGCTTCAAGATCGATGGTCGAATGATGAGATTTCCAAGCATACAATGCATCCAACTCCGGAATCCAAAGATCGATCTAGAAACGTGTGGACAAGCCATCACACACAGATCATACAAGATTCCCATAGTATAGAGGCCATACCTTTGCAACATAACACCAAAAAGTAGAGCAATTCAGGCGACTTAAAGATTCTGGGCAAGCGTCTGCCACCTTGTACTTTTCGCGTATCAGACAACCCCAATAGGCATCCGGCGAATGGGGTAGAGCATCACATATTTTCATAAGAAATGCAATATTATTAGACTTAGTACTACGCAAGCCTAAACTGCCTTGGTTCATTGGTTGGCAAAGAGATTTCCAATTGATAAGCGAAATTGGTTTAGCATTGACGTTAGAACCCCAAATGAAACGCCTAACAATTTTCTCAATTTCATCACATATAGAAGAAGGGACCATGCATGTTTGCATCATATAAGATGGGATGCTGAGAAGAACCGACTTGGCTAAAGTGATACACCCAATGAACGACAAAGATCGAGCTGACCTGCCATCTAAACGGTGTTGAATTTTATCAATTAGGAAACAAAATCTTTCTTGGGTAGCAACTGAGTGGCGAACAGGTGTACCGAGTTATTTGCCAAGATTAGAAGTGATTTGGAAGCCAAGATACTCACTAATAGCTTGCCGTGAGTTACTAACGGTATTGGGCGAGAAAAAAATCTTGGTCTTTTGTTTGTTAACTTGGTGAGTAGAGTAAAGACCAAAGATATCCAATGTGTGCTCGATATTTTTCGCCTGAGAAAGATCTGCCTTCGCATAGAGAATTAATTCATCTGCGAAAAAAGGTGAGAAATCGGCAAACTATGGCGAGTAAGCTGAAAAGCTGACCAAGAGCCAGAATTTAAAAATTCAACAATCGCATGGCTGAGCCTCTCCATTGTTATATTAAAGAGATAAGGAGAGAGTGAGTCTCCTTGTCATATACCTCTCCCTGGATGAAAGATACGACTCAATTTGCCATTCCACTGCACTTGCAGACTAGTCGATGAAATACAAGTGGAAATGATACTGTAACACCCCTTCTCGGCCAGGTCGAGAATCGGGTCAGAGTATGTTACCGGAGATCGAAACGATGATCAGAACAATATTTTAATCATTATTCAGTGTTTTAATGAATTAAAACCCATGCAATGTTTGATTCGGTGTCTCAAAATAATACTAGGTCTATACAATGAAGAAGTGATTCGAAGTAACTCATTAGTCTTGAATTTAGGAGCAATTTTAAACCTTTACAAGTTTTAGGGACTAATTTATAAATTCAATAAATTAGGGGTCCAATACTGAAACTAACTATACCACAATGAAATTTAACCTATAATCAGTGAACATACAAATTTTCATGTCAATCAAAGTCCATTTACCTATTCAATTAAGCCAATCAAAAATAGGTGACCACTTTGTAAATTAACAAAATTATTCAACATCTTATAACCGAATTACTTGTATCAGTACCGATACTCGAGAGGCTGTATCGGTGCGCCATGTACATTTTATAAATTATCAAATTCTAGTGACCAAAACTCGTATCGGTACATCCCAACAGTACCAGTACGGATGGATCAGTATCAATACGCCCTAAAACCGTACCGATGCATTTTTACAAACCAAATTTCAGTGTTGACTTTTCGTACTGATGCGCTAAAGTCCGTATTGATATGCCTAGTTGACCAGCTTTGACTTGGTGCAAATATGCATAGCCGTAACGATACACCATTACCCGTATCGGTACAAAAGGGTTTGTAATGACAGATTCAGTCTGATTTTTATCCAATTTGACCCATCAATCAATATCCAATGCTTATGAAATTTTGTAGACGAGTTTATAACACCATGATCTACTAGCATGCAAGATTTCATAGCCATATGAATCTATTTACTAGGTTTTTATCTTTTTAGGCCAAATATGCATGTTTTACCACTTTTAGCCAATTTCAAAACATCTTTTAGGGCCTTTAACACTTATACATGCCACAAGCAACATAAACACTACAAAAGGGCTAAAAGCGACTAGTTTAACTACTTCGCCACCGTACTAGGAGTTTGTAGGGACGATATACATTACTTTAGGCTTGTAGTGACTTGTCAAAACTTCCAACGAACTCCGATCTCAAAGCAATAATCCCTTTAACTTGAAATGCGTGAGATGAAATGCATTAAGCATACTTTGCCTAGTGAGGTAGTCATAAACAATATTGATAACAATGAGATGCATTCCCAATCATGTCTTAACAATAACAATGCAATAATTCATGTTCATTAACAATTATGACAAATTTCAATATTATTTCTTGGATCGAATCAGGATAGTGGATACACGAATTTCTATGCCCCGCCAAATCAATGAATAATCTAGTCCATCCGCCTTGCTAAATGACCAATATCACAATCATCCCTCCACATCGCCACAATAAAGGTCGTAGCCAATGACCATAGTCCACCCGCACCAATAAGCTCATGAATTCTATGGCATGCCAATTGTATCAAATGATCTTTCAAATCCAAGGTTCAATAACAATAGCAATATCGATGACAATAACAATATTAATGGCAATGTTTTGATAGCAATAACAATAGCAATACCGATGTTCAATGGCAATGACAATATCCTTATCAATGGCAACAACAATGACTTTTGTCAATGTTCAATAGTCGATATTACTATATTCCAATGTTTTGATGTTAACAATGACAATATCAATGATCTATGTTCAATGTTTAGATACTATAACTTACCGATGCTTACCATCACAGTCTCTAATGAGATTCAATGCAATAACCTTAGACAAAAGGTTAGCTATGTGAAATTTAATAACAATGAAATCGAGAAAAGCTCATAGCTTAATCCCGAGACTTTGACTACACTCACCTTAACTTTTGAAGCTCCTAAGGCTCTCGGATGACTGCTCCTTTGTTCGTAGCCTTTGATGGAGATGTTGGACCTTCTCTCTCCGATTATTGAGCTAGGTAAAACAATAGGAGATTATTACAATCAATATATCGATGATAAAATCAATATGTAAGCTTGAAATAGCTATTAACTATTGAATTCCCACGGATTAGAGATTTGAAAAACCTAAGTTTATCATAGGTGCTCAAATCTTTAACTTGAAATTAAACATCAACCATCCATGGAATCTACAATTAATTAGGGGGCTTAAGATTACTCAATCGAGAACTATAAAATAAGGTCAATAGATAAGAGAAATCTAAACTTCAAGAGCTTCTCCAATAGAGGTGTTAGCTTGAGAGCTTGAGGAAGATGACAATAGTGGTGTGCGCTTGGTTCTTAATTTGAAAGGAGTTAGGAAAGCTTGAGGAAGGCTCGGTGGCTTGCAAAATGTTTTAAGACACTCATTTCTTCCTTTTTGAGTAACCGAAAAGGTTTCCTCTAATAGAAGGAAATCGAATTTAGACAATTTCCATCTTTTCTTTATTCTTTTACAAATCCCAAGCTCATAATTACTCACCACCCATGTTGTCATATTTTAAGGCCAAGGATGGCCAATTCACGTGAATAGGAAGAGAGCTAGCAGGTGTCACCCAAAATTGGGGAAAACTACAAGGGTAGTCCCTCAACCTTCTGATCTTTACACTTTTGGCCTCAAACTTTTAACTTTTACCATTTAGTCACCAACTAACTTTCAATAAATTCGGTAAGTTCCTTAATCAATGATTTGACTCAATTAGAGTCCAATATCAATACAATTGACCACATGATCAAAGTCAAAATAATGTTTGGACCTTTCTGGTGTAGGGTTTTTGATCGCCGGAACCTATTTTTAACTAGACTGATTTTCAGGGTATTACAGATACGAATCAAATTGGGAGGGAATCCGATATCCATGAGTGGGTTAATAATAAACGACCAATGGAGGTGATCAAAAGCCTTCTGTAAGTCAACTTTGATTGCCATCCATCCAGAGTTACCTTTCTTAGATTGTATGAATGAATGACCTCCTTATTGATAATAATGTTTTTCAAAATACTTCTTCCTTTGATGAAGCTTGTCTGTGTAGGGGCGATAATAGAAGGCAAAATGGGTTGTAAACGCCGAACAATAATCTTCGATATCAGCTTGTATAAGACTGAGCACAAGCTAGTGGGACGGAAATCGACAAAAGATTTCAAATGTTGAGTTTTGGGGATGAGTACAATAGAAGTTTTATTTAACTCCGGGTCCAAATTAGCTCCAATGTAAAAACTCTGAATCATCAAGCAAAACGAAGAGCCCACGAGTTCCTAGTTCTTTTGGAATAATTGGGCATGAAGGTCGTCAATGCCAGGTGATTTAAGAGGGGACATAGAGAATAAGGCATCTTTAATTTCATCCAATGATGGAACTTTATCAAGGCCATCAAGGCACGTTGAAGGCAGCGTCGGGAAACAATTCCGGATAGGATAATTATTAGCCGGTAGCTCACCACGATCAAAAAGATTAGAGAAATAAGTATCAGCTTCCTCACGTAAGATAGTAGAATCCGAGCACTAGTCACCATTGCTGATTTTAAGCATAGAAATATTAGATCGCCACCTTCTTCTCATGGTAAGAGAGTGAAAGTAAGTAGTATTCCGATCACCAAATTTAATCTAATCTGCGCAAGATTTCTGTTTCTAAATTAAATTCTTCTTGCTCAATAGTGATTTTGAGTTCTTCTAACAACAGAGACCCAAGCTTAACCATATTAGATGTGCGTCGTTGATCAAGACAACGTTGCACTCCCTGAAGACGTGCCATCAAAGATTTCTTTTTTCTTCCAAGCATCCCAAAAACATGGGTATTCCAAGATTCGACTGCAGCAGTGAAATGAGCTATTGCTTCAGTTAGAGGCAGTGATAGATCCTAACTTTCACGCATAAAAGGAGAAAGGTCAGGATGAAGGGACCAGCCGGAGAAGTACCGAAAGACTGGTCGCTTCGGCAATGACTCAGCATTCAGAGAGAGCATCAAAGGACGATGATCAGATTTCACTAATAAACCTAATCCAAGACTAGAAATCATTATACTTAAAGGGTAATTATTCCATACAAAGCAATGAAAACTAAAAGTTTTAAAAAATGTTTTAGCTGTAGGGTTTAGGGATTTAGTTTAGGGTATATAGTTTAGTGGTTTATGTTTAGATGAATATAATTAAGGGTTTTTTGTTAGAAATTATGGTTTATATGTTAAAACCTAAATCCCATATCATATTATCCTAAAACATAAACTATAACGTCTAAAGCTTAAATTCAAACCCTAAAACTTAAATTCTAACCACTATCCATAACATCAAACCCTATATTAAATCCCTAAACATAACACTAAGAAGCTTGAGGAAACTTTTAGTTTTCTTCACCAGTGTATTGAATATAAATTCATATTCAAATTCTTATATATCCTACACTAATCTCGATATCTTAAGTCATATTTTAAGCCGTAATAGTTAGAAGGGTAATTATACCATGTACTGGCGGTAGAAACAAGAAGTTTTCACAAGCGTTTTGGATTTAGGGTTTAATAATTTAGTTTAGGGTGTGAGGTTATTAATATATGTTTAAAGGGTTAGAATTTAGGGATAGTGTTTAGAATTCATGATTTTTAGATTAAAACCTAAAACCCTCATCATATTACTATAAAACCTAAATATTAACCTCTAAACCCTAATTTCTAAGAAAAACTCCTAGATGCTAAACTGATAAACCCTAAACCAAATCTATAAACCCTAAAACTAGGACGTTAGTCGAAATTTTTTGTTCCTACCACATTGCATGTGACATTTTTCCTAGTTAAAAACACATATTTCGGTAAATAAAAAACAAAAAATATTTAAATAAGAAACCGAAAAAATAAAATAGATAAAAGTTAAATTTGAAAAAAATCAATAAAAAAGAAGTAGAATAAGCCCAAAATGCTGAATCTTAAGCCCATAAAGCCTGTAATTCTTACATTATTTTTAAACTTTTCTCATAAAGCCCAAAATAGATGGTTGCTTGGGAAGTTCCCTGGCCGTTGATGAGTAGAAACATATATTCCCTCTGTTTGTGTTTTCGAATCTTAATTTTTAACGGAATTTTAGTAATAAAAAATTTATATAAAATATGCGGTGTAAAATAATTTGATGATAAGTTTATCTTTAAAAAGTTAATTTTTATTTTTGTTGGAAAACTAAAAAATAATATAAAGTAGTTGAGTTTTTTAAAGTAACATTTTAACTGAAATAATTTTAAAACACATATGGGATAATTTTACCGGATGGAGTATGTATATTGATTTAATATTTACATTATTTTTAAATATTTCTTCCCAAAATTCTCTCTTTTCATATTATCTCATTCGAATTTAAATAGTCCAAAGACATTTAAAGACATAAGAAAGCAACAGTCAAGTTTTTTATTCGATCTGAGGATCAAATTTAGAGATCAAAGTGTGGGTATCCCAAATATAAATCTTGATTTCGTGATTTTTGAATAGTTTTTCCCCAAAAATCCATGACAACTTTGGATTGAGAAATTGTTGGCAACAATATTACAGTAAAAATCAGGTCAAAAAGTCGGTATACGACCGAACACGGTGGCCGAAGCATTCTTAAACCCGCTAGAAAATGGGTTTCTATTGTATATACAGTTTCAGACTTTTATATACAAATTGAACCTTAAATTATTGCATGGTTTCAAATTGACCCTAAAAGAAGTGTTAAATTACGCCACGTGTCATTGATAAGTGGTTGGAAGGGCCGTTGGCAAAAAAAGCCACAGATTGTGAGGGAAGGAAACTTTAAGACTAAAATGAGAGTTCAAGTATAATGCAACGATCAATTTACTATTAAACCATATTGAAACAAAAGAAGATATTGGTGGTAGTGGTGGTTATGGTAAAGTGAAGATGTTTGGTTGAAGCTAAAAGGTGTTGGTGCATTTGTTCAAATGTTATCGATGGAAATTACGAGTCTTGATTATTCCTTTCATTCTTTAATCACGTGGTCGAAGATTTGATCACCACACACAGAGAATGAAGCATCTGAAGTGCATCAAATACTTGTGTATATAGAAGAAGGATTATTATTCCATATATAGGCGGCAAAAACTTTTTGTTTTCATAAATGTCTTAATTTTAAGATTTAGAGTTTTAGTTTAAGGTTTAGAGTTTAGGGGTTTTAGTGTAGGGGCTTAGAATTTAAGGTTTATGGTTAGAATCTATGGTTTAGTTTTTAGAATAATATGGTTAGACATTTTGGTTTTAACCTATAAACCCTAAATTTTAACCCTAAACCCAAAATTCTATCAACAACCCCTAAATTCAAAACGACTACACTTAAATCCCTAAATCCTAAACAGAATCCATAAACCCTAAAATTAAGGCACTTGTAGAAACTTTGTTTACACAAACACTTGTGCATGGAATAATTACCCATATAATTGATTTCGTGGGTTGGGATGACTTTAAAGCAATCAAATCTCCATTTTCAAGTTTCGAAGTAAAACTTTGAAGATCAAGTTAATTAATCTATGCCCTAACCTCATATATTTAACAAAAAACACAGTTGTTGAGTGAAGCCAGCCCTGGTGTGATTTATATAATAAATATGGAAATTTTAATGTATGTACTTGGTGTTTAGAATCTCAATTTAAGCATTTTTATAAATATTTTAATATATTTTTTTTTATCAAAAGTATAGTTTCATTATTTTTTAAAAAATTAGTGAACATGTAAAAAATTGTAATAAGTTATAGGTTAACCTGTAACCGAACCGTCGGTTAATCGTATCTTAACGGTTAAACATTAGCGGTTAACTAATTTTTAACGGTTAGGTTATGGTTAAATGAATTCAATAACCGCTATAACGGTTAACCGACTGTTTAGGTTAAACGCTACAGTTAACCGACCATAAACACACCGAGTCCCGATTATTCATTTTATTCTTTAATTATATGGTCGAAGATTTGTTCACCACACATAGAGAATGAAACATATGAAGTGCATCAAATACTTGTGTATGTAGAAGAATGATTATTATCCCATACACATGCATCGAAAACTTTTTGTTTTCACAAACGCTTTAATTTAAAGATTTAACTTTTTTAGTTTAGGATTTATGAGTTTTAGTGTAGGATTTGAAATTTAGGGTTCATGCTTAGAATTTAGGGTTTAGGGTTAGGGTTTAGTTTTTAAGGTAATATGATTAGGGATTTAGGTTTTAACCTATAAACTCTAAATTTTAACTATGAACCCTAAATTCTATCTAACAATCCCTAAATTCAAAACTACTATACTTAAATCCCTAAACTCTAAGCGGGGCCCTAAACCCTAAAACTAAGGCTCTTATATAAACAAAATTTTCACAAGCGTTTGTGCATGGAATAATTACCCATCGAAGAATTGATTTCGTGGATTGGGATGACTTTAAAGCAATCAAATCTCCACTTTCTTTCGAAGTGAAAACTTTGAAGTTCAAGTTAGTTAATCTATGTCCTAATTACCTCAGATATTTAACAAAAAAGACAGTTGTTGAGCGGAGCCTGCCCTGGTGTGATTTATATAATAAATACCAAAAGCAGAAGTCATATCAAAGATAGACCCCATGCATGCAGCATGCTATCCAATCCAACGTCCAATTCTCCGACCAGGGCTTCACGTCCGACTGATACCAAGACAAAACTCAGCAGCTGCCTCATGCCCGGTCCCTCCATCCACCCCCCATGTCTTATGCTTATACCTGTGTCTGTTTGTGACCAAAAACCCTTTGGTTACCACGTGAAGTTCATGGAAAAGCAGGCGGCGGGCCACGTGAATTTTTGTCTAAAAAGGCAAAACCCCCATTGGAAAAAAAGGTAAAGTATCACTACAACCCTGGAGTTTTTCCTTTCGACGTGACATGTTTCGGAATTGTATGTCCTTTTAAGGGTCGATTTGTTCTTATTTGGATCAATACTGTTTATATGGATACTGCAGCCAATGCCAATGCCAATGCCAATGCCAATGGCCCATTCCTTATCCTTTTTTCCCCCAAAAGAGAGAGAAATAAATTAGCTTTGGGTTAAATGGAAGTTCTAAACCCAACGATGAACTGACCATACATACAGTAATGATATAGACGTATACATAAACATATAAAGAAAAATCTCCCTCCGTCCCGAAACGCAGCCGGGATTTGAGATGAAAAGCTAAATATAAATTTTAGAAGATGAGGAAAAAAATTCATAATTATTTTAATTTTTACAAAAAATATAAAAAGATAAAAGTAAAATAAAATTTTTCCTGCTTGGGGACAAAAGCCCCATTCTCTTAATTGATATCAATAAGGGAGCATAGAGAAGTAAAATATGAATTTATAGGTACATGCAATAGATCATATTTAAGTAATGTTTAATGTTGTGGCTGTCGTTTCTAATAATGTTGCATTTAATATTCAGATTTTGATTCTTTTTTTAAAAGTGCAGTCAAGAACAAACATTGGATAGGTTCCAGACCTGGTCAAACCCGGTGGATCTTTACTCGAAACTGGTTTTGGTGGGACTGGGACCAGATCCAAAATTTAGGTCTTGGTTGCGACCGAGACTGGATCCTGATTTTCTGGAACTAATACTCGGTGGGTACCCAATGAGACCTGGACCCGTACCAGGTACTAGTCTGTTAGGACCACTTTAGCTGATGTTTTGGTGGATGTAGGCTCAGAGTTCTTTAGTTTATTCTTTCTCTTTATGTATGAATATTATGAGTATGACTCGTTTTAAGACTTCAAACTTCAAACCTATAATATTTGTTAAGTGCGTAAAAGTACTATATTTTCCACCTTTTTTCTCATAATTATTGTTAGACTTAGGCTCATTTTTAGTTGCATTCATAGTCATTCATGCATAATTCTAAGTTTTCCTTATTGATAAGCTTGATACTACATTTTCGTTGGTCTTATGGAAAAGATGCTGCTGGTATGTGTTATTTTGTTCAGGATAGAACTGCTGTAGCAAGCAGGAATGGCCATGGCAATTAAGGAGAATTCTGAAGGGTCTACCGTGCCGATAGCCTACGATGACTGGATAAGTCCACCTAATTTGAGATAAGCACGAAAAGTAAGGGATAAATCCCAAAGATTTGGAGTTCCACGCAACATTTAAAAGAGATTAAAATTCAAGATTTATGAGGAGATTTTAAGGATAAAGATAAAAGAGATTTATTATTTCTTTTATTCAATTAATTCCAACTAAAAGTTATCCTCATCAATAAACCTAATTGAATCATCTTCTACAAATGGAGACCAAAACACAGCCTTAAGGGTGGCCGACTAGAGAGAAAAATAGGGGGCTGATCGCATATATTATTCTGGTCATTTCTATTTGATTCATGTTGGGGAATATTTCTTTTGTATTTCTTTTGCACCCAGCCATGAACTAAACTAAATTGGCTTGGGTTATTGCGTTTTTGTGGTTGTAAAAACGATTGGATTTGTTTAGGATTTTTTATTACAATTTAATTCAAAGTTTGTTCATTCTTGATTCTTATTTTGATTTTGAGTGAAATGGGAGAGGATCTTGAGAGTTATCCATTTATCTAACATCAGGAGAGTTATATTCAAGAAACGAATGAGCGTGATCTTCATTCAACAAATTGTTAATGGAGGTTAATCCATTTAAAAAATAAGATTTAGATTTTAGCGGCTAATAGGAGCGTAAGATTGGTTGTTGTTCACTCAAGGTTAACGCAGGGATGTATCACCAAGGCATGCACAATAAACTAGTGTTTCAGTTAGGGATAACTAGAAACCATTGAAGAATGCTTCACCGAGCTTTGAAGGAAGAAACCCAATTGCTACGGTAATTGAGCAATTGCTACGGTAATTGAACAATTGCCTCAGCAATCAAGTTGCCATAATAATCAATCTCCATGTCATTTCATTCGCATTCACACCACTACTCACGATAACTCAGCTTCCTCTCTTATTTGATCACAATCTCTTTTATTCACTTGCGGTTTATCTTACTTGTTATTCCCAAACACCTATCACCGCCCATTACTTCTCTTTTCAGTGCAAGGAGTTAAAAATCATAGTTTCACCAATCCCCGAGGAGACGATATATTTACTATACTATTACTTACGACGTGTATACTTGTACCATTTGCGTTGCACCCAAATCACGCAACAAGTTTTTGGCGCCATTGCCGGGGATTGGCAATAGCGACTTTGTTTTTGTCTTGTGCATTTGTTTATTTATTTTATTTTTGTGTTCGGTTTCAAGAGGATAATAACTTTGGTTTTGCATTGGTTTATGACCAGGGCAAGTCCGACAGCATCAGATTATCCATTTGATCCAGAAATCGAACATGTTTTTTGTAGACGAAGAAGAGAGTTGAGAGAAGATATGGCAAATCCACCTAATGATCCACTTGGCAATCTGAATGCCAACGGTAATCAGAATGCCGCAGCAGGAGTTGTGGTGGCCTTACTGAGTCAACCAATTATCGCACGGAATAGTCCCATCCGAGACTAATTAGAACAAAATCTTGACGGTCTCACTCCAAGAGTTGTCACACCTGAGATTCAAGCCACCCACTTTGAGTTGAAGCTGTGATGTTCAATATGATCAACACAGTTGGTCAGTTTGGCAGATCATCGACTTAGGATGCCAGACAACATCTCAAATTATTCTTAGAAATCTGTGATTCATTCAAGCAACAATGAGTCCCCGAGGACGTCCTAAGGTTGAAATTATTCCCCTATTCACTGAAAGATATGGCGAAAACATGGTTGAATAGTATCTCACTCGGATCTTTAGAATCTTAGATCGATTTGTGCCTGAGTTTCCTTTCTAGATTTAGTTTTACAAATATGACTAGTAAACTGCGTAACGACATTACTTCTTTTCGATAAGTATATGATGAGTCTATGTACGAGGCTTGAGAGCGGTACAAGGAGCTTTTACGCAAAATGTCCCATGCACAGATTCAGAGATTGGACGCAAGTAAAAATATTTTACAATTTATTCAATGCACCGACAAGGTTGATGCTAGATGCCTCAACAAATGGCACGCTTCTAGAAAAATTGTTGGGGAACGCCGGTACACCCCATGTCGCAGCAGAAAAATTATCCGGCGTAATCCACCAGTGATCCATGTACAAGGGACAAATTCAGGGTGATAAAGGATGAAACGTTACCTTAATAAATCTAGAATCTGGAAATCTATAGGGAATTTGGAATAACCAAATCGAATCTGAGTCGTCACAATAGCGTTCCGACCTCTACGCAATCCACTCGAATGAAACAAACAATATTTTCTCTTCTCTAACTATTAAAGAGGTTTTTCAAAAACCATGAATAAATGGCTGCTGGACCTTATGCCTTTATATAGCATTTAAAAACCTAATTCTAACTAAATTCAGATTCTTAAATATACAATATAATTAACCGAATATAATTAAATATGTAGAATCTGATTCTACTTTAATTAGGTTTCTTATATCTATATATATATACTTTAATAATATTTGATAATTACAATAACTTATCAAATATTAACACATATATATAAACGAAATTATCCATAATTACAATAATTATAACAATTTCAGTTTCTCACTAATTATGTGTACAACAAGTTTGTACACATGCTATCTAATCGATATTTGTTCGTTTCAATCATAGGGTGTGACCCTTGTAGGTTCATGTAACGTTAGCAGTAATATTCAGAACAATTTTAATAATACAAGCAATGTGTGGCATCTAGCAATACATCATTGCTATCTAAGTTACATGAAATCGTGGTTCGATTTAACCTTTTTCCGTGATTAACTTCTTTTATGTATTTCATCCTTTTTTCCTCATATCTAGATCGGACACAAGTCATGGATTAGTCACACTTGTATAGTACATCTAATGTTTCTTGATATCTTGAATAGACTACTATAAACGAATAATTATGATATCCCATATCAATTTATTCGAGCATGGCCATGCATTTTCTAGTCTCACTCAATCAAGTGGCCTATGATATTACTCCTATTATGTAGGAAAGATAAATCCTATCTTGATCAACCATATTTCGCTACATGGATTATGACATATCCAATATCAATCTTATAGTGTAGTCAGTTACGACACACGTTTGACCGTATCAAAATATGTCACTCACGATGTTGAAATAATGATGATCTCAAGTCTGAGGATCATACATGTAGTTATCACCATAAGCAATGTTGTGACTTTCACATAATAATCCAAGAAACATGTTCATAGCGGGTCAGTCCAGTATGTAGTTCCCTAACACATGCTTATGTATTGATTTTGACATCTCCATGTCAATGACAACACTTTGTCATCAATCAACTACATATTAGTCTTAATACATTATTGTTGTCCAAGCCCACAATAATTCTTGACTAAGGACATTCAAGAATAACTATATTATTTTAAGGACTTTATTATAATTCAGTTTATTTATAGATACACAAAATAAGACTAAAATAATAATAACAATGGTTTTATAGTAATAAACAAGATAAAATAAGTATGTCTTTTACAACCATCTCATGATTGCTCTTTGGGCATACTCCAACACAAATCAGCAGAGGGAACTTGGGAGATTTTGGACAGACTTGCCAAGAATAACTATCAGTTCCCAACCCCTAGAAGGGGAATAGTCAGGCGAAATGCCTCGGCAATTGAACTTGATTCGTCAGATACTATTTCAGCACAGTTGGCCATATTAACCAATTTAGTTAAAAATATGCAGAGACCTAAAAACACACAGGATATCAAGGTAGTAGACTCATTTTGTGATTTATATAATGGTAACCATGATTCTTCTAAGTGTCCGCATAACCCAGAATCTAGCTTTTACGTTGGAAACTACAATCGGATCAACAATGTGATGTCCAACACACACAATCCAACCTGGAGAAAGCACCCTAATTTCTCATGGAGTAACTAGAACAACGATATTAATCAGCACAGTCAGAATACACAAGAAACCGGATTCCAACAGAACATGCCACTACAACAGATGTCGCAGCAACAATCGACACCATCTAGTTCTTTGGAAAACTCTCTTAATGCTTTTATGTTAAAAACTGAATCTTATATGGCTGAGAATAGCAGTTTCATGAAAAGGACTGACGCTTTCATTAATAGGACTGAGATAAGACTACAAAACCAGGATGCAACTTTAAAATCATTAGAGACACAAGTTAGGCAATTTTCCCAGAACTTGAATATGAGACTATCGGGAAGTTTACCCAGCGATACTGAGGTCGCAATGGGAATAAGTCATGAGCAGTGTAAGGTAATTACCACTCGAAGCGGACAAAAGCCAAATATTGTACCTGCTCAGCCTATGGAGAACACTCAATCAGCAAAACAATCTTTTGTAATTGCCCCGGCAATTCCAGATGTCGCGGTAATTCCCAATAACAATTCTAAATCGGATAAGAAGGATGGAGAGATCAGAATACCACCACCATTCCCACAGATGATGAAAAGGTAGAAACAAGAGTACCAGTTCAAGAAATTCCTTGACATCTTGAAGCAAGTCCACATCAACTTGTCGTTGGTTGAAGTAATAGAACAAATGCTGAACTATGCTAAGTTCCTTAAAGACATTATCTCTAAGCGAACTATGCTAAGGGAATTTGAGACAGTTACTTTGACGGAGGGATGCATGGCAATATTGTTCAACCGAATGCTACCCAAACTGAAGGATCCTGACAGTTTTACAATACCTTGTGCAATCGAAAATCACTTTTTCAAGAAGGCTTTATGCTTTGGGGCAAGCATAAACCTTATACCGAAATCTGTTTTCCAACGATTGGGCATAGGGAAGGCGAGACCTACGACGGTTATGTTACAGCTTGCAGACAGATCTTATGTACATCTAGAGGGAAAATCGAAGATATTCTGGTAAGAGTCAATAAATTTATTTTTCTCGATGATTTTATTATTTTAGATTGTGAAGTAGATGAGTTTGCACCTATTATTCTTGAGAGACCGTTATTAGCAACATGAATGACCTTGATCAATATCGAGAAAGGAGAACTCACTACGGATGAATGACCAGCAATTCAAGTTAAATATGTTCCAGACCTTAAAGCACGCTGACTATCCAGAAGAATGCCAAGTTATACAAGCCACCACCTAATTCAATTTTGACATGGAGGAGTATTGCTACGGCAATTGCATTTCCGAACCTGAGAAACTTGAGGAGACAAATGATGAAGAGTAGAATGAAGCAAATTGGATAGTAAGTCGACCGGGTAAATATTTTGAACCTTTGGATTACTCAGGTAAGGAAGGTAAAATAAAAAAATCCTCTATTAAGCAACCTCCCATGTTAGAATTGAAACCATTTATAGGTCAATTAAAATATACTTTTTTGGGAAACGATAACACATTGCCCATAATTATTTCTTCTAAGTTGTACTTGAACAGGAAAAGAGGTTGATTGACATGTTGACTCTGCACAAAAAGGCAATAGGATGGACAATCACAGATTTGAAGGAAATTAGTTCGGCGGTATGTATGCACAAGATCCTATTGGAGGAGGATCATAAACCGTCGATTGAGGCACAAAGGAAACTTAACCCTACCATGAAAGAGGTTGTGATGAAAGAAATCATCAAATGGCTTGATGCTGGTATCATATAACTTATCTCCGACAGTACATGGGTAAGTCTGATACAATGTGTACCGGAAAAGGATGGTATAACCATGGTAAGTAACGAAATAATGAACTCATTCCGACTAGGACTGTTATTGGTTGGTGAGTTTGTATGGATTACCATAAGTTAAATAAAGCTACTAGGAAAGATCATTTTCCTTTACCCTTTATTGACCAAATGCTTGACCGTCTTGCAAGTAAACCTTTTTATTGTTTTCTTGATGGTTACTCAGGTTATAATCAAATCACAATATCACTAGAAGATCAGGAAAAGACAACCTTCACGTGCCCTTATGGTATATATGCATTTCGAAGGATGTTCAGATTATGTAATGCCCAAGCATCCTTCCAAAGATGTATGATGAAAATCTTCTCTGACATGGTGGAAGATTTCCTAGAAATCTTCATGGAGGATTTCTCGGTATTTAAAGATAGCTTTGACAATTTCCTCGGTAATTTAGAGAGGTGTTAGCACGCTGTGAGGAATCTGACCTAGTTTTAAATTTAGAAAAATGCCATTTTATGGTGGATGAAGGAATCGTGCTTGGCCACAAGATTTCATCTAAGGGAATCAAAGTAGACAAGGCCAAGGTGGACGTGATTGAAAAATTACCACCACCAAATTTAGTCAAAAAGATCTGAAATTTTCTCGAACATGTAGGTTTTTATAGAAGGTTTATTCATATTTTTTCTAAGATTTCTAAACCCTTGTGTAATTTGCTTGAACATGACAAGACCTTCAATTTTGATAATTCTTGTGTCACGTCATTTGAAGCCCTAAAGAAACAACTTGCCACGACACCTATTGTCGTTCCACCCGATTGGTCCTTACCCTTTGAACTCATGTGTGATGCAAACAATTTCGCAGTATGAGCTATTTTAGGCTAGCGGAAAGTAAAATTTTCCATTTGATATACTGCGCTAGTAAAACTCTTAATGGTGCTCAATTGAATTACACCACGACGGAAAATGAATTACTAGCAGTAGTTTTTGCATTTGACAAGTTTCGTTCCTATTTAATTGGTACAAAGGTAATTGCCCATACTGACCATTCGGCAATTAAGTATTTATTTGCTAAAAAATATGCCAAATTTTGTTTAATTCGTTGGATTTTACTTTTACAAGAGTTTGATTTTTTGGAAGGATCGAAAAATCAAATTGCTGATTACTTGTCAAGGCTGGAAGGAGGCGATAAAGATGATGACTTTTTGGAGATCCACAATGAATTCCTGGATGAGTAGATGTTAGTTGCCATGGCAACACCATGGTACGTCGATCTAGTAAACTTTTTGGTTTGTGGTATTTTACCTTATGACCTTACTCACCAAGGAAAGAAGCGGTTACGACATGATGCTAAGCATTATTATTGGGATGAGCCTCTTTTGTTTAAATAATGTGCAGATCAGGTCATAAGACGATGTATTCCCGAGGAGGAGCAGCAAAATATGCTTCAACAATGCCATTATTCACCCTATAGAGGCCATTTTGGAGGTACTCACACCGTAACCAAAGTCTTACAATCAATCTTATACTAGCCCACTCTTTAAAAGATGCACAAGAATTTTACAAGTAGTGTAATCGTTGTCAACGAATGGGGGATATCTCGAGACAACATGAGATGCCACTATAGAATATTCTTGAATTCGAGTTGTTCAATGTGTGGGGGATAGATTTCATAGGGCCCTTGCCATTCTCATTCGGAAATTTATACATTCTACTTGACGTGGACTATGTATCTAAATGGGTTGAGGCAGCTGCAGTTCCCAGAAACGATTCTAAGATCGTGCATAAATTTTTACAGAAAAACATATTCACACGATTTAGGACATCAAGGACAATTATCAGCGATGAGGGCACTCATTTCGACAATAGGTTGATTGCCAAAATGTTGGAGCGCTTTGGAGTGACACACAAAATTGCCACGACATATCACCCGCAGACAAACGAGCATGCTGAAATTTCCAATCGTGAACTAAAGATTATCGTTGAGAAGGTTGTCAATGCCTCTCGAAAGGATTGGTCTTTGAGAATTGATGCACTTTGGGCTTATCGAACAACATTCAAAATGCCCCTAGGCATGTCCCCTTATAGACTTGTCTACGGTGAGACTTGCCACCTACCGATTGATATCGAGCATAAGGTATATTGGGCTATTAAGGCAGTGAACATGGATTAGGAGAGTGCAAGGCAAAAGCGTTTATTGGACCTAAACGAGATAGAAGAATTTTGTGTCTTAGCTTATGACAATGCCCGAATCTACAAAGAGAAAACGAAGAGTTGGCATGACAAGAAGGTATTGTTGTGTCAATTCTTGCCAGGGCAATTGGTGCCCCTCTTCAATTCTCAGTTAAAACTTTTTTTGGGAAAACTGAAGTCGAGATGGCCCGGGTCGTTCAAGGTGGTACAACCTTTCTCCCATTGTGCTGTTATAATCAAGTCCACCATCGATGGACATGAGTTTAAAGTTAAGGGACAATGATTAAAGCACTATGTCGGCACTCATTTTGAACGTGACAAGGAAGTTGTTACTTTAGAAGATGCATGAATTCTTTAGTATTTTTATTCATTTTTCAGTTTATTTTTATTTTCGAACTTAATTTTATTTTGATTCAAATTTTAGTTTTTATTCTTTTTAGTTTTTATCTTTATCTTTATTTTCATTATTATTTTAGGACATTCATCTTTTATATTTATGTTTGTTTTTATTTTATTTATCTTTGTTGTTTTATTTCGTTTTTATCTTTATTTAATATTTATCTTTTTGTTTTGTTTGAATTTTAGGATAAGAGTTCAAGAGAAAGGGGAGTTGGGTTCAAGATGGATTTTCATAAAAATCTATCCCTTGGAGTGGATAATGGGATGATTTTAAGGACTTTAAACACCCATTTAAATTCTATTTACCCTAATTCTTTCCCCCTAAACCTAGCCACACACCATTTGTCTTCCGTCCAATGATAATTAGCCACATACCCAACCAATACCCTTGTTTTGTTTCTTTTTTTCTTTATTTTCTTTCCCATCATTAGTCGAGCATCCACCCATCACCTCTACCATATTTACACTCCACCATTAAACCATCAACCTTCCATCTACTTCATCTTTGTGCCTTTACTCTCCCATCATCTTTAAACTCTCAAGATTTCTTTAATTTTCTTTGTTTTCTTTCCCAATCACAACCCAACAACCTCATGGCTAAGAACCTCAAAACCATGGACAAACCAAGTTCTTCCAATGAATTTGAACCCTCATTCAGCCGGTATGTAACTCCAAACGTCAAAGAGAAATATCTCACAAAATTTGTAAGCTGAAAGGTGTGGGAAGAACAAGGATTCGATTACGCCATCTCTCATAAGAATTTTGGCCTTGATAAATTCATCTTTCAAATTATCGAGCATCACAAATGGCAAATCTTTTGCCAACAACCAAAGCCCGAAAATGTAACTTGGGTAAGAGAATTTTATTCCCATTTTTCTAACCCAAACAACCCTTGCGTTTATGTTCGTGGCAAGACAATCCTTATTGATGCCGACACGATCAACACTTATTATGGGTTGTACATTGAGAAAGATGAGCATAAGGCATTTTTCATAATATCTCGGATGAAGAAGTAGAAAAGGTGTTCAAATACCTAATGGTTGAAGGAGCTGAGTGGAACCAATGAGCCTTGAAGAGAACGACAAATCGAATTCTGTTAAAACCCGAGGCAAAATTATGGAATAATTTTATTAAGACATGCTTAATGCCTACTACCCATCACACCACGGTTTCTTATTTTTGTATTTTCTTACTACACTCTATTTTGCACAAGCACTCCATAAACATTGGCAAGATTATTTTTGATGAGATTTATGCTTGTAGTCAAAAAGATGTATGGGCATTTTTCTTTCCAAGCTTGATATCCCAACTGTGCAAGAAGGAACATGTGCCGCTTGATCCCATGGACGAGAAATTGACCATAAAAAGGGTGGACTCGGACTCAATACCTATGGATAATGGGTAAGGAACCAACAAAAGAACCAAGATTAGCAAAAAAATCCTTTGCTCCAACAATTGCCAGGGCAACTAAAAATGTTGTAGCAAGTTCCCATGCCCCACCAAACATGGATAAAATTGTTGAACTACTCCAACGGTTGGAGCAAATGGAAGCCCGACAACTATTGTTCATGCAAACATGAAAGATCAAGATGTAGCTATCCCATTTTGGAGAACAATCCTAATAACACCGTCCCTTTTCTAGTTTTCCCTATTGAATTACTCGCCACAACAATTGGAGATGTCGCGGCAACTACTACACCACAAAAGGTAAAGAACCTATGACCGAACCTACTCGAACTGAATCTTTTCATGGATTTTTAAATTCAGACGAGTCTATTTCTAAACCAATGAAGTCGCCACCGACCCACCATCAAAGTCAAGCACAAAGCGTCAAACATCAAAAAGTCACAAGGGAGGATGAATTGATTGATGATGTTGCGGAAACAAGGGTTCAAAATGCACCACCAACTACACATTGCCAACAACCGCAAACCGGCAAACAAATCAAGAAAATGGCTTGAAGAAACTTATCATTCGAGGTGACGACCTCTCCGACTAACTTGTTCGCATTCCATTTCATTTTTTTTATTATTATTGTGTCATTGCATGCATTGAAGATAATGCTTCTCTTGAGTTTGGGGTGTTGTTTTTATTAGATTGTTGCATTAGTTGCATTCATCCCATATAGTTTGCATATGTTACTTGCCATGTCTTTTACTGAATTGAACTTTCTAGACCTGTTGGGTGTTCAATGATAAATTTTTGCCAATGCACTTAACTAATAGAACCCTTAATTTTAGGACTTGCATGGAAAACAATTAGGATTTTACTATAATGTTGAATATTATTTGACACTGTTGTAACTTGTTGATTAAAAGAAACTTAGTGAACTTAGGTTGCTTTAAAAAATTATGGGTAAATTGAAATTAAAACATTGTGCTAGAGGTGCCTATCCGGCTCTAGCCTAAACTAAAATTAGATTTAAGATAATTTATTGCTAGAGGTGCCCAAAACCGGCTCTAGTTGTCATACATTAAAAATCACTAAAGGTGCCTCTAGTTGATTAATATTAAAACAAGAAATTGCTTGCTTTGCTAGAGGTGCCCGAAATTGGCTCTAGTAAACTTAAATGCCCCGATAATTAATGTGATAAAACCTATTGTTCACATGGAATCCTATTAGTCGACTTGTACACAACTTCAATGTCACAAGCATTATAGTCTAATTTCTAGTAATTTATGTGCTATCCGAAAAATTGAAAGGTAATCATACTCTGTGCCATGGTTCTGAGAATTGAAGTCAAGTACGAAGCAAGTTTTTGATGGTTGAAGTCTTGGCAAGTTATTATTAGTTTTACATTGCTTGAGGACAAGCAATAGTTTGAGTTTGGGGGTTGTTAAGTTTGTAAAAGTACTATATTTTCCACCTTTCTTCTCATAATTATTGTTAGACTTAGGCTTATTTTTAGTTGCATTCATATTCATTCATGCATAATTCTGAGTTTCCCTCATTGATAAGCTTGATACTACATTTTGGTTGGTTTTGTGGAAAAGATGCTGATGGTATGTGTTATTTTGTCCAAGATAGAATTACTGTAGCAAGCAGGAATTTCCATGGCAATTAAGGAGAATTCTGAAGGGTCTACCGTGCCAGTTGCCAACGATGACTGGATAAGTCCACCTAATTTGAGATAAGCACGAAAAGCAAGGGATAAATCCCAAAGATTTGGATTTCCATGCAACATTTAAAGGAGATTAAAATTCAAGATTTATGGGGAGTTTTTTGGGATAAAGATAAAAGAGATTTATTATTTCTTTTATTCAACTTAATTCCAACTAAAACTTATCCTCATAAACAAACTTGATTGAATCATCTTCTACAAACGGAGACCAAATCGCAGCCTTGAGGGTAGCTAACTAGAGAGAAAACAGAGGGTTGATCGCATATCTTCTTCTTGGTCATTTCTATTTGATTCATGTTGAGGAATATTTCTTTTGTATTTCTTTTGCACCCAACCATGAACTAAACTAAATTGGCTTGGGTTATTGGGTTTTGTGGTTGTGAAAACAATTGGATTTGTTTAGGATTTTGATTGCAAATTAATTCAAAGTTTGTTCATTCTTGATTCTTATTTTGATTTCAAGTGAATTGGGAGAAAATCTCGAGAGTTATCCATTTATCTAGCATCGAGAGAGTTAGATTCAAGAAATGAATGAACATGATCTTCATTCAACAAATTGTTAATTGAGGTTAATCCATCTTAGGAATAAGATTTGGATTTCAACGGCTAATAGTAGCGTAAGATCGGTTGTTGTTCACCCAAGGTTAATACAGGGATGTATCACCAAGGCATGCACAATAAAATAATGTTTTGATTAGGGATAACTAGAAGCCATTGAAGAACGCTTCGTCGAGCTTTGAAGGAAGAAACTAAGTTGCTACGAAAATTGAACAATTGCCTCAACAATCAAGTTGCCACAGTAATCAACCGCCACGTCAGTTCATTCGGCATTCACACCACTACTCACCATAACTCAGCTTAATCTCTTATTTGATCACAATCTCTTTTATTTACTTGCGATTTATCTTACATGTTATTCCCAAACACCTATCACCACCAATTACTTCTCTTTTCAGTGCAAGGAGTTAAAAATCAGAGTTTCACCAATCTCTGAGGAGAAGATATCTTTACTATACTATTACTTGCGACGCGTATACTTGCACTGTTTGCGTTGCACCCAAATCACGCAACAATATTCTGACTTTGTTATTTAATATTATTATTGGTAGTTGAAATTTTTCCCCCTACTGCTCAAATTTTTTTAATAGTAGACCAATTGACCAGGTACCTGGTACTGGTACCGATTCCCACTAGTACCAGGATCAGTTCCTAGAACCTGGGACCTGATTTGACTAGGACCAGGACCAATTCTGGGCAAACTGACCGGGTACCCGGTCTTGCCCACCCCTACTCACAATTCACAGGACAATATCTAATTTATCTATTATTTAAACTTATTAGGTCTTAAAATATAATTAGACCAAAATATTTGAGGGCATAGCTCATCCTTAATAGTTCAATCATTACTTGATTATATATTTAATAATCCGATCTGGATTAGTCTATCTATCAAAATTTATTAAATATTTCAAATTTAAAATATGGGTCTTTATCCCTTTACACCCAGACAACTTTGTCCCTAAACGGTATACTTTATCATTGTACCTAACAATTATTGATATATAGGGATTTTTTTAGTATTAACAAGTACCTTGAATTTAAATTCTTTTAGATACATTAGATTATTATTTTTCTAATAATTAACATCATTATATTAAACCATATTTAAAAATAAATATTTTCACAAATTGGGGCCTGGCTACTCTGCCCATTTAAAACAATGAATGGGCTTCATTTAAGTAATTGGGTTCCTTTAATTTTATAGTTAATTGTTTTGGCTACTAATTAATGATACTATAATACTATTCAAATGTGTATGAGATTTTTCTGGAAGGGCAATGATATCCCGGCTCAAGGGGCTAGAGTGAGTTGGGAGCAGATCTGTCATTTGCGTTCTGAGGGAGGCCTTGGTTTGAAGAGCTTGAGTTGCTGGAACAAAGCATGCCTTCTCTACTTGGTTCGAAATATTCTTGCTGGAGAAGGATCACGTTGGTTGGCCTGGTTGAATGTGTATGTTTTTAAAGGAGAAAGCTTTTGGACAGTGGTGAGCAAACCCCATTTTAGTTGGGTTGTGAAGAAACTCTTGAAATTGAGAGATGAAGCTGCAAGTCTCTTTTGTGGATTGGTCAACCTGACCAAAGTGAACACAACTTGGATATGGGAGCGGCTTCGAGATAAAGAAGCTAAGGTTGATTGGCAGAGGTTAGTATGGTTTCCTATGCATACCCCAAGACATTCCATTGTGACTTAGATGGCTATCTTGAACAGATTACCTACGCGAGATAGGCTGACTCGAATAAGGATAATTGGTGGCACTGTTTGTTTACTCTGTGAAAAAAGATTGGAGAGTAGGAATCATATTTTCTTCGAATGCACTTTTTCTGCTGCGATTTGGGTGACTATTTTGGAGAACTGTAATGTTCATAGGGATATTATGCAGTGGGATGCAGAGTTGCAGTGGGCAATTACTAGACTGAAAAGCAAATCACTAATTGTACAGATCTTGAAGTTGGCTTGGAATGCTTTCATCTACAACATTTGGTTCGAGAGAAATTACAGGCTATTCCGGGGGATTTTTAGAGCTCCTAAGGATATTGTTAGTAAGATAAAAGAGGTCATTTGTATTAAACTCCATAAGAAATGTATAGACATAACAGATAGCACCAATTCTCAGTTGTGTGCTAATTGGGGAATACATGAATATGGGTATAGGTATTTTGTTTAGTATAACAACATCTTGCTGTTTTGAGCAATAAAATGATACAACTTATCTAAAAATATATATAATAAATCCCTACCTATGTAGAGGGGAAAGAGAAAATTTACGCTTACCGGGTCTAGAACCCACAACCTAAGGGGAGGGGAAGTGTCAACTAAAAGCTTTTAACCCACAACCTAGGGGAGTGAAAATTTATAACGGTTATGCTAGTATATGTTAAGCACAATAATTTAATACAATAAAAAAATCAAATCACTGCAACAAGTTATACAAATACTCCAATAATAAATATACGATACAAACACAACACAAAAAATATTAAACACAATACAATACAAACAATAACATAAACACTTCCTAATGAATTATTAATGCATAAAAAAGTTATAGAAATTTATATAACTATTTACACATAAAACCTACACACATCACTAAACTAAAATTAATAATAAGATCTATTAATTGACTGAATATTCAAAAATACTCTTGTTATCTCATTGTGTTTGGGTTCAATATCAATATTTGTCTTAAGAATTTAAAATCTATGTTTAATAAAAAACTACAATTAACCATAAAAAATCCCTTGAACCATAGACCAATGACCCTATTTGACCCCAAGTTAAAGGCATTGCTTAGTAGGCAACCTATGTGTGAAATCTCTCAATAGAATTAACACATAAATTAACTCCATCACATTTAGGAATGACAATTTTCCTCGACCCTAATGAGTCTCGATCTGATCCGATTTAGTTGGGGTTAGAGTTTTTTCATTTTTAATCGAGGATCGAGGCATGATATATTGGGGTTTTTTATTAAAAATTTTGGCGTCAGAGTCGGGTTTAGATGAGACACGCCTTACTTTTCCCCGATATATTTACTAAAATATCTTTTTTATTTTATAACTTTTACATAGTATATTTGATATTCTATTAAGTTTTCAATCAAGACATGTTTAGATAATTTTTTTATCAAAATTTTGAGTCAGATTATGATTTTATTATATCGGTTCGAGATCAAATCATATTAAATTATAATAAAATCAAAGTTGAATCAGGATTGGATTAAAATGTCTAAATTTTGAGTCAAATTCGAGTAACAAAAAACCCACACATTTCACTTCGTTGTCATCCCTAATCACACTCTCTTATAAATATTTTTTACTATATTTTTTACAAATCCTAATTTTAGTCCTAATCATACCTAGAGAAGAGGGAAATGAGAGATTCTAGGGGAAGGAAGTGGTGCTCCTAATGGGTTTAGAACCCATAACCTAAGAAAATATGAGGAAACAAAAGTGAACAACTTGACCAACCGATCAAATGTGATTCCTCTTTGGCTTAAATGAAAAATAAGTGCCCAAACTATACAATTTTTGAACTTTAGGTGCCTAAAGTATTTTTTGTAAAAGTAGGTGCCTAAAGTTTCAACCGTTATAATTTTAGGTGCCGGAGACTTAATTTCCGTTAAAAAATCCATTACCCAATAAAAATTTGATACATGTCGTATTTTAATTTATAATTTCTTTTAATTATGTTTTGTTTTTAATCATTTAAATTTTTTCAAAAAAATATTGAAATTATGAAAATTTCTAAAATAGTCCCCAAATACCTAAATCTCAAATCCCCAAATCATCACGCGGTCGCCGCTGATCGTCGCTGCCAACCCCACCCTTTAGGTCGTCGGACCTAGCCATCCATTTCTCCTAATGTTCCGTCGCCCAAAATCGGTGAACGGTGTGCCAATCGAACATTGAACGGTGAATGTTAAAAAGTCGATTGATTACCACACTGTTCGTCGGTTTCTGGCGACAGAACGTTAGGAGAAATGGTTCTCTGGGTCCAGCGACCGAAAGGGTGGGGTGGCGACGGTAGCGATGATGATTTGGGGATTTGGGGTTTTGTTATTTTTAAAGATTTAGGGACTGATTTGAAGGTTTTTGAAAATTTTAATATTTTTTAAAAATTTTATAAATTCAAAAAATTTAAAAATATATATTATTTCCTGCCACATGTCTAGTTTTGATTGGACAATATTTTTTTAACAGTTATTGATGGTCGGGCACCTAAAATTATAATGGTTGAAACTTTAAGCACCTATTTTTACAAAAATACTTTAGGCACTTAAAGTTTAAAAGTGATATAATTTGGGCACTTATTTTTCATTTGAGCCTTCCTCTTTTCACTGCGCTTCTAAAAACAAGGTTAAACCGATGTTAAATATCAAGGCTTAACGACAAATCCAGGACCATTAGGTCTTATTTTTACCAAACTAGGACCTAAAATTCTAAATTTCCCGGACTAGAACCATTACAGTGAACTCGCCGCACATACACGGCGAGTTCCAAAATAATATTATTTTTATTCAAACTCGTCGTAGGATCCCGAAGAGTTCTGATTTTTTTAAATATATGGTTTAAAGCTTCATCAGGTGATTAACTTAATCCTAATCTGATCTCACCGTAAGGACACGACAAGTTTCAACTGGGTTAACGGCCGTAACATTGCAACATAACACTATTTGGGTAAATATGGAACTTGCCGTGGCTGGACGATGGGTTTGGTTTAAAAATAATAATATTAGAAAGAAATAAATATAAAAAGGTAAGTTTGTGGCATTTATGAAACAAAAAATTTTAACAAATAGTTGACGCATAGATGGACAATTTTGAAATTTGATTGATTTGGGTCAGTAAATTATTTATATGTATGTTAATGTTAGTCATTGTTGTTAGAATAAGTAGGTATATATATTTTTATCTCCCTACCTTAACGAGCTGGAAAAGATAATCGAGGATGATGTCTACCAAAAAACGTTTCACAAAATTAAAGTATAAAGTAGGGTAGACTGCAGCGTAGCACATACTTAGAACATCAGACGAATAACCAATGCATAAACATGAAACTACAATGATTTCAGCAGTGAAAGGTTAATCAGATTCTGGCTCGGTGTCATCGTAGTCAGTAGAGACGTCTGAAGTTAAGTTCTTTGATCCGTTGTTGTTTCTCTTGTCTGCGCCTGTACATAAAAAGATGCAACACATCAACAGCTGCATCAACATCCAGAAAAGATTGAGCTTGTTCAGTGGCTGCTACGACTGCGGATGGACCAACTTCTCTGGGTGCAGACGAACTACCTTCTCCGGCGCCTAGACCTCATGGAACATAACATATAAGTGGATCTATTTAGATCCTGCATAGTTGTGTTGGTCAAACATCTTGCGCAGGCCGTTTTCATTGCTAAGCCTCATAATGTAGTATGGTTCAGCGGCCGTCGATGTTGAATTTTATATTCCAAATAAGAATTTTTTTTTCAGTATGTTTTCTAACCTCGATTGATATCAACTGCAACAAATCATCAAGTGACATATTACTGTTGATTGTTGAGTCGAAATAGGAACCAAGAAAATAAAATGTTGCGAAAAACTTAGCCATGAATGGAGCAAAGTGTTGGTTCTACTAGTGAAATGGGCACAAGTGGAGTGTGGTTTTTATAGTAACGATAATCACGTGAAACTCGCTAAGCATGAAAGGCGAGTTTCAAAATTTCTCATATTTTATTTCAGAAGAATTAAAATCGCATTCATAAATTAGTAAACACAATAGAGTTATGAAATACAATGTAATAAAATTTCACATTATTTACGATAAGTATTTACAGTAAGCGTAAATGAAAAAATAGAAAACTTTAGAGCTATTAAACACAATGTTGTCATTGTGCTTATTTCAATGTCATTGCAATTTGATGTTGGATTATTCCGGTCGCTCGTGTTTGTAAATACACCGCTTTGTTATGATTGGTAAACCCATAAATTTCAAATGAATCAAGACCATGAATTTGGACTCATTACACAAAGTTCTCATTACAACATTAAGTTTCATAATACCTCTAAGAAAAAATAGCGATATGTCATGGTGTAAAGAGAACTTTGTGTAACTTATCTGAATCTATGGTGCATACAATATTCTTAGTTCATTTGAAATTGACGGGAATAACAAGTTTATCTCTTTAGAATAACGTAGCTCCAAAATAATTTTGACATCGTGGGTTTGACACTAATTGTGCGTAGGTAAAAAATTGGTATTTATAGGCAATTTGATGAATCTTTTGCATGCAAAACATGTAGAGGTTGAAATCGCCTTTCATGCACGGCGTGTTCTACGTATCATGTCATCCTCTCTGTATTCTTTGCAGGCAAAAGACTCATCAAATGTTCTGGCGGACGAAAGATGCATTATTTTGACTGCAATGATACACGACGTTTGTAATTTGATTTACATGCAAAGTATGTTTAGAGTGAAAAGCCCTACTATAAATAGCTTGGTAACATGATATTCGATTCTATAACACAAAAGTTAAAAAGTTTCAATTTTTTCTCATAATGCATTCCAAACAATGGTCATCTCATGTGTTGGAGGAACTTAGTTTGAATCACGAAGTTCTCCTTACAACATTAAGTGCGCACGGAGCTGATCATGGTCTTAAGGCCTAATATGTATTACTTGGAGCAACCGGAAGCCTCCATTGTGATCAAAGGGCCTTGATAGGTGGATATACCATCTTAGTTGACTCTGTTTAGCGCCCAAATCACAAGACTGATATTCTCTTTCGGCCAAGTGAAGAGGATCAGAGCCAACTAATCTCTCCAAATTTTGAAGGAGATGAGGAGGGCGTGCATTGCTCATAATAGGGCAGCTAGAAGTCATATTTTCAGCCTAATTGTACGTTGATTTACATCTCTCTTTTAATTGATGAAGGGTCAAACAGTTGCATATGCCATATTCGATACTCTCTTTTGGTCTAGTAAAGAGGATCAAGGTGAACTTTATCTCTCTGGATTTTGAGGCAGATGAGGAGGCCATGCATTGCTCATAATGGGGCTACTAGAAGTCATTTTTCAGTCCCAATTGTACACTGATTTACATCACTATCGCAAGTGATGAAGTGTCCGACAACCGTGTCGTATGAGAGATGTAATGGATGTTCTTCTTACAACATTATTGTTCCATGAAATCGCATTGTGAGAAGTATATTTCATTTATTTGTAACTATTTTGTAATATAATAAATGTATTAAGTTTTGTAATACAAGAACGCTCATGTACATTAATTTGTATCTGTCTTGTAAAATTTTAAATGTATTAAATTTTATCATCCCCTAAAAGAAATACGGTGAATATTGCTTTGAAAAGCATGCACATATTCATCTGACACCTACATTTGTGGTAGCTATAGGAAAATGGAAATGTGTCGTGACCAATTTTTAATCGGAGTGTGGAAAAATAGCCTGACGATTGATTCTTTTGAAAATCGGGTTTTTATTCATTTTAATTTAATAAATGTTGAAAATTAGGGTTTTTCCATATTAAATCCTTTATTTCATTTTGAAAACAAATTTGGAGTCACCACCGGTCACTTTGGTAGACTGGACACCATAAAAACAACCAGAGATTCTTTTTAAAATGATTTGAGTTCATGAGTCGGTTACGTGTGGGGAAGGATTAGCACCCCCACAAAAGCCCGTTACCGGTACCTTAATTAATTTCACGTGGCATTTTGGCATTCTGAATAATAATTTTAATTTAATTTAATTAATAATTATTAATTAGATTTAAATTTTAAATGGAGACATCCTTTTATAAGGAAATACATTTTATTCGAATACGAGATTAAGAACGCCCAAATACTTTAGGACACTCTTATTTGTATTCAAAATATATTTCCGATATAACGCATGATTACTTATGGCCTTGTTAATTTTAAGTTCAAACATAGAAAGACTCTAATTGATTTAATTATTTACGACTAAATGTTATTGATTTAAAAGATTTCTATGAGATAACATCCAACGAATTGGAAATTATTCATATTGAAATCAATTAATCGAATAACATTTCTATTTAATTTGTCAATTCTAATTACTTAAAGTTATAGTCCTAATTAGGGCTCTAATTATCTAAGTCATTTTCCAAATTCTAAGTGATAGTAAATATTAAATGTTTCATTTAAGAGTGTTGCCGGAATAACATATCAATACATGTGAGATACTACCCAAATTAACACTCTAAAATTTTCCATTTAATATATACTAATTTGCTACAATTATCTCCCTAATCAATTATCCAAACTTAATTAAAGAACTTTAATCTAAGGCTCTAACTGATTAAACAAATTAAGTGATTAATTGTCCGATTAATTAAACTATATGCTCAATTTTTTAAAACATGCAAACATACATTTAATTTAAATAAACATGTAATAATTAAATGAATTAAAGCTGGAAAAGGGACCAAATTGAATTAGATTGCAAATTAAGGTGCCAAATTACAATGGTTTGGGACTAAATTGAAAGAAATGTAAACTAGAGGGCCATAGTATGAAGCCCGAGATAGAAGGGCGCGGGCCATTATGGGGGTTTGCGGGCCCTGAGACCCGATCCTCGGCCTATTTAAAGACCCCTTCAACTATTTGTTTTTCCTTTTTTTCCCATTTTTTATTTCCAACTATTACATAACTCCAAATTCTCTCGGCCTAACTCTTAAAACCCATAAAACACGTTCTAAATCAGATCAAACACACATTTTCTTCTGAAATTCATCATCTGTTCATCATTTTCTTTGCATTTGATCTTCCACAAACACAAAAACCCTCCCATTCTATGTTTATTTCAATCAAACATCCAAAACTTTAAGAAATCTATCCATTGTTCTTCATCACCACCCCTTTCCAATCGATCACCACCACCTTCCAATATTTTGGCATGTTTGCCGGCCATCAGAGGCGACATCGGTCACCAACCATCATCTCCGGTTGTCTTCTCCACTCACTGTCCATACTTTGACCACCGTCTGGTCCAGCTCCAACGATCGGTCACCGTCGTGAGGCGATTTTTGGCCACCGTTTGCCACCTTCCAAAACCCTAGAAAACTTTATTTTTCCTGCTTTTTACTCTTAAAGCTAGATCTAAGCCCAGACTCAACAGAATCCTCCCATCTTCAACCATTTCCTAGTCCTAACTACCCAAACCAAACCTAAACTACCCTCTTCAACTCCATCATCGCCTTTAAATCATCTCGGCAACCAAAACTTCTCCGATAAACACAAGATAAGCCTCAGACCTTACTGTGATTTGTATTTAATTTTAGATCTAGGTTTTAATACCATTAGCTACTATTTTTTATGTTTTGAAGCTTAGATCTAACTCATTTTGTGTGTTTATATAGGAAAATGAAGAGATGAGAAGGAGATATACCTTCCGGTGAACTTCTGTGGCGGTGCGATGGTGGAGCGATCGTCTTCTCTGATGATTCTTTGCGTTTCCAGTGACTCTTCAGATTTTGGTAACCCTTCGAATTTTTTCTCTCTCCCAATTAATATCTGGTAATTATTGCACCATTATTAGCTAATGATTATGTTTTTTTCTCTCTATTTATAGTTGGCGCATATGCTGATGTCAGCAAAGTTATAATCCACATGTAATGGAAAATGGCCAATAGCAGTGTGCCACGTGGCCATTTTGGCGAGCTTTAAAAGCACAATTGGGTTGTTGTGTTTGTTTGGGGGGCAGATTAGTGTATAAATGGGCGGGGAAAAAGTATTTGGGCCTATATATTTGTATTTTGAGCTTGTAGTACCTTTTATATGTAAATGGACTCATGTATTTTAAATTTGGACATATGGACATTTTAGAAACATTTATGTACTTATATTTATATTATTTTTTTGCTATTATTATTTATACTATTCTAATATTTTGGTTTTATTTATAGTAACTATATATATATATTTAAACACTCGAACAAAATTAGGGTATTACAAAATGATAGGTGTAACTCTCCATCTATGCACGACGAGTTTGATGCAGGTTTTAGACAAATATATGCATGTTTAACTCGTGCTACATGCACTACGCATATTCCCCTATAAATAGTCATGAGAACTAATGCTCGAGTATACAAAAAATGTTCAACAATGTTAAATCTTCTTTTACATACCATATACCATATGTCAATTTTTCCACATGCGTGTATCTATTAACATTTTCTCAAAAAAAGTTAAATGTATCATTCACTTTTATAAAGTTCTTCTTACAATATTAATTATGCTATACAGTCAGCCGCATAGCTACATCGTTTAGAGCTTCTCTTCTTGAGTCACCTTTGCCAAAAACGTTAACGACATCACCTTAATTTTATGCTATGCAGATTGACTGGTGCCTTGGAGTACTGTAGTCTGCCATGAAAGGCTCAACTGGATAAACAAAAAAATGGTGGCAACATCGATGGTGTTATCCTCAATTACGTGCACGAAGGAGAAATATAGATTGACTAGTGCCTTGGAGCAGTGCAATCCGTCTATTCACTTTTACGAAGTTCTTCTTACAACATTAATTTGTAGAAGACATGGTAGAACAACTGTCAGTTCCTTGTAATTGGCAATGTCATCACTAAACCACAATTTTGCGGCATCTACCTCAATGATGCAAGGCTTTGGCAAACGAATGCCTTTAACAACTGTGCAACACACATTACGTACACAGAGTTTTCTTTACAGCATTAATGATGATGAAACACAAATGTTTCCTTTGGGCCACAACTGTGAATTTTGCCGCGTAGCTATATCTTTAGGAGCATTTTCTACTTAAGTGTAAATTTTCAACGCACAATTTAATATTTTGACATGTAGGGACTAAACAATAAAGTTTCATAACTTTAGGGACCTATTTTGTTGTTTTTAAAAAAATCATAGGCGGAATAATCATCAATGTGTTTAAAATAAAAACTTCATGATTTATCTATGGTACATGTGTTTATCTATGGGACGGTGTGTCTGCCATTCATTCGCTCATTCGAAAAATACTCCAAATCTTGCCTTGAAAAGCATACCACAATGACTTCCATAAGGGTGTTTAGGAAACTTTTTCACCGCATTTGGATGTTTTTTGGGCTGCGTTTTTTGCCACTATTACGTACATGTATTTATCTATAGGATGGCGTGTCTACGTTCGTTCGCGCATTCGAAAAACGCTCTGAATCTTGCCTTGAAAAGCCTACTATGATAACTTCCATAGAAGTATTTAGGCAACTTCTTTGCCGTGTTTGGATGTTTTTTGGGTTGCATTTTTTTGCCACCATTACGTACATATGTTTATCTATGGGACAGCATGTCCACCATTCGTTCGCGGATTCAAAAAACACTTCGAATCTTGCCTTGAAAAGCCTACTATGATGACTATAATGGTGTTTAGACAACTTTTTTTCCGTGTTCGGATGTTTTTTGGGCTACATTTTTCTTACCACCATATCATCATGTGTTTATCTATGGGACGGCGTGTCCGTCGTTCATTCGCTCATTCGAAAAACGCTCTGAATCTTGCCTTGAAAAGCCTACCATAATGACATCCATAGAGGTTTTAGGCAACTTTTTTGCCGTGTTCGGATGTTTTTGGGCCACATTTTTTTGCCACCGTTGTTAGAGTATGCCCAAAGACCAATCATAAGATGATTGTAAATGACATTTGTTTTTACCTTGTTCATTCATAAAAAGGCATTGCCATTATTATTTTCAGTTATAATTTTACGTGCATAAATAAACTGAATTATAATAAAATCCTTAGAATAATATGATTATTCTTAAATGTTCTTAGTTGAGTATTATTGTGGGAATTGACAACAATAATGCATTAAGACTAATATGTAGTTGATTGATGACAAAGCGTTGTCATTAACATGGAGATGTCAAAATCAATACATAATTATGTGTTAGAGAACGACATACTGGACTGACCCGCTATGAGCATGGTTCTTGAATTATTATGTGACAGTTACATCATTTCTCATAGTGATAACTACATGTATGATCCCCATACTTGCGATCATCGTTATTTCAACATCGTGAGTGACATATTTTGATACAGTCAAACGTGTGTCGTAACTGACTACTCTATAAAGATTGATATTGGATATATCACAATCTATGTAGTGGGATATGGTTGATCAAGATAGGATTTGTCCCTCCTACATAATAGGAGTAATATCGTAGGCCACTTGATTGAGTGAGACTAGAAATACATGGTCATGCTCGAATAAGTTGATATGAGATATCATAGTTATTCGTTTATAATAGTCTACTCAAGATATCAAGAAATATTAGATGGACTATACAAGTGAGACTGTTCCATGGCTTGTGTCCAATCTATATATAAAGGAAAAAAGGATGTAATACATGAAAAAAAGTTAATCACGAAAAAGTTATGTCAAATAATGATTTCTTGTAACTTAGGTGACAATGACATTTTGCTAGATGTCACTCATTGTTTGTAATATTAGAAATGTTCTAATATTTACTACTAACGTTATATGAACCTACAGGGTCACACTTACGGTTGAAATGAGCATATATTAAATGAATTATATATGTACAAATTTTTTGTACACAAATTTAGTTAAATTAATATATATTTGATATATATATAATTTAACTATTAGATAAATATTAAAAGAAAATAATTATTAAAATTATGACTCTTTAATATATATAAATAATATAATTTGATTTAAATTAATATATATATTGAAATCCTAATTAAAGTTGAATTGGGATTATATATATTTAATATATATATTGAAATCCTAATTAAGTTGAATTGAGATTATATATATTTAATATATATATATATTGAAATCCTAATTAAAGTTAAATTAGGATTATATATATTAATATATATATATATATATATATATTGAAATCCTAATATGAGTTGAATTAGGATTTCAAATGCTATATAAAGGCATGAGAGATCTAGAAATCATTAATGCTTTTGAAAAAACCCTCTAAATAGTTTAAAGAGTTTTATATGCTCGTTTCAATTGGGTGAACTATGTAGAGGTCGGAGCATTATCAATGCAGCTTAGGAATCGACATCGTGGAATCGTGATTGGATATCTATCTCCTCCAAATTCAGAATTCCATATTTTAAACAGGTAATTCTTCGCCCTTATTCACCCTAATTCATTCCTCGTACATGAATCTCTGGTGGTAATCGCCGGATAATTTTTCCGCTATGCCATAGGGTGTATCTGCGTGACCCAACAATAGTACCAGAGCCACTTGTACGATACAAAATAGGATTTTAATTTCTTGGGTGATGTAATCATATGAGATACATGTTATTTTTTATTTATTCAGCGAATATATGATATTTTTTCGAGCAAATCTATTCAATCACAGTTAATCTGTTAATCTAGTTAAAAGATGTTCCTAAGATCGATGATTAAGAGTTAATCATCATGATATTTGTCGATAGGGTTTGAAATATTATATGTTAATTTTTAACATATTCAAAATATAGTTTTAGGGTTTTAGATGTTAAGTGTTAACATACGCGAAATATAGTTATATATTAGACTAATGTTAGTCTATAGATTTCGTGTGGGAAAGTAATAAGAGTTGTTTCAGTAAAAACCTCGTAGATTTTAAAATCCTGAAAAACACGATAATGTTGATAAAAGTTATCAAATCGTGAGGTTTTTATACAGGAATTAAGATGCTAATCTTTAAAAATTCCCCGCCGCTAACCAAGCAGCGGCAACCCCGCCGGCAGCTACGGGGCCGTCGAAACCTCACAAGGGGCTTGACACATGCATAGGAACAATCTGGTAAGACTTTAATAACAAACCGCGTCGTTATTATGTTTGATATGCATGGTGTTTGGAATGCATGGTTATAGCCCAATAGCTCATTTAGTTTTATTTATAAGGTTTTATAAATACGACCTGCGTGCTGTGTCTTTCTCTACTTCTATTGTAATTTTCTTCTCATCTTACTACCTCGTATGTAAAATGAGTTTCTGAAATTGTAATCTATACGAAGAAGCATGGACCATAGGAATATAAGTGTGGGCCGACATAAAGATGCTTGAGAAGTTTTTTTATCCTTAGAATAATTTGGTTCTCCCATTGACTTGGGACGTGACACCTTAGGATATGGGCTATAACTATTGCATTCATATTTACTACTTTTTATATATGTGATAAAATGAATGTATGAGATGCATGCTAGTTAATTGATAAGATCATATGTTAAATGGTGAGATAATATTCACGAAACCTCAATAAAATATTAAGTCTTTTATTGATTCCCAATGTTAACCCTCGTTAAAGTCTATATTGATACAATGTAGGTTCTTTTAAAGCGAGGTACTTGTATCTATCTTGGCCAAACGCGAAGAATAAGCAAGTGATATTCGTTGGTTGTAACATTGGTTAAAGACTTAACTAGGTTACTCTAATAGGATTAGAAACCTAAAGGTTGGTTATTTGGACAACAATAAGATGGTTATGAACAAGAGTTGTTCACCAAATGAAGGAGTTACATGAGATGTAATTAGCAAGTGTTGCTTATCTAGATATACCATAATCTTAAGAGAAAGCCAAAGCTGACTTAAGAGAATGTGAAATTTGGATCCTTTCCCAGTAGAAAAACCTTACATAAAGTATTTTCAACATTAATATTTGAGGGTTATTAATTTTAATAAAAGTAGTGGGAGTATCAAGTCTTTTTATAAGCAAACATGGTAATGTACTCAAAATCCATATTTTATTGTTGTAGACTTATTATACAAATTTGTTATCATTGCGATCGGTCATTGAGAATGACAAGTTGAATGGCGTAAACTACCTTGACTGGCCACTGGAAGGAAAATGTTTCCATTTGTAATAAGACGTGTCATTGTAAAAGGAACTGCTACTTGTTGGGTATTGGATACCGGTTGTGGTTCTCATATTTGTACATTTGTATAAGGACTACAAAAGAGTAGAAATTTGAGAAAATGAGAGGTGGACCTACAGGTTGGTAATAGAGCAAGAATTGCTGCATTAGCTATAGGAACATATACTTTATCGTTGCCTAGTAAACTTAATTTATGTTTAGAGGATTGTTATTTTGTGTCTAGTTTGACTAAAACATCATTTCGACTTCTTGTTTAGACAAGATTGGTTTTGAGATAATTATTAAGAATAATTGTTGTTCTTTTATCTCGATAATGTTTTCTATGGTGTGACACAATTAATAAATGGCCTCTATATTTTGGATCAAGAGAATTCCATTTACAACATAAATACGAAATGGTCAAAACAAATGACTCTAATCAAACTCATCTTTGGCATTGTCACTTAGGTCACATAAGTGAAAAACACATTTCAAAACTTCATAAAGATGGATTTTTGGATTCATTTGTTTTCGAACAACTTGATGTATGTGAGCCTTGCTTATTGGGAAAGATGACCAAGGCTTCTTCTAATGGTAAAAGTGAGCGATCAAGTGATTTATTGGGATTAATACATAATGATGTATGTGGACCAATGAATACACAAGCCAAAAGAATTAGGCCACTTGATTGAGTGAGACTAAAAATGCATGGACATGCTCGAATAAGTTGATATGAGATATCATAGTTATTTGTTTATAATAGTGTACTCAAGATATCAAAAAATATTAGATGGACTATACAAGTGTGACTGTTCCATGACTAGTGTCCAATCTATATATAAAGGACAAAATGATGCAATACATGAAAAAGAGTTAATCACGAAAAAGTTATGTCGAATCATGATTTCTTGTAACTTAGGTGACAATGACATATTGCTAGATGTCACTCATTATTTGTAATATTAGAAATGTTCTAAAATTTACTACTAACGTTACATGAACCTACAGGTCACACCCATGGTTGAAATGAGCATATATTAAACGAATTATGTATGTACAAATTTTTTGTACACGAATTTAGTTAAACTAATATAGATTTGATATATATAATTTAACTATTGGATAAATATTAAAAGAAAATAATTATTGTAATTATGACTCTTTTAATATATATAAATAATATAATTCGATTTAAATTAATATATATTGAAATCCTAATTAAAGTTAAATTGAGAATATATATATTTAAATCCTAATTAGTTGAATTGGGATTATATATATTAGTATATATTGAAATCCTAATTAAAGTTGAATTGGGATTACATATATTAATATATATTGAAATCCTAATTAAAGTTGAATTGAGATTATATATATTAATATATATTGAAATCCTAATTAAAGTTGAATTGGGATTATATATATTTAATATATATTTAAATCCTAATTAAGTTGAATTGAGATTATATTTATTATATATATATTTGAAATCCTAATTAAAGTTAAATTAGGATTATATATATTAATATATATTGAAATCCTAATATGTGTTGAATTAAGATTTCAAAGGTTATATAAAGGCATGAGAGATCTAGCAATCATTAATGCTTTTGAAAAAACCCTCTAAATACTTTAGAGAGTTTTATATGCTCGTTTTAATTGGGTGAACTACCAAGAGGTCTGAGCGTTATCGTTGCGGCTTAGGAATCGACATCGTGGAATCGTGATTAGATATCTATCTCCTCCAAATTCAGAATTCCAGATTTTAAAAAGGTAATTCTTCACCCTTATTCACCCTGATTCGTTCCTCATACATGAATCTTTGGTGGTAAACGCTGGATAATTTTTTCGCTACGCCATGGGGTGTACTGGCGCGACCCAACAACCGTTACGTACATACGTTATCTATGGGACATCGTGTTCACCGTTTGTTCGCGAATTCGAAAAATGATCCGAATCTTCCCTTGAAAAATATGAATATATTCGGTTGAAACACAGATGCATGAAATGGAAATGATAGGTGCAACTCGCCGTCCATGCACGGAGAATTTGATAAAACTCACCGTGCGTGGACGACAAGTTGCACTTTTCATTTTCATTTCCATTTTCTGCATCTACCACAGATACAACTTTTGGATAAATATATACAGCTTTCAGATGAATATATGCATGCCTAACTCATGCTACATGCACTGCGTATATTCCCCTATAAATAGTCATAAGAAATAATGTTTGAGTATACAAAAAAATTGACAAATGTCAGTTTTCTTCCAATGTGTCAATCTATATACTTTTTTCTCAAAAAAATTAAATGTATAATTCATTTTTATAAAGTTCTTCTTACAACATTAATTACGCTATACAGTCATTCGTGTAGCTCCTTCGTTAAGCGCATTTGCACCTGAGTCATCTGCCGCAAAAGCCTCACCTAGATTAATAAACACTAGAGGTCTCATGCATCAAAGGCCTTTAGATGATAGTGCTAGCCTCATAAATGTATGGCATGTGACCTCGTGTATGCAGTGTCGTCTCCGCCTTGTACAACATTCTTGTTTAGATTCTAGAGAAATCAGTTGAACAACATAATTCAAGTCCTCTGAGAAAGTTGAAAATTTCCCATCACTAACTGAAACCAGTGTTCCTTTTGCAACTTGTTTATTGAACTCCGACATTGATACTTTTGAAATAACCATATTAGGAATCCCTACTATTTTCCGCTTATCATATCAATATCTATATCAACAGCCTCACTGCTATCCGCATTGGCATTAGCATTATCATGCATATAAGACACCAATGAAGTAAGTTCCACCAATGAAGCTCTCCTTATAACATTAAGTATGTTGAGTAAGTGTCAGCGTACCAATTTCAATGTGAGTCTCAACATGGACTTCTTATCGGGATGAAGTATTACACAGCTTCATAAAGATGTAGCTAGTCATGGTCAACGACTCTATGGTTAATCCATGCAGCACCCATATGCTTCCATAATGAAAATAGAAGTATTGTGACTGATATTCCATGCTGATGGCCCTCTTCTACAAGAAACAACCCACCACAGATCAAAAAAGTGGGAGTTCATGTGAAAATGATTGATTTCATTAATTGTTATGTACTTACATCACGAGAAATATAATTTTAACCATTTTTTAATATGGTGAATGATTACATGTATTCAATTTCATATTTACTTTTATTTTTGTATAATGCCAAAAGTCGAAAACAACGAGTCAGACATGTCATCTCCATGCCCATGCACTTGTATTCGAATGCAAGCTATATGCCCGACGAGTTTAAGCGCACCTATAAATAGCTCTGAAAACTAATGTTAGATTATACAATTTTTTTAAAAATGTTGAATCTTTTTTTCCACACCATACCTTCATTTCTGATTTTTATATGTTGGTTTTCTTCTACGTGTGTTTATCTATTACAACTATTACTTTTTGCTCAAAAAAGTTAAATGTATCATTCATTGAACATACTCGGACCAGCTCCCCCAACACTGCCCAAGAATATAGGACCTGACATGGACTTTGTCGATATTAACAATGTCATGTACTCCACATCATGATGCAGCATATCATGATATTAAGATTGCGGGAGCATGGGAGCATAATCTCAGGCACATAAACACCTTTAGAATTACATGTAGATCCTTGCGCTTGTGCTATAAATCCTTGTCCTCAACTGCCCCAAATACCAAGTCCACATCTCTATGCGCTTGCTTCATATGGAGTATAATTTCATGTCCCTTATGTAATTTTTATAGATTGATTCTAACTCGGGGACCCATATGACGATGGAAAAGAGCCAAAATTAGACGCTAAAAATAGAGGTTTTGGTTCTAGTTCAACCTCTCTTCAGTTGTGTCCATCTCTACCTCTAGATCTACCTCTCCCACCCCTGGATCTGGCTCTTGATGATCCCGCACCCGATGACGACTCACTCGATGCTTCATGAGCTTGTCGGACTTAAAAATAAGGAAAACATCATATTGGACTTAGGTCGTCAAGTACAGTTCTTGTTTACAACAAACCATTGATGGTATTTAGAAATCGAGAAATCAAAATCATCTGCTCGAATAGGAACACGGGAGGCAATATGTTTGACCTTTCATGCCAATATGCTATGTATGAAGAACGTTTGGTAGGCCAATCTGCTTCACTTTTACCATGTGAGTCAACCCTTTCAAATTCATCCATGTTGAGCGGATCCTCTAGCACATGCTGGTGGTATCCAAACTGCCTAAGGACCCGATTGCCGTAAAACATATCAATAATCGTGAAAAGTAGCAACGGTATTACAGAACACCAATTTTTGGCATCTTTGTGCGTATGGCTCGGAATCACCGCTCGACAATCATCATCCAAATATGACATCCATTGGAACTGCAATGATTCGTCTATTAGAGAATCATTCGCATATAAATTAATATAGTTTTGCAACTAACAACGAAAACCAAATTAGACATTAGAAATGGGATAGAAATTAGAAATTTGCATTACCTGATCTTAGTAGTAGAGGTCAATATTCGTTCTAACTTTGAGGATTAAATTGGTCTGGGACACATTCTTTTTGAATTTTTGGCCTCATCTATATAATACAAATACATAGATACAACATGGTTTCCTTAAACAACATTTAAAATAATTGTGGGAATAAACATTATTACCTTGAAGCAAGTGGGAATTCATATGGAGCATCGCAAATTGGTGCCACGAATAGAAGCCTATACCAGGCCCATGATTGAAATAGTACCACATACCTACCAATATCTCTCATTGACGACTGTTTGGGTCATTGACTTGCACAATTCGCAGTAGAGCTAATATTGTAAATCCTCAACTGTAACTTCTTCCTTCGAACGAAGTATTCAAGAATACGAGGTGCTGCGTGTGCATGTGGGAAGTTGATTTGTTTGGCATTAACATCCCACCGATAAGGCACAATATTTATACCCAAGCAGTGTTTGCAACTTCTACCGCTGTGGAATTTTGATCCATTTGAAACACATTCTTGAGCCACGTTATCTTCACTCGTTTGCCATTTATATCTCGGGCCTATGGTACCTTCCCCAAATACTACATACAATGATATTAAGGAATATAGTTGTTACACGCAATGACTGGAATGCCCAAAATTGAACACTAAGATGCATAGAAACATCTTCAAGGGTGATTGTGCACTCCTCGCACGGTATGTGGAAGGTGTGTGTCTCTGGTCTCCCACGCTCCACCAATCCATTAATCAACAAAGGCATGTGTCAAAGTTACGAATCTTTGCCGCGTAACTAAATCCAACTGTCTATATAAATCCACTAATTTCCATGCTTGGCGAATCATTTTATAGCAACCGAGGCCGAAATAGTGTCCCCTCCATCTACAAACACAAGATTTAAATCTAATTACTATTTTACCTTTTACAAACAACAAATTAAAATTCATAAAAAATTAATTAATTAACTAATACCAATAAGTCCATGTTGTTCGTGATGTGCTCTTCTTCACATCTTAACAACGTGTTGAGAAAATATTTTGATATAACAATTATGTGAAAAAAATTGGACTTGCTTAAAGATTTCAAAAATAATGCAAAAGTCCTCAAAACTTGAAAATATGTTTAAAATGTTTTGACTTTGCACTTATATCGAATATACATTTAAAAGTCAACAATTAGATAAAATTGGGGGTTTTAAGTAAAAGTTTCGAAACCTTCCCTATAAGGCTTTGAAACCTTTCGGGCTGAATGGCCTGAAATTGAAACCTTAGCAAAGGTTTCGAAAACATGGCTCTATAACGGCTATATTTTTCAAATCTTCCTTAAGATTTCGAAACCTCTGTGCAAGTGGGAATTTAAAGCTCGACTTTATGACTTTCCAACAGCTCCAAAACATCCCTAACGGCCATAAATGGCTAGAATATTATTCCATACTATAAAAGCAAGCTTGGGACACTTGAAGATGGCAAGAGAATACATCCAAGCATCATGATCAAGAGAAATTAGCTTTCAAGTCTTATTTCATTATTTCTCTTGTATATAGTGTATAGAGAGTGTTTTAATTGCTTTTATTCTTTACACTTTTGTGAGCTTAATTATTGTAAACACCCACCTTGTGAGGTTTTCATTGGTTACACAAATTATCTTGTAAAAGGGAAAAGGTTTAGCCTAAGGAAAAACTAGAGTGGTTCTATCTTAGCCATTGAAAAGATATGGTTGTAAGGTTATCCATTTGGCCTCAAAAGAAAGAATTTATAGTAGTGAATTGGAAAATTCTTAATGGTGTACTAATATAGTGGATGTAGACTCCATTGAGGGAGTTGAACCACTATAAATCCTCTTACGATTTTCTATCTTTGCAATTAGTTTCCACCGTTCTTTAAAATTCCAATTCACCCCCTATTGGCTTTACTCGATCAATTGCTACACTCATCAATTGGTATCAAAGCCTCATTTCCATCAAAGGTTTCACAACCAGGAGTAAAGATCGATTGCTCGAAGTTCATTGATTCAAATTTTTGAATGGCTAGATTTAAAGAAGGCCGCTCTATCTCGTGTCCTCCTCTCTTCAAATGAGATTTTTACTTTTAATGGAGCAATGTCATTAAGTATTTCCTCAAAGCACTTGATTTTTTGGTTTGGGAAATCATTGAAGATGGATACTTGGAAGCTCATAAGAAGAAGAAGAAGAAGAAGAAGAAGAAGTGCAAATGACACGAAGGCTAAGCTAAACGCAAAGGCGATGCACATTCTTCTTTGTGCCCTAAATGAAGAAATTTCCAAGAAGTTATCCCTATCCACAAGTGCTAAAGAAATTTTGGAGAAGCTTGAAAATTTTTATGGGAAAAAAGAAAAGAAAGATGAAGTCTCATCAAGTGCTAACCCCCTCTCATCTACAAAGGTGAATGGTGTTTTGGCTTTCAATGAGCCAAAGGTATCTTCTAACTCTAGCAATTCAAATTATTATTCATTTGATGAGTTACAAGATGCTTTTGATGAATTATTTTTGGAATTTGAGACCATGAATTTCAAATTTAAGAAAATAATTTCAAAACTTAAATTTGGAAATGATTTTCTTTTGAAAACTAAATTGAATTTTGTAAAACAAAATGTGATTTTGAAAAATGATTTAGAGTTTTCAAAATTGGAAATGAAATTTTGGAAAAAGAAAATTTTGATTTGAAAGTTAAGCTTGAAAGCTTAACAAAAGCAAATGAAATTATTTCTAATAATTCATCTCATGCCATAATGACAAAATGCTCACATTGTCATTATCATGGTCATTCTTTGCATATTTGTCCTATAAAGAAAAGAAAATCTTATAGGGTTAGACAAATATGGGTTCCGAAGGGAACTAGGGACATTGAAACTAATGTCAAATGATCCAAAGAAATTTAGATACCAAAAATCAAGTAAATATTTTATAGGTGTGTTGGAGCAATGGAAAGAAATGCAAAGACATGGAAATGCTCTAGTCACACAAGTGAAGAAAATGGGTAACCTCTAAGCCTAATGTTTTTAATTCTATATTTTTGGTTATCTATTTTTGATTTATTAATGTTCATGCATTTATGCGTTTTTTATTTTAATATCTAAATAGCATGACATTTTGTAATGCTTTATGCATATATGCTTTAACATATTTCATTCATATGTTTGCATAAAGTTTTAAAGTCTTGGATAAATTAAATTCCACGTGTTCTAATTTGATTTGATTCAATGATGAAATTCAATCTCTTAAGTGTCAAAACTTGTGCTAAAATTTTAATGGAATACTTTAGTAAGGGGGAGTTTTATTTTTCAAATGCTTTGTACTTAAACTTTTTTTATTTTTAACTTACTCTCCATTGTTATTATATACTATAAAGATTTGAATTATTTTGATATAACAAAAAAGGGAGAAGTAAGTGAAAAATTAAGGGGAGCTTTTGTAAAAAAATAATTTTTCAAAGAAGTTTTGTTATATCAAAAAGGAGAGATTGTTGAGAAAATATTTTGATACAACAATTATGTGAAAAATGTTTTGGACTTGTTTAAAGATTTCAAAAATAATTCAATAGTCCTCAAAACTTGAAAAATATGTTTAAAATGTTTTGACTTTACACATATATCGAATATACATTTAAAAGTCAACAATTAGACAAAATTGGGTTTTTCAAGTGAAAGTTTCAAAACCTTCCCTATAAGGTTTCGAAACCTTTCGGGCAAAACGGCCTGTAATTGAAACCTTAGCAAAGGTTTCAAAACCATGGCTCTATAACGGATATATTTTTCAAATCTTCCTTAAGGTTTTGAAACCTCTAGTAAAGGTTTCGAAACCTCTGTGCAGGTGGGAATTTAAAGCTCGACTTTATGACTTTCCAACGGCTCCAAAACATCTCCAACGGCCATAAACGGCTAGAATATCATTCCACACTATAAAAGCAAGCTTACGACACTTGAAGATGGCAAGAGAACACATTCAAGCATCATGATCAAGAGAAATTAGCTTTCAAGTCTTATTTCATCATTTCTCTTGTATATAGTGTATAGAGAGTGTTTTAATTGTTTTTATTCTTTACACTCTTGTGAGCTTAATTCTTATAAACACCCATCTTGTGAGGTTTTCATTGTTTACACAAATTACATTGTAAAAGGGAGAGGTTCTAGTTTAGTCTAAGGAAAAACTAGAGTGGTTCTATCTTAGCCATTGAAAAGATAGGGTTGTAAGGTTATCCCTTTGGCCTCAAAAGGAAGAATTCATGGTAGTGAATTGGAAAATTTTTAGTGGTGTGCTAAGGTAGTGGATGTAAACTCAGTTGGGTAGTCGAACCACTCTAAAATCATCGTGCAAAATTGTCCATTATTTTTCGGTTTTAGCCAATTCATTCGAGAAGCAATTTTAACCCTCTTAGCGGATTTGGTTGATCAATTTCGAGCCTAACACAATGCCATTTTTTCCAACAATTCTGTGCCAAAAAACTTAAACCGTAACAACTCAATCGAATAACAAAATTTTAAAAAAATGACTCACAAACACCATAATCTAAAAACTCAAAAAATCGTTACCTTGATTCTTCCAAAAAAAATTTTGTTGTTGATTTTTTGGGGCTCTACGAAAATCACACGGCTTAACAATCTCAATTGTTTTGCTCAAACTAAAGATGTTGAAGAATATTTAGCTGCTCAACACTCTACACCAAACTTCCTATTTATACTACACAACAAAAACTCTAACTTGAAAAATATGATCGTTGGTTAACGGATAGAAAATGAAACTCGCCAAGTACGGTGTTATGTTGCAACGTCACGACCGCTGTTAACCCCGATAAAACTCGTTGTGCTCCTACGACGAGTTCTGTTTAGGATTAGATTAATCTTTTAATTAAGATTTAAATCGGATATTTATTAAAAAAAATGGAACTCGTCGTGCTTCTACGACGAGTTTGAATAAAAAATAATATTCACGACGAGTTTGAATAAAAAATAATATTGTTTTTGAATTCGTCGTGCATGTGCGGCGAGTTCATTGTAATGGTGCTAGTCCAAAAAATATAGAATTTTGGATCTTACTTTAGTAAAAGTAGGACCTAATGGCTGTAGAAATTAGGGGTGTTCAAAAATATTTGATCCGATTATCTGTTGATCCAATCTGAAAATGTGGATATCTGGTCCTATTTTTATTTTCGAATCGGATATCTGATCTGATATTTTATTTTTGGATCGGATACGAATCACAATATTTCAAGTTTCGGATTATCCAAAAATCCGAAATATCTGAAAATTTAAAATTTATAGATATAAATCTTGTTATATATAGTAATTTAATGCTTGTTATATCTGTAATTCGAAAAATAAAAATTTTCATAGATGTTAATCTTGTTATATTTGACAATTTGTTAATTTTTGTATTCGAAAATCCAAAATTTTCATACATACGACCGTCAAATTCAAAAACAAATACTTAAATAAAATTATATATTCAATAACCGAATATCCGATCCGAGTATTCGATATCTAAATATTCGATTCTTTCCGAATTGGATACAAATCGCTATTTTACATATTTAAAATTTTCAAATATCTGAATTTTCAGATCAAAACCGATCTCGTATCCGAAAATAAACAGCCCTAGTAAAAATGTCTTTAAGCCAAATATCAAAAGCAGAAATCAAATCAAAGATAGATGTTTTTTGGTATAGACCGACCCCATGCTTGCTATCCAATCCAAACGTCAAATTCTCCAAGCAGGGTTTGACATCCGACTGACACCAAAACGAAGCTCAACAACAGCTGCCTCGTGCTCGGTCCCTCCATCCACCCCCCATGCGTCATGCATATCGTGTGAGAGCAAAAACCCTTTGGTCACCACACCAAGTTCATGAAAAAGCAGGCTGTGTGCCACGTGAATTCTTGGCCAAAAACCCATTGCAAAAAAGTATTAGTACAACCCTGGGGTTTTTTCTTTCGACGCGACAGGTTTTGGAATTGCATGTTCTTTTTATGTGTCCATTTGTTCTTATCAAGAAAGAGATGAAATTGGCTTTGGGTTAACAACAATGGAAGTTCTTACATTAGTGATATATGTGCATATTATTACGGGTCATTACTCTCTTCTTAAAAGTATGTCTGATAAAATGTGCAGCGCCATCATATTTATATCCTAAAACTTTCATTTTTCTTTTTGATGTAAAATTAATGTCTCAATTTTTTCAGACATGATATTAGCTGGTCGTCTGTGACAATATACATATATATATATATATATATATATATATATATATATAAAGAAAAATCTTCCACCACCATTTTCTTAATTGATATAAATAATGGAGCATAGAAAAGTAAAATATGGATATGTTGGTATATGCAATAGAACATATATAGATTACGTTTAAGTTTGTAGTTGTTCTTTCTAGTAAGCCATCTTTAATATTTAAATTTAAAATTTTAAGAATATAATATATTTTATTATTGTACCCAAAGAATAAAGATCGTTAATATATAGAGAGATTTTTTTGGATCATAAATATAGAGAGAGATTTGTTTTAATATTAACACATGCCTTGAATTTAAATTTCTTTCTGATACATTAGCTTTTTTTTCTCTTTCTAATATTTAACAACGTTATATTAAACCATATTTAGAGATAAATATTTTCACAAAAATTGGAGGCCTAGCTACTCAGCCCATTCAAAACAATGCGTGGGCTTCATTTAAGTAATTGGGTTTCTTTAATTGTATAGTTAGTTTTTTGGATACTAATTAATGATACTAGAATGCTGTTTTTTTTTTAATTTTCATTATTTTTTAAATAATATTTTTTGAATTGATCTAAAGTTAATTTAAATTTATATGATAAAAATCATTCACTTTTCTACTAGGACACTTGTTGGGTTCTTTTTTAAATAATATTCATATTAGTTATATTAATATATGGTAAATTCTTAAATAAAAATTTAAAATCAAATCATTATAATAAATTGTAAAAAATATACGATCTTAACATGAAAAAAATAAACACAATAAAATACATGAAAAATAACATAAATACAACATGATGAATTATTAATGCAGAAAAGGTCAGGAAAAATTTTCTTTACACGACCATTTACGTAAGCAGAGATGGAGCCAAGATTTGGGTTTAGAGGTGGCAAAATATAAATGTTTGAAAGTGGGAGAAAAATTCATAAATAAACCAATTTTTAAAAAACTTATATAGAAAGACCAAAGTAGAAAAAAAATGGAGGGGGGCAATTGCCCTTACCCAACCCCACATAGCTCTGTCCCCGTACATAAGCATGTCTATGTTGGGTTCAAGGGTTTAATATAAGATTTATATTTTAGGGTTTAAAATTTAAAATTTAGTGTTTAAAATTTAAAATTTAGGGTTAATTTATAATTTTAGATTTTAGTGCATCAAAAACTTAGCCCTAAAAATCCCTTCACCCGTAGGGAATGACCCCAAAAACATTATTAAAGGCATTGCTTAGTAGACAACCTAAGTGTGAAATGCCCAAATAAAATTAACACATCAATTAACCCAACACATCCCCTTTAACCATAGGCCAATGACCAAATTAACCCAATAAAACATGACTAATGATATTTCTTATTAGGTGACAAGAAGAGGTTGGATTCCATTTTCCCTATCATGACCTAATATTTGAATTTGAGATAGTTTCTAAGGACCAATCAAATTTTATTACATATCATTTTGTGTACACATGGACATGATCTACTTTAATTGGATGACTTGGAGATTTATACCCACAATCTCTATATGCTAACAAATCTCTAACATTATATCAATAATACTATCTTACTCCACTTGAAATTCCATCTCTCAATAGAATGGATTTTCTTTGCTATCAATGATTTCACAATCTATTCTGAATTAAAACTGAAGTAACAAGACCGATACGGGCTGGGTACAATGGCAAGGCACATTATTGTTTTTTAAAGAGAGAACCTAGGTTCGACCTTGGAGACGATATTGTTAGGAATGAGAGCCACGAATTTCGATCATGAATCATAAAATGGAATGTACTATAAAAAAATTTTTAAGTTAACAATATCTAGAGCAGGTGGTTAAAGCTTTCAGTTGACACATTCTCCTTTCTCTAGGTTGTAGGTTCAATATCCCGTAGAAGTAAAATTCTCATTCCCCTCCCCTAAGTAGAAATTGTAAAAAAAAAAAAACTATTCCTTTTTTAATAATGCCAACATCCAAATTTGTAAAGTCAATTCCACGTGAAAGGGGGGATGTGGATAAGGTTGTAGGACTATGAAAATGTTGGATATCTTACACGCACACTTCCTCCTCATCTGGTAGGTAGTCACGCTTTGTATATGTTTATATATATATATATAAGAAATGAATGAAAATATCTTTACACTATTGTTGATGATCAAGAAAAGCACAATTATAGGAGCACTAAGCTCACTAATCCTTGCATTTGCTCTTGATAAAAAAAATGTTACAAATTTATTGGATGTTATAATAATTAGCCTCTCGGTTTGCTCAAGCCTCGTTTTTTTATCACGCAATTGGCTTGACAATACAAAACCCGATTAACACTTTCATGGTGATCTACAAAACAATATTTAGATTTATTTAAAAGTTTTTCTAGAGAAGCCACATGTTGGTCATCCTTACTCTCATGTAATTTCATGATTTTGTACTAAGCTTCAAAAGCTCACTTCCCATTAAAAAATATCTTATAGATAGTTGCATGAACCAATTTTAGTAGACTTCCAAATTTGTTTTATTGATATTTTTAGTTTTGCTTTATGAAAAAAAATGTATATACAACAAGCAAAATATAATGCAAAAAGTTGGTAGGGTAATGCACAACATATTATATATTATTTGTAAATCAAATATTAAAATTTAAACTCTAAATGTATTGATTATGTCTTTAAAATTATTTAATGATCGAACACGAAACATGTATTAACCGAAGACAAATGTATGTATTTTAATAATGGAAGCTTAAAATATTAAAGAAACGATGTTATAACGACTTTCTAATTGTGTAACTATTACATTTCCAAATAATTAACCAGAGCAACATGTCAATTGGATACACTTAATGGAAGTGACATAACTATGGATTGATCTATACCTGAAACCACAATTAATAGCAGAAAAATTATGTTTAAGACAATAATTAAAAAGAATCTGTCTCGTGTCAAAAACTAGATCACAACTTGTTTGCATGGTGTAGGCATCACATTGCACAAAATCCATGGAAGCGCAAGCCTTTCCAAAGTTAATAGTATTTTTACTTAATATCACCTTTCTTTTCATCATTAATTGCTCATCATTGATTGTAGATGCCGAGGGCCAAACCCTTTGATGAAAGATTGTTTGAAAGACAAGCGGATAGTTATTAGTCCATGTGGTAAGCAGTTTAATATTGCTCAAGTAAGTTTCGAGTTCGAGACTTTTGTATGCAGGAAATTTCTGCTCGGAGACTCACCCATCAAAACCAAATATATAACACGAGTAGATTCAGATTAGTCAGGGCAAAGTACCGAGGAACCGGAATGGCAACCAAAAAAGACAAGCACATAGTTGCAGACAAGATGACTGACTGAACATTTTCATTGGAAATGCCTGCAGAATTGAAAAGATGAGGATTTTTATAAGCTTTTTAGCCAATGAAAGGGGGAGGGCCAAACCTAAAATGTCAATGGACTTTTCAGTGGCTATGGAACCATATGTAGCGAAAAATCTCTTTCTTTCTTCTCTGATAACTTCTTTAGACGCGTGTTCTATGCTTTAGCCATTAGTTCTCTTAGCCAGTAGTACATATTTTCTGTCATGTACATATAAAACCTGTTTGCTTCTCTGGCTTTATTACTTTATCAGTCTTTCTTTTGAAGTTCCAAACAAAAACCCTAGAAAAATATATTGTTTTCTATGCAAAACCCTCTTGTTTAGTACTTTGATTCCCTACATGTCTGGTTAAGTAGGTGTGATTCTATGGAAACAATCCTTTTTCTTGTGTTTTATTCAGTTCTAAGGTATGTGTTGACCGTGTTATGTGTGTTTTCTGAGATTTTTCATATATTTTGAAAGTTTAATATTTATATCTGCTACAATAATCGAATGAATGCGTGTTTTTTTGAACAATTCCTACTTAGCAGGAGGGAGGGAAAATTTGCTCATAATGGGTAATGAACCCACAACCTGGGGAAAAGGGGAGGGTGTCATGCTCCAGAGATTGTTGACCGAATGAATGTATGTTACATTTAAAGAAAGTTGCCATTCATTATTATTTTCTTTTTCTAGCTAGTGGATTACTAGTTTCTCTAGTGCTTATCTTCCAAGTGAGTTTTCATGATGTATAATGAATAATTAGCAATTCAGCCAATGAAACAAATCTTAGGAACCAACTCAAAGACATAGAAGGCAACAACATAGACAAGCCTAGAAAACTTCTTAAAATTGTCTGATCAAAACTACACAATGTGACCACACGACACTTTTCTTCCTCTAAAGATACACATTGACAAAAAAAAAATCAATGAATGTTATGCTGACTTTGTAAATTAAAATGTCAATTTCTTAGAACAGCTCTCCCGTTTTACATACATACATACATACATATCACCAAGGTTGGCCATACAGTAACAAAGGAATAATGTTCAAGATGCTTAGAATGTATCCCATTATATGCTACTTTTACCTTTAATCATTAATTCCCTCAAACTCCAATCCTATGAATTGCAGAGATGAATTGTGTGCTTTTTCTTCTCCTTTTAGTTGCTTATGAGCTTGTCAATTATCTGCCAAGGGAGATTAGGTGAATACACACAAATTCGAAGCTGATCTCTATCAGGTAATTAAAGGCTAATTCATAATCCCAATATATGGAATCTGTATATATATGGCAGTAAAAGGTTAAATGACAGTTCTGGATGACTTTGAATCCATACAACTATACAAGGGTAAGTAATTGTAGGCTCTGGAAATTAGTTCTAAAAAGGGGATAAAATTTTTGTAACTTTCACTATTTTTCATGAAACAATGAAAACAACTATGTAATGTAACTGCAGACATAACCAAAACATACAAGAGGCAGCAAGGACAACATATATGGATATGTACTATAAATATGTATGTATGATTCACAAGTGATATTGACAAAGATTCAGTTCCTTCAATTGCTTTTTGGTCTAAGATCATTGTATGTATTTGTTCATATCCACGTGATCATTGGACCATTTTCTGCAATTTCTAAAGATTTTTATAAACACTTCTACAATTCATATAAATAGTAGTAGTTCTTTGATTGAGTATGAATTATACTTACTCCTTATTCATTTGTCTGAGCAGGATTGAGAAGATACAGTGAGGGCAATGGCCATTGAACCTCCATTTCTCGAGAAATACAAGGCAATCTTCCAGAGCTCTGCTAATGAAAAGGAGAAATCCACCATTGTTGATGTCTTGGAAGAACTCGAACTCCCTCTGATCGATCTCAGTCATCTGAATCTCGGGCCATTCGAGAGGCAAAAATGCATTGAAAAGATGGTTCGAGCCACTACCGAATGGGGTTTCTTTCAAATTGTGAATCATGGGATTCCTGAGGAGCTCCTAAGCAGGTTGAAGCAAGAACAAATCAAGGTATTTCAGCAGCCTTTTGACAAGAAATCTGAGGACAAGTTTTTGAATTTATCAACTCAAAGCTATCGTTGGGGGAACCCTCTTGCCACTAGCTTGAGCAACCTTTCTTGGTCAGAAGCTTTGCATATAACTCTCAAAGATATTTCAAAAATGGATGAATACAATAAGCTCAGGTACCTCTTTTTTTAAATATATATTGCTATTAATTATCTTATACTTTATTTATCCACCATAGCTGGGCTTCATTGTCCTTACATGAAATATAACAAGGAACAACTTTTAGGCCATTGAACCTAAACGAAAACAACAAAAAAGTAGCACAGTTCAAAAATTGATTGTTACACACATCTAGAACAAGTCATTCAAATTTGAGTTTCCCCAAATTTTTTTCTTACAAATGTACATTAATTCATGTAAGAACAAGCAATGGAATTCACTGTTGCCTTGTTTTTTTGCTGAGATGTCATTTGAGGAACAATTACTGTTTTATAATTACATTCTCGTATCAGTTTAGTCTTGCTTTTTGCTGAAAGTTAGTACTCAAGAAGAAAAAAAATGGGTACATTTGTTTCCAATTTCAAGAAACATATTTGAAACCCTAAAACTGGTATTATCATAGAACAGTAGAGTACTTGAGCTCAATTTAGAAGAAACACCTATTAGCATACAGTTAGTTCTTGTTTGAACTTAGCTTATCACAAAATCTCATAGTACAGTAGGTCTAAGTACTTTAGTAGAACCATATAGAGACAGAAAGATACCTAAAGTATCATCTCCAAACCCCATATGGCCAATGTTGCACATTACACTCTCAAAACCTTATCTTAGTCCTACATATATGTTGTACCTAGTTTGCTTGGTATACTAGGCCTTACACTACCACCTACCCGCCAAACATGTCGACGGCCCTACCCGTGACCGGTATACCGATCGCACTAGAGATCAAATGCCACCCGCCCATGGCCCCCTCACAGCCGGCAGCCATGTCTGGCTACCATCCTCATATACTTAATTTTGTCCCATCAGATTAATGATATGATTATTCAAGACCCCTTTTTTGGCCAGGTCAACCATTGAAGAGTATGCAGAAAAAGCTAATGTTCTGGCAGAAAGATTTGCTGAACATTTAGCAGAAAGTTTAGGTATCAAAGTGAGTTATTTCGGAGACAACTACTTGCCGAGCTCGAGCTCTCTTCGAATGAACCGATACCCTCCGTGTCCATATTCTTCCACCATGTTCGGAATCATCCCTCACACAGATACTGATTTCCTAACCATTGTGTCACAAGACCATGTGGGGGGATTGCAGTTGGAGAGAAATGGAAGATGGGTTAGTGTTAAACCAAATCATAAAGCCCTAATTGTCAACATCGGTGACTTTTATCAGGTAATTAACATGAACTACACCTTTTTTTGATGTGATTTATAATGGAAGTGGTGTTGAAATTTTGAGATGAGCAATGGGGTGTACAAGAGCATAAGACACCGAGTGATTGCCAGCCGAGAGAGTGAAAGGTACTCAGCGGCATACTTCTACTGCCCCACATACGAAACAGTGATAGAAAGCTGCAGCAAGCCAAGTTTGTACAGGAAATTTAGTTTCAAGGAGTATAGAGAACAAATCCAGAAGGATGTAAAAGCTACTGGGGACAAAGTAGGGCTTTCTCGGTTTCTTTTGTGAATTGGGAACTTTAAAATAAAATATATATATAGATATAAAAATTCGTTATTATTATTGTTCATGAGCTTGCTTTTGTAAGGTGCGGCCATGACAGCTTAGCGATGCCATGGCAGACTGCAGTGATGGGTCTTAAGGCTAGGGTATACCTCTTGACTCTTTGAGTGACGCTTTCTGAAATAATTGTACTGCTTAAGTTTGTTCTAGACTTCAAGTGCTGCCAATTTGGTTGTTGTTGCTTTAACATTTTCTGCAACAAGAATATATCAAAAGCATATGTTTTCTTTTTTTTTATGTATGGTTAAATAAATTGTTTTTGAGTGCTTTTACTTATTACCACGAATCCCATTTTTATGGTTGATTGAGTTGAATTATAAACTTTTGAGAGATGAAAATATAATATTATTATTGTTCTAATTTAAAATTATATGATTTTTTAAAAAATATTTTGATACACAACGATGTAAACTAAAAGTTTACACAAGTTTATTTTTAGAAATTACACAAGTCTATTACTTTTAGAGTTCAAGGGTTTTTTTAGGATTTAGGATGTATGAGTTTAGGTTTTACGGTTTAAATTTTAAGGTCTAAGTTTAAAATTTAGAGTTAGGGAATTAATGATAGGATTTAGGATTTTAGATCTTAAGAATTTGCTATATTTTGATACACAATATGTGCAAACAAATTTACACAACCCTTCTTATTTAAACTACAAAATTTAAAACCATATATCATAAACGCTAGACCCTGAACTCTAAATTCTAACCATAAACTCTAAATCTTAAAATTAACAAATTTGTGTAAACTATGGATATAAATCGTAGGTTTTAGAATTTATGATTTATGGTTAAGAATAGGGTTTAGGGTTAATGTTTTAGATTTTAGATTTTGATACACACGCTCTGTAAAAAAAATATTACACAACCCTTCTTCAAAATCTTTTTTTGACAAATGGACACTGAATTTTATTCAAAAATCATGAAATATATTACAAATATAACGCATCTACGCATTTAGAATGGAGAATAATGGGGAGTAGTCCACCAAAAACTCATATGTGCAAAGAAAAGTAAATACTTGCATAGAGATAGCATATTATCAAAATCCAGAAGTCTTCCTAAATCTTCTTATCTTTATCCAAATGAGACGTTTTACGAGATGAAAAGGAGTGGTGAGCGAACCAAACTATGAGGCAGATTGCTCGGCTATCCAAGTTTGATTACATCGGCAAACAACCATCAACTAAGTGGGGATCTATCTTTCTATGACCACCGACATAATCATAATTAGAAATTAGCGCCTTGAAGATCTTTGTAAGAGCACCAAACGACCACTAAGGTATGATGAAATCATGTCAAAATAACAAATGAAACGAACTACAAAAAACAAAGAAAAAGCGTGCTACAAGGGCAGAGGTAACATGTACCACAAAGGCATAAGTTTTTGTTAAAAATATGAACAAAAAAAAGAAAGTAATGAACCCGGTGGTCGACAACCAATACTAAGGTTAGTTGCCGACCACTGGTCAAAGAATCAAAGGAATCAAGAAGTTGTGGCGCTAAAGGATAGAAGGGAAAAAATAGGGTAAGATGAAGTATGATCTTAAAAAAGACAGTTTGAATTACTCTTCTTTAAAATCTAAAATCCTAAACTTTAAATTTTAAACATAAACTCTAAATCATAAATTTTATACACGGGGCTAGAGTTTCTGAACCAGCCCACCATGAGGCCTTAGTCGAGTCCTTAAGACAAACGACTCAGTAAGCCTAAATCCTCACTCCGGAAGATCAAACTTCCAAGGCACCGAAGAACGTAAGATCGTTCTTAGAGGAAGCAAACTATGAGATCGGCTACAAAGAATTCTGAAAGAACGCGGAGAACAAAAGAAGAACAACTCAGACAATTTAGAGTGAATGCGCTCTCTATTACTCAAGAATAGATGAAAGAATGGGTGATTACAACTGAGATGGGGAGATCTCTATTTATAGTTGAGTCCCCTCTAATCCGACGGTCCCTACTGATTTGCATCAACGGCCTAGATACAACTCTATCAACCACAAGGCATAATGCCAAGAATATTCCTTAGCTATCTATAGAAAGAATCTCCTATGTTCAAATGGAGTGTTCACATAGGTGTGGATGGATAAGCCTTATTGGATCTTCCTACGAATCGGGCCAGTCTAGTGGTCTCTTCAAGCCCAAAGTGTGCCTCAGAACCTCATGGGCACCCTGGTGTGCACCATGTGGTGCTAATGACTCGAACCTTGGTTCACGGTCAAATTTTAATAATAGTAAAGTGAAATTTATATTTTTTAGACGAAAGATGCTTTTACCCTTGTTTTAACTTTAAAACCTAAAACTTTGAAGAAATTGAAGATGAAAAAAAATCATTTAGGTCCGTGCCCCCTGCTAGCCTCCTTCGTCTTCGCCCTGCTCTGATGATTAAGTGAATGACGGTTTTTAAAAAAGTTAACGGTGGATGGGGGAAAACTTTGATAGAGACAGCAAATGTAGGATATGAATCGTTAATAATTGAATGAGCTATGCCAATGGAGTTGGTCTGAATTAGGGGTGAGCAAAACTCGACTCGACTTGATAAAATTGAAATTTTTGACTCGACTCGAAATTTTATAAACTCGACTCAATTCGAAAAACTTTCAAATAAAATTTGAGTTGTAAAATAGAAATTCGAATAACTCGACATTTTTAGTAATTGGTGAATTGATTTTTAAGTTTGAGTCGAGTCTCTTAATTTTTCTTGATATATTTATACAAATATAAAAAAATATGAAAAAATATGTCATATATGAAGAAATATATATGTATATCTTATATGATTAGAGAAAGTCGTTTGCTTTGCAATCAAATTATACTATAATATGATAAATAATTACAATTAAATTTGTATAGGAACTCGAAAACTTGACTCGAATTTTACAAACTCGACTCGAATCGAAAAAAAATTCAAATAAAGTTTGAGTTGTAAAATATGACGCATCAACTCGAATAACTCGAAATTTTTTGATTCGACTCGATCAAACGCTCACCCCTAGTCTAAATGGTAAGCAGTTTTGTATCATTTAAACAGGTCTCAAGTTCGAAGTGTTGTGCATGCAGAAAATTCTCGCTGGGTGACTCACCCACTAAAATTATATTTGTGACGCGGATCAGTCCGGATTTATTCAACTAAATTTATCTAAGGTAAAACTCAAATATGAATCTCAAAATTTCTAAGACCTCCTCCTTAATGTCATTTTACAAAATTGATTGTTATAAGGTGTTGATTTGTTCAACTGCTCCTTGACGAAAAAAATCATTTGCATAATTTGAAACTAAATTTAAAAAGTGCACTTTTTCTTATCAATCAAATCTATTAAAATAATTGACTATACAAGTTAATATGATATCGGAAGTCTCGAGTTCAAATCTGGAAAACACTTGAAGATTATTCATCTGAGAGTGAGATCTGTAATCACTCATTTTTATCTGATTTGTAAATATTGTGTTAATATATAATTAATATTATTGTTGCATGAGTGTTAGTAAGATAAAAATATATATGTGCGATATATGTGAGTGCATGTATATATGTGTACGTATTAGTAATTATTTATATGTATGTGTCACGCCTGAGAAGAGGCGGGGTCATTAATCCCACATCGGAAAAGGAAAAGGGAGGTCTTGAGATATAAATATGGTGGCGCTGCACATCCTATCAGACATGTCTTTTGGGAAGAGGGTAATGGCCCCGTGACAAGTGGTATCGGAGCGACCCTTTGACTGCCCGATTTCACGCCGAGCACCCATGAGTGGGGTAGGCAGGGTGGACAACTGTGACAAGGTGGCCCATCACGAGAGCGGAAGCTTGTGACGAGGGCGTCACGAGGTTGAGTGGGGGAGAATGTCACGCCTGAGAAGAGGCGGGGTCATTAATCCCACATCGGAAAAGGAAAATGGAGGTCTTGGGATATAAATACGGTGGCGCTGCACATCCTATCAGACATGTCTTTTGGGAAGAGGGTAATGGCCCCGTGACATATGCTCGTATGTTACATGTTTGAATATTTGATTAATTTGCATGTATGTTGTGTGTATATATAATGTGTATATCTGCATGAGTTATGTGTGTGAGTATATATATGTTGGTATACGTATGTGTTTCCGTATGTATATGTATGCATGCTTGTATGTCATTAATGCTAGTGATTCGCATGTACACATATTGTATGTACGTGTGTGTGTTTGTATTATTATTATTAATATTATCATTATTAATGGACTAACTTAAAGTGAAACCCATAAATTATAAACCCAAAAAAATAATAATTAAGGTACAGTCCTTATACAAATATAAGACCCAAGTATATTTACATGGCCCATCTCGGCCAAGTCCAAACCCCAACCTAATTAACTAAACCCTAGAACCAAGTCTGATGACTTTTCTTTCTTGCAGCCAACGGTCCAGATCAATCCAAGGTGATCATCCATTTACCGCGCGTGAAGACCATTCACCGTCCAGTTATCACGCGCGAGACCATTCAGCTACCATCGCCACGTGTCTCGACCCGGGGCCACCACGTCATCGCCCAGATTAAATCCTGGTCGTCCATCTTCAACCAATCCAAGCCATTGGATCGAATCTAATCCAACGGCCAAGGTTCAATCTGGCACCACTCCACCTCCACCATGCCACCGGCTCCAACCACCGCGTCAATCATCAGAAAAACACCAAAAAACAAGGATTTTGTCAGTAAACAAATCTGTACAAGTATGTATTATTTACCAAACAAGAAATCAGAAAAAAGAAAGGGAGGGTAGAATATATATGTATCAAAAATCCTTTATACTCAGGGACCATCAATTATCAGTTCCAGTTTCAGTTTCCGAAACAAAAAGATAATACAAAAAAGGGAACTTTTCAAGTGGTAATCCTCTCTTTCCCCTCTTTTTCTTTCATGCATGCAACAAACATAAACAAAAAAGAGAAAGTAAACTAAAAACGAGAGTAAATTTATTTTACCCGAACCGTTTCTTTCCCCGTCGACAACAAGCCACTCATGGTGAGCTGTTCAGAGGAATAGGGTTGTTTTGGTATCGGAATAAGGTTTTTGGGGTATTAAAGTCAGTTGTAAGGTGGTAGGAGGCCGCGGGGTCTAGGACGGCTAGAGGCAGCCATAGGGCTAAGCCTCGCCTGAGACTGGCATGCGCAGTTGAGTGCAGCGGCTGAGAAAAGCTTTGGGGTTTTAGGGTTAATATCTCTGGAATTCCAAAGAGAATGGAAAGCCTTTCTTTAGGGTTAAAGAAAAAATGAAAGGAAAAGGAAATAGGGGCCGGTTAATTGAGTTTTATAGATCCAAAATAAAAGTAAAGTGGTTTAAATGCATCATAAATCCCCCTTGTCCCTGATATTTTCAAATCGAGCGTGCCCCATGGAATATTTACAACCTCAACCCCTCTTATCTTTTAAAATATTTCAATCTGGCCCCCAAATGAACCGAATTCAGATTTCAAATGGTCCAATTACCCCAGAGACCATCCCGCGTTTTCAAATTTTCCACTTTGGGCTTTCCCCTTGGGCATATTACAGCTTTAGTCCTCTAGACTTTCGTTCAGTTTACAATACCATCCTCGAATCATGTCTCCATTTGCTTTCAATTTCAGTTTTCGGTCTTACTTTGTTTCAATTCGGTCCCTTGTTGTGTTCTAATTATATATATGCCATTTGCCTTTTATTTCATGTTCTTCTTAGCATAGTTCACATTATTCGTTGTTTTCATTTAAGTTTTTATATCATCTTTGTTTATGTTTTTTAGATGTGATGTTTTTTTTAGTTTTAATTTATTTCTTCAACGGTATATGTTTGTTGTAAATGTAATGCTTTAGTTTGGTTTTCATGGTATGTCTATTTGGGTTAGTATGAATTTCATGTTTTAGGTTTGTGTTAATATGATGTTTTGTTATATAATGCTATAGCTTTTCAACTTATACATAAATGGTGTCATATGTTAGTATCAAGTTAATTTTCTTTTTTTGTATTAGTCTTATGTTATTTAGGTTTGTGTTTATGCTTATGTTCATATTTATGTTCTCGTGTCATATGTTAAAGCATTGAGTCTTTTGTTAGCATCTTATTTTGATTTGTCCGTTTAATAACATGTTACATGTATGCCATGCATATGTTGCACTATGTTTTATATTTTAAGATGTATATATGTGTTTTAGCTTTTATTATTATTTTGCATCTTAGGGTCATGTTAGATGGGTAATAATTTTAATACATATTAATACCGTGATATGCTTTTAATATGTGCGTATGTTTTTTACATGGTAAGCTTTATGTATAATATTGTGGTAATGTTGTTTTGATATTTTAGTATTATATTACATATATACGTGTCATGCATTTTACATTTTTATATGCATTTTAACATGGGAATATTTGATTCATTAATTTCCCTTTGAAGTATGTTTTCTTTTCTTTTGGAAGTAGTTTTTTACTTGTTTATACTTAGTTTCTATTATAATATGTTATGTTAATTATGCTCATGCATTTTTGCTATTTTTGTTCAATTTTGTAATATTCATGTTTTTTTGTACCATGTCAATGCGAGTGTTTTCTTTTGTTTATCCAATTCGCTCTAAGTTCGCATATCGAAATATATTAATTGACAATGCGGCGCCCTTTTATCCGAGTGCAAACGAGGTCAGTATCAGGCGTAGTGATAGTGGTTGGGCGTTTGTTCTCGGATAACGGGGCCTTTAAAATTTACTCGCACTTATAACTAAATTTTAATTTAATCGTCACTTTAATCCAGAAAGTTTAATATTAATAAAGCGGTAATTATTAAAGTACCAATTTTGGGCGGTGTAGGGGTGCTAATCCTTCCCCATCCGTAACCGACTCCCGAACCCAACCTTTTTAAAATCTCTGGTTTTATGGTGTCCGGCCTACCTAAGTGGCCGGTGGCGACTCCAATTTCTAAATATAACTCATTTTTTCAAAACCCCCCATGGAATAAATATTAGTACCCGAAAGACCAACAACACTTCGAAAACTTCCACTTTTTTAGCGAAAAGGGACATCGCTACAGATGGCGACTCCGCTGGGGACAATTTTTTGTTTTTCGAAAACAAGAAGAGAGTCAAGCTTTTTAAAATAACTACCGCTTTATTAATATTAGAAATTCCGGGTTAAAGTGACTATTAAATTAACATTCGGTTATAATTGTGCGTTTATTTTAACGCATTTAAAATATGGCATATAAACCCGTTTTTTAAGTAGGGGAAACGCTAATGCTTTCGTGGAGATATCGTTCTCCCGTATGGGCCTAGCAAGTATCTTTGGGGCTCGAGTACCTTATGCTTTCGTAAGGATATCGTTCCTTCGTACGGGCATAAGCGAATGGGTCCCCCTGAATTGAACCCGGTTGAAAGGAGCCTATAATGGGTGATGATCAGGAGTCTTGCTACTCTTAGTAGAGGACAACGAGGACAATTCGGGTACCTCGTAGAACCGAAACTGCATGTAGAGAACACACATAGAAACTCATCATGTTAGAGCCATGCGGATAACCTAGGTGTCTTAGATGAAATGTAAATAGGATTGCCTTATTGTTTATCGCATTTAATTTGCCCTTTTATTATGTATTTATCATTTGCGTCCGGTACTGACTTGTTTTCTTTTTTGTTTTGTTTTTGCATATCATCGCATTCGCATTACACAGGGCATTGATTCCCGAGTAGTTTCTCCCATAATAGAAGATTGTTCATGATGGACCAAAGGTTCTTTGACCTGAAGGAATGGGGTCCAGTTCCAGAGTTCCATCCCGAGACTAGGCCAGGGACAGCCGAAGAAGAATCATTCAAGGACTCCAGAACAGATTCAGTAAGCAGTGTCATTTCTGGTGACAATCAAGATGAAATACAAGAACTAAAGAAGCATATGTCCGAGATGATGGACCAGATGAATGCTATGATGAAAGGCAAGCAGTATGTCGAACTCAGAAAAGATTCGATCGAAGATCAGAATGTGGAACAAAATGGTCAGAATGTCGAGACAGACAACACCGTTAAATATGACAAATCGAATCCCTTTGTGATCAATCTCAAGAAGTAGACAAGTAGCATATATGGGGTAGATACCAAGGGAACAGAGGCAAAACCAGGGGAAGCTCAAGAATCTAATGCCATCAGAAGGCATTATCTTATACCCATGAGATACATCGAGTTACTTCCGTTGCTTGTCGAAAGGAGCCTTATCAAACCAGTGAAGTTTGTACCAATAAAACCTCCTTATCCGAAGGATTACAACAGTCGTGTCTGGTGCAGCTACAACATAGGCGATTCGAGTCATCACACTGAAAATTGTAGGGCCCTGGAGGACAGAGTTCAAGATCTTATCAGAATAGGAGTTTTGGGTTTCGAAGACGGACAACCCCGATTCTACAGCGAACCAGCCGTTGCCCAAGGGGCAAAGTCGAATGAGGGTCAATACCCAGCCCAAGGTTCGAGTAACACAGAAGTGGGTCACTCAAGCGGGATAAATTTAGGAGTCAAGAATAAAAGAGTCTCAGAAGATGAACTTGCACGCAAGTACGACCAGCTCGAGCATGAGAGGCACGATCTGAACATGAAATTTATCTAGGTAATTTATGTTTCTTTTTATTGTTCCAAATCAGCCTCACGTTAGTGTAAATGACAACAAATGTTTCAGTGACCATAAGTTTACAGATCAAAAATGTAAGTGACCATAACGATCGAATTTGAAAATAGGTGACCAAAAGTGTACAAACCCTAAACATAAGTGACCATTCCAGTAGTTTACCCTATAAATATTTATTGTTTATAGCAATTATAATAAATAATTATTAGTAAGGAATAAATTTTTTAATATACTAATATGATATGATAAAAAATAACCAAAAAAATGTATAAGAAATACATTAATATAAATATATTAACCTTTATAGAAAATTAAATTGAAATTTAACAAATTATCAAAAATGGGATTTCTTGTCTTCTGGAAGGGCCAGACCCATTAATAAATTCAGAGAATTATATATTTATTGCTTAATTCGTTGAGCCCATCAAAATATTCAGCATAGCCCAATTCTACGAATGAGCCTTTTTCTACTGTTTTCTTACAAATATTAAGATTAGCCCAATTAGCTGCTCATTCAAAGTAGGATGGAATAGGTTTTAAAAAATAATAATAAATTTTTTAATCATTTATATTCTTAAATGTCTAAATTGTTTTGAATTTTTTTAAATTTTATGAATTACATAGCAAATCATTTTATATAGATTTTCTTGCATTCATGTATTTTTAGTATGCATACTTAATATTGTATATTGATTGTTAATAAGTATTGGGTGCAAGGATAAAATATATTGTACTTTCGAATTTTAAAGACATTATTATTAGGACGAACTATTATGAACTTCGGACATAAACTATAAAACAAACTTAAAAATACATAAAAAAAAATTGTATATTGATTGAATTAAATATAACATAGTCACTTTGAATATTAGTTGATTGAGTTAAAATAAATATACAATAAAAAAGACTTAATTGATCGAGTATTATCCATATCTCTCTAATAGTTGACAATTTATTTGAATATACTGATGTAATTATAAGGTAGTATTTGTTTAATTTTCTTAACCATTTAATAAGGCACACACACTATGCACACATAGTACTCGAACTCGTGTCACCTGAATGAAATAAATCATTTTATTAATGGGCCACTTCACGGGTCAATATCAACAAACTTTTTAAACTATTCAAATAGAGAATGCGACCATCCAAATAAAATTAATTTGAAGAATTGTGCATATATGCACGGACATTAAAAATTCTTATAATATAACTCAAATATCACTTAGAATGAAACACCCAAAATCCACACACACAAAAAAAATCTCCTTCATCATTGAATATTCATATATTGTTCTATAAAGAATTACTGCATAAATTCTTTATAAAAATTGTTTTTTATAGATTGTGATACATTCATAGAGCATTTTTTTACTATGATCTTTAATGTTACAGGGATAGCCATGATCCTCGAACGTAATCATAAAATATACATAAAAAGATAAATATATAGAGTAAAACCTCTATAAATTAATGTTTGATAAATTAATAAGCCCACTAAATAATAATTTTTCAACTTGAGCCCAAAGTTTAAATTAATAATTTTGATAAATTAATAAGATATTGGCTATGTTTAGCAATTAGCTGATAGCTATAGCGGATTACATTAGCTGATAGCTGATTGTATTAGCTAGTTGTATAAAAGTGTTTGGTAAAATTAACTGATAGTTGATAGTTGTTTGATTATTTAAACAAGTAAAACGACATATAAGGACATGATTTTATCCGATACTTGTTTGAATGGTTTATTAGTTATTAATATTTAGTATCTATTAATATTAATTAGATTATGAAAATATTTTTTTAATATAACATTACTAAATATATTTGAAGGATCTATATATTAATTTATTATTTATATAATTATTTTTAATACAATTTAATTAATTATTAAATTTAAATACAAATATAAATGTGTGAGAATAAAAAGAAAAAACAAAAAGTATTAGTTTACAAATGTTACAATGTAAAATACATAAGGGTGAAGAATTAAAATAGAAAATGCTAAATTTAGGTTATTTAGAGATTTTTTATAATTGTTAAGGGTAAAAAGATCTTTATAACTCTTATGTCAAAACCTCTAATTTCAAAAAGATCATATTAACAACTTTTTTCAAAATTAGAGGTTTCACATCAATCTGCTATTCCAACCCACTATTCACCAAACATCCTGTGGAGCCCGATATCTTCAACCGATTTGCGCTTGCCAAATGGTGGAGAAGATTGATTTTTGGGTGATAGTGGTGGAAGCAAAAATTAAGAATTGGACACAAAAAATTTAGAGTGGTTCGACTTTCTAACCAAAGCCTACATCCACTACCTTAGCTCCCCACCAAGGATTTCAACCAATTCACTAAGAATTTTTCTCCTTTCAAGGCTTAGGAGGAAACCTTTACAACCTAGACTTATAACCCAAGCCTAGCATCAAAAGCTCACAAATCGAGCTTTGGGAACACTTTTAAAGAAGAGAATTCTAAGCAAATGAAATCCCTCTCACTAGGTATATGTTTGCACTCTTAAGCACTCACCAAAATCCTAAAATACTTGAGCATACATTTACAATTAAGCTCACAAGTGTTGTCTATACAAGAAATATGACAATTTGAGCACTAAAACATTTCTTGATCATATGATTGTTGACTTGAGGATCATTAGTTGTTTCCTGGTGCTTGAAAGGTCCTTTTAACTTCTTAAAATGAGTTCCTAACGGCGATCGTTGGGATTGAACTGGAGCCGTTGGGGGCTGATTTCTATATAGTTTTTCCCAATCTAGTGCAGGGTGTATCGATACGCGAGGTACCCGTATCGATACGACCTCCTTGGGAAAGAGCCGTTGAGCTTGGAAACAATGTGTATCAATACACTTCAAGATGTATTGATACACTTGAAGGTGTATTGATACGATCTTGTTTGGAAATAGCCGTCGGGGGGTTTGACACGTAGGCGTATCGAAACACTAAAAGGCGTATCAAAACGCTTGACCACCGTATCGATACGGACTTGCCTGTATCGATACGAGTTTTGGCAGAATGAAGGTTACTGAAACTGAAACCCTAAGGTGTATCCATGGTATACTGTATTGATACGGTCATGCTGAAAACATTAGTTTGGCTACTTTAAAACATTTTGAATCCTTCCAAAGCCTTATAAAAATCCATCAAACATATTTTCAAGTTGTTTTGACTTAAAAATACTTTTAAAATCTTTTTAATTTAGTCTAAAACTATTTTTTCAATTATTAGATCAAAACAAATATCCTAACACATCCAAATTAGCAGATTTGATTAGTCAAACCTCCAATATTAGCTCAAACATCTAATTTTGGCTCAAACCTCTATTTACCAAACACGGTCAATAATTTTCCGGAAGACCCTGATATAAATTTATAATCCCTTTAATATTATAAATTAATAATTCTATAAAATTAGAAATATAACTAGAACAACTTAGTAAAATATGATTCTATTGTTGTTTGCTTCTTCTTAAAATTTAAATCTAGTTGCATTTTATCTCTAACTTTCCTTACTGCATCCAAGAGTTCTGGTGTTGCGTTTTCATACTGCAAAAAAATTGTGAATAGTTGTTACCACTATGAGTGCTTCTTTCTGCGTAATTGGTTGCAAAAACATTGTATATGTTTAATTAGTACTAAGTACCACAATGGACTTTGTTATTTTAGGGTATGTATTATATTTAATTAGTCACATTGTACATGAACATCATTCAATTAGTCAAGACAATGTATATGTTTTATTCATGAAGAATAATATAGGTTGGTTGAATCAGAAAAAAAAATCTCTTTAAATTAATAAATTATTAATTTATCGATTAATTAATACATATTTAAATTAATAAAATTACGTGATCCTAACCTTCATTATTAAGTTATAGAGGTTTTACTATATATATATATATGAAAATTCTACAACGCTCAACGAGCACACTAACGATGAGCACCGTTGAGCACCATTAAACTAATCTATAAAGATTAAAAATCTAAATGACTCAACGTATAATTATAAATTATTTAAACATATAATTATAAATTATTTAAAATAAAATATTAGTTAAATTATTTTCTATATATATAATATTTTTTATTTTTAAATAATTGAATCGAATATTAATCTTAGTCGAAATAAATTATTAATTAAATAAATATCATGACCGCATTAAATATTTTAATCAGTGATTGTTTATTTTATAAGAAGGAAAGATGATATTGGAGATCAAATCTAAACTCTTATATTAATCATAATTTTGTTTTAAATCCTTTACTATGCTGAATAGTACGACTGCTGATTGCAACCACCTCCCCCTTGTTCGAGATATATCGGCGATTCGCACTCGCAACTGGTATACGGAGATTATTTGGGCGTCTCGGGAAAGCAACATGGTGGCTGATGCCATGGCAAAGTTGATATCGCCTCTAAATTATCGAGTTCAAAGTATTCTCTGAAGCTCCTCCTTACTATTTTGCACTTAGTTAAGGCTTAGATTTTTTTTTATTCAAAACAAACTTCTTTTACCATCTAATTATTTCGTACACCGACGACGGTGGAAACAAAAAGTTTTCACGTCTTAATTTTAAGATTTAAAGTTAGATTTTAGGGTTTTGAAGTTAGGAATTTAGGTTTAGTGATTTAGAATTGATAGATTATTGTTAGAATTCAGGGTTTATAGGTTAAACCTCAAATCCCTAACTATATTACTCTAAAATCTAAACTCTAAATTTTAACCACAACCCTTAAATTATAAACTCCTAACCTTTAAACCATAAGTCATAACCCTAAACACTAAAACTAAAACGTTTGCGAAAACTTTTTGTTTCCGCCGCATGTATATAGATAATAATCCTACTGTTATACCACATGTTTGATTGACTTTAATCGATGATTAATAAATATACTTATATGTGTGTTAAATTACTAAAACCTCCAATTATCCGAGTTGGAATGAGTCAATCCTGGTAAGAAGTAAGAACCAACAAGTTTTAAGCAATAGCACAACATTTTTAAGGAAAATTTTACGACGAGCGACGAACACCGCTAAATATCACTAACGTTGAACATCATTAAATTAATTAATAATGATTAAAAATCTCAAGGACTCAACATACAATTATAAATTATTTAAAATAAATTTTTAATTAAATTATTTTTCATATATATTATATATTTTTTTAATTTTTTTCAAATAATTGAATCAAATACCAACTATAATCAATCCCTAAATTAAAAACCCTAAATTCCCCCATTAGAACCCTCGTTTGAATCCTAACGCCTAGAAAGAAAGCAGCAACAACACTTCTTTGCTTTGTTTCTCGAACAATAGCTGTTAATTTTATTACCCAATTTTCTCTGGTTCAACTAAAAGCTTCACTTTCTGCTAAAATCCTTCAAAACCTATCTTTGCAGGAGTTAGGATTTTGCTATTTAAAAGAAATGGGATTGTTCAAAAAGCACAATTGGCATCGGCTGTATCGGATTTAACCTCTTCAGTTTTTGGGTTCTAACATGGAGAAAAAGATTTAGGGTCTTTTAATTTAGGGATTGATTATAGTTGATATTAGATCCAATTATTTAAAAAAGATTAAAAATATAATATATATGAAAAATAATTTAATCAAAATTTTATTTTAAATAATTTATAACTGTATGTTGAGTCCTTGAGATTTTTAATATTTGTTAATCAATTTAATGGTGTTCAACAATGTTTATCATTAGTGGTGTTCAACGGTGTTCGACGCACGTGGTAGACTCATCCTATTTTCAATCAATTTATTAAGAGTTTGAATAAAAGCAACAACTTTCCACCAAAAAAATATAAAATAAAAATAAATCCAACCACAACTTTCCATCATTAACGCTGAACATCATTAAATTAATTAATAAAGATTAAAAACCTCAAGGACTCAACATACAATTAATGATTATTTAAAATAAAATTTCAATTAAATTATTTTTCATAGGAAAACTATATGGGTGATCACCCAACTATCACCATTTTCCTGTGTTGGTCACCCAACTAAATTTTTCGTCAAAACCGTCACTAACGTTTCATTTCGTTATTGTTTTGATCACCGAAAGTTAAATATTTAACGAAGATTGTGACATGGCATGGTTTAATAATAATTTTAGTCCCTAAAATTGTTACATTATATCAATTTAATCCTAATAGAAAATAACTCACCAAATATTTAGACTAAACCCCAAATTCCCCATCCCTTTTCTTCTTCCTATGCAATACTACTCTGAGAATTAATTTGCCAACTCTCTCTTCATCTCTCTTGTGTCTTTAAGCAACTTATTAAGTTTCGAATTATAGAAGACCACTTTAGTTTTATAATTTGTTCCTTTGAAATTCAATTTAGCTTCTTCGACTTCCCCCAAGCTACTCGCATACACCATTTTTGGGTCAAATTTATACAAATCTTATAACGTTTCAATATAAATATTATAATCATCTGTTAAATAATATTCTGTGCATAAAATATTCTCAGATTATCAATTTATTTTATATAAAGTTGTGAAGAAATAGAAAATGTGAGGTGAAGTAGGGGCAGGAGTGAAATTGTTCATGCAATTCAAAGATTCTTTAAACGCTTATTCGAATCCCAACCAAATTAATGTGCACAAAATAATTGTGTTCCAATACCAAACTTGCAAAACAATAATTGAATAACAGTTTCTTCCGAATTTCATCAACGTCCAACTTATAACTACTTTTTTTTTATTTATAAAAACCAGTTTCGAAGAAATTACATTTACGAATGTGAATTTAAGTTTATTAAATATTTTAATTAAATTATGTTAGCTACAGTAGTCGAAGAGTAAAAAGAACCAAGCAGTTTTTTTTTTGGACCGATAGAACCAAACGGTTTAGAATGTGATATTGCATAATTTATGTTTTCCCTTCGCTTACTGGAAACATGTAGCAGCCGACCATTACTTTTTAATTTTGAATATTGTATGAATTAAAATTCACCCACAAACAATATAAAACTCAAAGGTAAAATATTCCTTAAGTATTACACAACAATAAAATAGTACTGTAAAAATAGATATTGTTGGTACTGTTTAGACTATTAAACCACAGAACACTCACCTATGGCTATACTAAACTCTGACTTTATGATTAAAAACAAAAAAACTCTAGACTTCTGTTTTAATTTTTTTTTCACACGCAACTAGAAAAAAACAGATGAAGTTGAAAGTAGATTAGCACAACTCTTTATTTTTTAAGCAACTCAATGCAGCTAAGGTGTAAAATTTTCTTAAGTTGTTGCAATGGGAGCCGTTGTTTCTCTGGCTTTCATGGCTTCGAACTTCGGCTTCTTGGCCTAAAATTTCAATTTAGCGTATAACGTCGTGTAATCTTCAAACACAAATTTCAGGTACACGTTTTTCTTCTCATCTTCTGCTTCTTTAAAAAAGCTAAAAAAAGAAGTGTGTTTTTTTTTGAAAAAGTTAAGTAGTGAGATATGAAGAAGAAGCTATTTCATGAATGTATTTTTAGTGCTTAGAAAGAAGTGTTTTTTTTTTCTAAAAGATTTAGCTAAATTTTTAGAGTAATGTTGTTGAGGAAGAAGAAAAAGGATGGAGAACTTGGGGTTTAGTTTAAATATGTGATGAGTTATGTCCTATTAGGATTAAATTGATATATGTAACAATTTTATGGGCTAAAATTGTTATTAAATCATGCCATGTCAAAATCTCCGTAAAATATTTAACGGTCGGTGAAACAAAACAAAAACGAAATGCAACGTTAGTGATGGTTTTGACGAAAAATTTAGTTGGTGACCAAAACAAGAAAAGGGTGATAGTTGAGTGACCACCCGTGTAGTTTTTCCTATAAAAAATAATTTAATTTAAATTTTATTTTAAATAATTATTAATTGTATGTTGAGTCTTTTAGTTTTTTTTTACTACAGGTATTTGACTCATTAGCCGTTAATCTGAATTATAATTAGTAGATATTTAATACATGGACGACCTTCTTAACTCATTTTTTTTTATTCACATCCAGATTTAATCTTTAATTTTATTTAAGGGACCTAACATTTCATCCAATGATTAGTAATTTGTTGGTACATGTTAAATTTTAATTGGATCAAAAACCTTGGAAAAGTCCCACACAATGAACATTTATCAAACCCCTTAAGTCGTATAAAGAATAGCAGTGGTATTATTTAATACATGGTCTTTAAAACTTTATTATTATTATTCTATAAGAAAAAGCTAGGAAAAAGCAAAGAAATGTTTCTTTATAATATGCTTTTCAAAGCTAACACCTCCTTTATCCCTTAAATTCCCACTATTTCCTTCCTCTGAACTGATAAACACCCTCTGGCCTCTGCAACAAAAATCACTCATCAGTCACCGGAAAGCATGCCGGATTCCGGCGGAGGATGTTGTCGGTGTTGTTGTAGCTTCGTTTTCACTTTGGGTCTAACAGCACTGTTCATGCGGCTAAGTCTACGTACTTCAAACCCCAAATGTTCCATTGAAAAATTCTACTTGCCTTCACTCAACAGAACCCTAAACCAGAAAACCGATGCTACCTTAAACCTCACGTTAGGGCGTCTCCTGAATATCCAACGAGTATGATTCGAGAAATCTAAGCTGAAGGACATTTACTGCTAAACTTACAGCAGTATCACTAGGAACTTTTTCCATCAGTCTTCCCCCCAAAATATCATCCTTGTTTCTCTGTGGTCTTCTATTCTTTCCAACCACTGCAATCTTTTCACTAACTCTACCAATATACCCATAGAGATCCAAAACGAAAAACAACAGTTCAACTGATGTATTGGATGTAAATTGTTCACAAGCAACCCCTATTCTGACAACACCACCTGGTGGAGGCACAACTGTTAATGGGTTCCCATCAGCAGATGCCATAGCTAACTCAACAGAAGCTTCTTTCAGCTCAACGCACCTCCACAAGTCTGAAGACTGACCAAGAGAACTTTGAACACCACTTAAGCTAGCAGCTGTTTCCAAAGACAAACTGAGTTCTGATGCTCGAGCAGTCCATTTCTTTAGGCTCGCATCAATAGGTTGACCATCCCATAGAGAGAAACAAGCAGGATCCTTCTCCAGGTTCAGGAACTTGAGTTTTAGTAATGGTGACTCCGAGAAGAACAACTTTTCAAAATGAAGCCTAGCTCCAGAAAACGACTTTTGCATGATATGGTTCTCTCCACCACCAGGATTATCCAATTTGCTTATGTCCAGGGGAACACTAATATCTAACTCCTTGAGAGTGAACACAAGGGAATTCACTGAAGAATCTGGTAAAATAGAACCGGGATTGACAACTATTCCATCAGCTAAGAAGGAAGATATCCTCAAACAAGATTCTTCCTGAAGATGTATCTGAATAATGAATGGTAAAAAGAGAATAAGTAGGGAATGATAATATAATAGGATGAAAGTAATTGTGTAGCGCACTTATAAAATCATACCATAAGAGGCTGGCAATCAATTACAGTTTGTGAAGCAAAAGATGGAGGAAGTGGAGAGGGCTTGACTTGAAGAGAGTGGAGGGATATTAAAGGAACACCCACAGTTAACTGCCATTGCTGCTCAGCCAGAGGATATATAGGAGGGCAAAAATCCTTACCTGATAATCAATATAAAAAAATAGAAACATAAATTCTAGTAATCTATACTATAAACGTGTTATATTTACATTCACATAAGGACACTTTCCATGTAACATAAAATAATAACTAACTGATACCAAAGTCAGGGACACAAAGACCAGAATCAGCAACAGCCTCCATCGATGGCTGCACTAAAGTACAGGGAGGGCGTGAAAAGGTATCCCTGCATCATACCACTGACATGTTAAATTCAGTATAAACAGTAATACCTCAAAAATGAAGATGAACAAGCAAGAAAAGATGACTCTGAGTGATTCAGATATAGATTCATGTCAGTATCATGTGTCAGAGTATCGTTTTCCAAATTCAAAGTTACAAACTAAGCTCAAGAAAAAAAAATTAGTACAAAAATTTCTTCTGCGGGAAAAAAGTCAAAATCTTGACTTGATAGTACATAGTATACTAAAACATCATGAGAGAAAAATACTTCAAATGACTCAGATAAGTACCACAAAGATAATAAATGGCATTTGTAGCTAAAATTTCCAGCTTTTCAGAAGCTATATCTGCTAATCATAACAGTAAAGCTAAGTTGTTCTAAAATTAACAATAATTAAGGTATCAGGTGATGATACCCAAAAAGAAAGGAAATCCAAAAAGATGCTTAAACCTCCAAATATAGAAGCAATAATAGGAGACCAAAGCTAGTCTGAAACTACCACAGCCAGATCATTGGAGAAGTGAAGCATAACAAAATTTACCTTAAAAACAATCCGCCGACCATAACCTTAGACAAAAAACGAGAATTTTCTCCATCAGAGACACTGGCCTGCAGGAACAGAACATTCTAACATAAGATTGCCTACATCCCACCATGACTCCATAACAACAGTCTCGGAAGCGCATGGAAGCAAATATTATGATGTTCATACCATTTTCAAATAAAATAATGAACTCTGGAGAGCAGATAATACAAAGTAAACGATAGGTTATGCTTATAGCTAGGTGTGCTAAAGAGCAATCAGAAGTTACTAGTAGAGATTGTGTCAAAGGTCTAGGATTGTTTCTAAATCAAATTAAGAAGCCTTCAATCACCATGAAAATATTATCTCAAAGCAAGACAATATTGTATCATTTATATTTCAAATTTTTATATAAAAAGGTGTGCTAAAGAGCAATCAGAAGTTACTAGTAGAGATTGTGTCAAAGATCTAGGATTGTTTCTAAATCAAATTAAGAAGCCTTCAATGACCATGAAAATATTATCTCAAAACAAGACAATATTGTATCATTTATATTTCAAATTTTTATTTAAAAAGACTGGTGCCTTCCTAATTAAGGCTTTTTAAAATACAACTTTTAGTTTTAAATTTTCTCGAACTCATAAAATCTGATAAGTTATAATCATACAAGAATTTTCTAGCAGAAATTTAAAATAAGATATATCTGTAGAAAATAGAGAAACACGAGAGTAGAGAAAAATCTCTATTCGAATATTTTATTCATCTCAATTAATGTACATAGGCAGAATTCTATTTTGAAGACTTAATACAGGAGTTCTAGTTAAATTAGGCTACCTCTAGAGTTATCACTTTATCTCTAATTAAGATAAAGTTCCTATACAATTAAACTTCTGATTAGGATAGAATTTACAGCAGTAAAATTAAGTATTTACACGGTTCCAACCTACACTCTCCTCAAGCTGGTGAGTATATGTTATATACTCCTAGCTTGGATGTAAAATTATCGAAGGTCACTCTTCGTAGTGCCTTGGTTAGAACATCAGCTAGCTGACCTGCTGTAGGGACATAGTGCAGCCTCACAATTCCATTGTTAACCTTCTCATAAATAAAATGCCTATCAATTTCAACATGTTTAGTTCTTTCATGTTGAACTGGATTCTTGGCAATACTCATTGTTGATTGACTGTCATTGAATAGTTCGAAGTTTTGACTCTTATCCAATTCAAGTTCCGTGAGAAGCTTCTTTAACCACATCCCTCACAAATTCCTAGTGCCATAGCTCTAAACTCAGACTTTGCACTACTGCGAGAAACAACAGTTTGCTTCTTACTTCTCCAGGTCACTAGATTTCCCCATACAAAAGAGCAATAGCCACTTGTAGATTTTCTGTTAGTTAACTCCCCTGCCCAATTGGAGTCTGTATAGATTTTCACTGACTTGTCCTGGTTTTTCCTGAAAATTAGACCAAAACCAGGCGTGAATTTTAAGTACCTCAAGATCCTTTTGACTGCCTCTAGGTGCTACTCTCTCGGATCACTCATGTACTGGCTCACTACCCCCACTGAGTATGCAATATCTGGCCGAGTGAGTGAGAGATAAATTAACTTCCCAACAAGTCTCTGATATGATTCCTTACTCACAGGACTTCCCAACTCATCTTGTTTCATCTTTAAGTTTGGATCCATGGGAGTATCTGCTGGTTTGCAACCCAGCATTCCAGTTTCCAAGAGTAAATCCAGGATATATTTTCTCTGATTGATGACTATTCCTTTTGAGGACCTAGCAACTTCCATTCCCAGAAAATACCCGAGACTTCCAAGGTCTTGTCTCAAATTCCCTCGCTAAGAATGCCTTTAATCTCTTAATTTCTTCTGCATTATCACCCGTGATAATTATATCATCAACATAGACAATTAAAAATGTGTTCTTACCATCTGGTGTAATCTTCTTGAACAAAGTGTGGTCTGCCTAACATTTTCTATACCCATTCCTCACAACGGCTTTGGCAAACCTGTCGAACCACGCCCTTGAGGACTGTTTCGAGCCATACAAGGATATATTCAGTTTGCACACCTTCTGATTTGTTAAGTGATCTTCAAAACCTAGTGGGACTTGCATATACACTTCCTCTTCAAGGTTCCCATTTAAAAATGCATTCTTTATGTCTAACTGATGCAATTTTCAGTCCTCATTAACAACCAATGACAATAATACTCTAATAGTGTTTAACTTAGCCACAGGGGCAAACGTCTCCTGGTAATCTATCCCATAAGATTGGGTAAACCCTTTGGCTTCCCTTTTGGCAGCTCAGTCAAGCTCCATGTATTGTTCATCTGAAGTGCTCTAATCTCTTCTTCAACAGCCTTTTTCCATTCAAGAATTTCAAGGGCCTCCTTCACTGTTTGAGGGATCTTTACACTGTCAACTTTGGCTGTAAAAGCTTTAAAATCAATCATTAGTTTCCCATAGGCAATAAATCTCCCAATAGGATGGCTAGTACATTTTCTTACTCCCTTCCTTTGGGCAATGGGGAGATCATCTGTATTAATAGAGGGAGCAGAAACTCGTGAAATATCATTACCTTCCTCTTCCTCTAAGGCAGTAGGATTCAAATCTAGCTCTCGGCAAATATCAGACTGGATAATGGTCTCTGTAACAGGTCTTTTTCTCTTTTTATAAACACTGAGTTGTTTACCTTCAAGTTGTGAATTCAAGGTTTTCTGAGGAGTGTTTGGCATAGATTTAGTTGCTAGAATAGGAGAAGTGTGACTGCTGGGAGTTTTAGGATCAGGCAAGGGTATGTCTAGCTGATCAACAAGGGTAGTAGGCTGTTCCAAAGAAGTATGAGCATCATTAAAAATAGGTTGAGAGGGTGAGCGAAACGAGGACTGAACAGTTTGTAAAGGCTGAAATTCCAGAATACTCTCCCCCTGAATTTCAGTTTGCAAGGACTGGAAATATGGCTTATGTTCAATGAAAGTGACATCAAGAGAGGCATAAAATTTTCGAGTAACAGGTGAGCAACATTTGTAGCCCTTCTGACTCGAAGAGTATCCAAGAAACACACATTTTAGGGACCTAGGATCAAGTTTACCCCTGCCAGGACTATGCACGTGAACAAAAGTTGTGCGTCCAAAAACTCTAAAAAGAAGGTTAGAGGACAAAGGTTTAAAATGTGGAAAACGAGCAAGAAGAACATCCTTAGGAATTTTGAATTTAATAGGTTTACTAGCCATTCGATTCACCAAGTATGTAGCAGTAAGAAGAGCCCCCCCCCCAAAAAAAAAATTGTTTAGGTGCATGAGCAGAAAAAAGTAGGGATCGAGTAACTTCTAATAAATGTCTGTTTTTTCTCTCAGCTACCCCATTTAGTTGAGGGTCTTAGTAAGGTACTCACTTCCATTATCACTTTTTAGGATTTTAATGGTTCCCTCAAATTGAGTTTCTACCATCTTATGGAAGGTTTTAAAGATATTTTCAGCCTCGAATTTTTCTTTCATTAGCTAGGTCCATGTCCTAGAATGATCATCGATAAATGAAATAAACCATCTTGACCCAGATACATTTTTTACTTTAGAAGGGCCCTAAATGTCACTATGGATGATTGAGAATGGTGCAGAAGGTTTGAATGTAGATGGGGCAAAATTTTGTCTTGTGTTTAGCAAATTGGTAGGTATCACAAGTATAAGAAGATGGAGTTTTATTGAGAAATAACTTAGGAAACAGTCTTGCAAGATAATGAAAATTTGGGTGTCCTAACCTAAAAGGCCAAAGCATTATTCCACTAAAAAACAAGGATTTAGGAGAAAATTCATATTGAAAGCAACTTGAAATAACTTGTTTATGAGGAGAGTGCCCATCAAGGATGTAGAGTCCATTATGTAGCCTAGCACTGCCAATCACCATCTCCGAGTCTTGTGCTTGAAATTCAAAACCATGCATCCCAAAGTCAGCTTTGCATTTGAAATCACTTACAAGCCTACTAACATATAACAGATTGCATGCAAGATTTGGCACATAAAGCACGTTAGATAACACCAGTGTTGCATTTATTCTGATTGAACCACTCCCTTCAACAATCGAAAGAGATCCATCTGCTGTTTTGATAGAAGGTACAGATTGCATTTCCTTGAAGATACGAAAAAGTTGAAGGTTTCCTGTCATATGGTCAGATGCAGTAGAATTCACTATCCAACAAGAAGCAGGATATGCAGCAAAACTAGAACTACTACCTTCAATGGCAGTGAAAGCCGAGGAGTCAGTGTTCTGAAGCCAATTGCTGTAAGCTGGATCAGATTCCTCTGGAATCGATATGGAATCTGAGAGATATGAGGCCTTTCTTCTGCCAGTGATGTAGAGTTTCACTGATTGAGACCAGGGTAAATAGTTGTTTCCATTCAATGTATAGGAGGTAATTGGAGAAAGAGAATTTTCTGATAAATGGAAATCAGAGGTACGAGTGCTAGGTTGAGAACTGATTTCAGAAGAATCAGATGCTCGAGGAACATCAGAACTGCTGGTGTAACCATGGCTTTAGAAATAGAGAAAAGATCGAAGGTTTTGTTTCGAGAATAAGGGTCGAACCTGCTCTGATACCATGTAGAAAATAGAGAAACACAAGACTAGAGAAAAATCTCTATTTGAATATTTCATTCATCTCAATTAATGTACATAGGCAGAATTCTGTTTTAAAGACTTAGTACAAGAGTTCTAGTTAAATTAGGCTACCTCTAGAGTTATCACTTTATCTATAATTAAGATAAAGTTCTTATACAATTAAACTTCTGATTATGATAGAATTTACAGCAGTAAAATTAAGTATTTACACGGTTCCAACCTACAATATCTATAAAACAGTAAAATAAGTTTCATAGAAAAATAAGTTTCATAGAGAAAGATCCAAGTTTCATAGAAAAATACCCGAGAAAAGAGGAGTGACTGCATCAAAAGTTCAAGTTGGAACCCTGCAAGTAAATTCAAACAGTTGGGAAAAGTTATTGTAAATAATTAGTAGTATGGTTGGGTTAAGGACAGAAGAGGGTAGGTGTAAGCGAGTACACCGTTTGCTCTACCCTGTTTGCAATTAATTAATGAATTATATTCCTCCCAACTCCCAACAGGTAGATAATGTGATTCACTCTACAATCTGACTCCTGACATTTCTACCCATTTACTCTATTTGGCTTTAGCTTCAACTTCTGTTTAGGTCTAAGACTGTCATACGCTACACTAAATGAATACACAACTGGTTATTCAAATATGGCTTTGACCATGCGTGAAAAAAAAGGAAAACAAACCAGCGTCCTTGATACAAAGAAATAAGTGGTCCACAACAATGGAAACTAGAGACCGTCCAGCTGATTCAACAGATCGCTGCCAGGTCAGAGAGGAAAAACTAAGTAAAAGTTGCCCATAACAAGTTAATAAGAATATAAAGAAATATGAAGTGAATGATAGTAGGCAAAACCTGCTGAGATTTTAGATCCACGCCTCCTCTAATTAGACATACATACAATCCAGTCAAAAAGCGAAGAAGAGCTCGGAGCCCTGCTCACATGGTTGTCCCACAATTTCATGCTTTGTCAGTACCGTATATTTAATTCAAATGGTGAAACAAGCAGTTAGAAAACTGGCTACCTTATTACCTGGTTCACTTAATGCAGGACAAACCGCCTCTGTAACATGTAACTGAACCTCAAGGCCTAGTCGAACATTTAATTCCGTCCTCTGAACAGTGATCTAAAGGGAGAAAAAAGTAAGAGTCTTAAAGACATCCTGAAAACCAGAAAACTCTCTTCACCACCAGAAAACAGTTTAAAATAACATAAAATTCATGAAAATCAATAGAAAATGTATGATTTGTTTACATAAGCCTCTCCAGATATGCCTTCGAGAAAACGTTCTCCACCAAAGAAAACACGCTTTGCACCATCATCATCTCTTTGAGTTGATCCCACTAGAGAACGTGCTAAATTAGCATCACTAAACATATCCGGATGAGGCAGGAGATCAATAGATAGAGATTCCCATTCCAGTTTCTGGATGAAAAGAATTTGACATCATTAGACACTGATGACAAAAACAGCTTAAATATACTCCGGATGACAAAAAACAAAGGCACAAAATATATAGATCAAAAGGATAAAACATTTAAAATAAGGCATTGCAGTAAGGAATGTTCATGCCCTAACGCACATCATACCTTTATGCACACATATACATGGAGGAAGATAAGGAATCACAAGTCTATATGTTACCTTGAAAACATATATAAAATTTTTGTTTGTGGAGAAGTCTCGTGCTTCCTTAAGATTTACAACCTGAAAAAAAAAAGTTCAAATATGCATTTATACTTGAGAAAACATTTAAAAAGATTATGACAATAATACACAACAAATTACCTGCCAAATTTCATTAGTAGTATATAGTAAAATATTGCGCATCGTGATAGATGCCATGGGTGGTGCCCTGAAAAAAGGCAAAATGTGATTAAGAAATACAACAAGGTAGGAGATCCATACAAGTTAGATTGGCCATAAAAGAAATTTGGTATTGGAATAAATTAACCAATTGAAGCGCACAAAAAGAGAAAAAATGATTAAGATATTTTAGGAATTTATATATAAAGAGTGCAAATATTGAAATCCAACAAGAAGTTCACCGATAAAGAACAAAATGAAGAACTGGTTTCCCTCAAAAAATAGATGCAGAATAGACAATATATCATGCAAAGATGTAAAATGTTCATAAATTTTACTCTTCTACCAAAGATGAGGTCACTTGTAATGAAAAATGCCCTGAACCCTTGCAATAATCTCATATTTAGACATTGACAAAATGTCAGAGACGGCAATTTCTGAAAAAATAAAGGCAATACAGGAGCTGAATGCACTTTGATTAGAAGTCTTTGGTTTCAAAAATATATATGTAACAAAACCAAGGGATTCTTTTACTTGTAAAAAGATCATATGTGGTTAAAAGAAATTGTACGTTGACGAGGAGTGTTAGAGTTTTTATTTAATGTGTAATTAGAATTTATTCCTAACCAATAGTTTAGATTTATTAGAAGTTTTATTTAAATTAGTAATAAGTATTATTTAAATTAAAGATAAAAGTATAGTTTTAGTTATATTAAAACTCTATATCAGCCTATTTAAAGGCTTACTCGTAAACATTTGATAATTAAGAATAATAAGAAAATACAAAGAAACACATTGTTCTGTTTGGAAAATATCCCGTTCATCTTCTTCAAACAACAAATCCCTAACCACCAGTTACACACAAACCACCATCATTAATTGCATCTCCGACCACCATGGCCCCTTTCTCACATAGTATCAGAGCCAACAACAGTCTTGATGTCGTCACCACTGCTGCCATCTCTAATCTGAAACAGATCGACGATCTGATTTTTCAGTTGCACATCGTTTTTCTTTTCTGCTGCTGTCATTAGGACACACTCGTTCCTTGGCTTCTCCCTTGTTGGAATCTTACATCTCTGGTGAAATTTCTACTCGTTTAATTTTGCTGTTTTGTTCTCTATTTAATGGTTAAATCTTACACAATCAAAAAGATAGATGAAAATGTTATAATTTAGCCTTAAAAAACTATTTGGTTCTATCTTAGCCATCCATCCTAAAAGATGGGAGAAGAGGTTCTAGTTTAAAAACTAGATAATATTTTTTAAGGGATTCTACATCAAAAATCCAAGTTGGAACTCTAGTCTGTGTAACTGCCAGCTTGAGGGAAGTTGGAGTGTAGATTCCTGTGATCACTTCCTACATCGTTCCCATCAGACCTTTCAATCATGAACTGCATGCTAGAGCATCATGTGGTGCAGACCTTTTAGTCAAGAACTGCATGCTGGAGCATCCTGCGAAGCAGTTTTGATATTCCAACTGATTCATCAACCATCTCAAGTGTACCATAAGTTGAATGACATCAACAATTGTTGCGCAAGAACATCATGGTTCTATCCTCACTCTTTAAATCAAAGACTCCTGAGAACATGGAGCATTTTTCTCTAAGAAATAGCAGAAGAAATATGAGTAGGGCATCACATCCAAGATCCAAGCTGGTGCTCTACTACATTTGCTCACCAGCTTGAGGGGGAGTGTACGTTGACGATGAGTGTTATTTAATGTGTAATTAGAGTTTATTCCTAATCAGTAGTTTAGATTTATTAAAAGTCTTATTTAAATTAGTAATAAGTATTATTTAAATTAAAGATAAAAGTATAGTTTTAGTTATATTAAAACTCTATATCAGTCTATTTAAAGGCTTACTCTGTAAACATTTGATAATTAAGAATAATAAGAAAATACAAAGAAACACATTGTTCTGTTTGGAAAATATCTCGTTCATCTTCTTCAAACAACAAATCCCTAACCACCAGTCACACACAAACCACCATCATTAATTGCATCTCCGACCACCATGGCCCTTTCTCACAGAAATGAATATACATAATACACCTTCAAAGAAAAAGGGTCACTCTTATTATAAGATAATTTCTTCTTTTAGTGTGCATTGTTCAGCAAATTCTTTGTAGGTTATGTTAATTTCTATTAATAACCATTAGAACAAATGACAACCACAAAAGAAGACAAGTCTAGCTTAGAGAAAAAGGGTCTTGCAACAACCAAGTACAAATAAATAGACTGTATGCATATGTCAACTGACCATGCAAGCAATCAGATAGTTTCTGCCCAAGAATTAGCATAAAAAATTACCAAGCTGCCCCCCCTTTACAATGGGTGCTGCCACGAGTTTCAAGTAGAAGATTGACTGTCTGAACCTGTAGGGTCATTCCATCTGCAATCTGAAAATAATAAAATGACGAAAAATGAAGCATTTTGTATCTAAACCTTTTTCCATGTTTTTAGTGACATGCATAAAATAGTAATTCAACCAATTGAGGAATTTTGTAGATTTATTTATGGAAATTCAGATTTCTATTATTTGATGTAAGCTCAAGATTTAATTATAGTTCAAAATTATAATATAGGGAAACAACAACTTGGACAGGGAGTCGGCACTACAAAAGTACTAACCTTGCAACATTTAAATCCATAAATGGCTTGGCATTCCAAGGAGAACAGTAATCTACAAGTTTACCAAATAAATTATCTAAACTTGTCAGCAAACCCATAACCACTACCCTTCCTTGTGTTGGTGGATGACTGCATGCTGCAAGCGCACAAAAGCAGATACAAGTTGCTTTTAAGAACAGTACAACATGCCAAACTACAAAGATACAAATGGGATCTTAGTTGTGAAACATAACATTGAAGGTGAATCTACATTACCTGCTTGAGCTCCTAGGAGAATCAACATCAGAATTTTCCTCCAGAACCAAATCAAGCCTATCAATTTGCACAACAATTGGCTCGATTTGTACATTACTGACATAGGGGAGCTACCAAAAAAATAATTTAGAGAAGAGGTATAAGTTCAAGAAAAATAGGATCATAAGCAGCTAAGAATCAAGACAAAGTAAAAAAAAGGTGGAGGACAATGTCAACCTTGTTTCAAGTATTTCAAGATCAAAATGTATCCCCGATATATGAATTTTCCATTTAAGAGTAGAGAAAATCATGTATTGTAGATTGTAAATATATTTCTATGTATTTTAGTCCTAGTAAATAACTAAATAGCTAAGTCTTATCTAACTTAGTGATAAGATAAATCTTATCTTATCTAAATTTAAATTTCTAACCTTTTTAATAATAAATAGAGATAGAGTCTAACTTAGCTAGGATTGTTGTATTTTAGTCCTATAAAAGGGACTCACTTCTTTTCTGTAAATCAAGAATTAAAACAGAGAAAACATTTATTCTCTGCTACAAAACCTCTATTATTTACATGGTATCAGTTTGGGTTTTTTAGATCCTCTAAAATATTGCGCAATGCATACCACTTCCACATCAGAAATCAGGTCAGGATCTGAACTGAATGTTTGTCTTGCTGATCAGCTTACATCATCCAGTATTCCGCATGGTAGTATTTCATTCCTCTCCAACACTACTCAAATTCTATGGATAGTGGATTCTGGTGTTACTGATCATATGACAGGAAACAAGGATGTGTTTTGACTCTTACAAAACAACATCACATGAAGCATGTGAAGACTACAGATGGGTCATTGACTGAGGTGGAAGGGACTAGAACAGTCTTTCTTAATAAGGATATTGTGCTAAACTCTGTCCTTTATGTTCCTAATTTACAATGCAATCTTTTATCTGTTAGCAGATTGTGTATTGATTTGCAGTGCTATACTAAATTCAGTTTGCATGGATGTATTTTTCAGGAAATGGATTCGGAAAAAGTAATTGGCAATGCTAAGCTGTGTAGTGGACTATACATCATTGAAGGCCAAGCACTTCCCAAGGGACAAGTCCTATCAAGTTGCACTCTCAATTCTGTTTGTTTTTCCTCCCAAATTTCTGGTTTAAGTTCCAATGAAATTTTGTTATGGCATTTTCGCCTTGGACATCCTAATTTTTCTTATCTCCAAAAATTGTTTCCCAAATTATTCATTCATAAAAATCCAGCATCTTTTACTTGTGATATATGCTAGATTGCAAAACATATTCGAAACCCTTATCCCCAATCGTCTTACACACCTTCTCAACCATTTTCCTCATCTATAGTGACATTTGGGCCCTTCTAAAGTTAAGAATATTACTGGGAGTATGTGGTTTGTATCCTTTATTGATGATCATTCTAGAACTACATGGACGTATTTAATGAAGGATAAATCGAAAACTGAGGGTATATTTAGAAAATTCTATATGCTGATTGAAACTCAATTTCGCAGCAAAATTCAAATTTTGAAAACTGATAATGGGAGTGAATTTTTTACTACTACTTTGGGAAATTTTCTTCGAGAGTGAGGTATTATACACATTAGTTCTTGTGTGGATACTCCACAGCAAAATGGAGTGGCTGAGAGGAAGAATAGACACTTTTTAGAGGTTGCTAGATCATTGTTGTTTTCTTCTAATGTTCCTAAACATTTTTGGGGGGAAGCCTTGCTTACTGCTACATACCTCATTAATAGACTGCCCAGTAGAGTATTAAAATTTCAAACTCCTAAGGAAGTTCTTCTTAAACAGTTTCCTTCTTTTAAACCTGTCTTGTACATTACCTGTTAAAATATTTAGGTGTTCTGTTTTTGTTCATATCCATAAGCAGTTTCGAAGTAAATTGGATCCAAGGGCTGTCAAGTGTATTTTTCTTGGGTATTCTCCTCTTCAGAAGGGTTATAAATGTTATTCTCCTGTCACTCGTAAATTTTATGTTTCTATGGATGTTACCTTTCATGAATTACAACCTTTTTTCTCAGATTCTGAAATCCAGGAGGAGAGTTTGGATGAATTTCAGCCACAACCAGTCCAGCTACCTATAAATATTCCTACATCCACCATAAACAGACCTATATGTACCAAAGACATTCCTTTATCTACCACAAATCTTCCTACATCCATAAAAAATCCTATTCCTCCAATACTCCATGCAGAACCCACATCTCCAATACCAGATTCACTACCTAAAACTCCACAGAAACCTTCTTCAGAAACTCAACTTGGGACAAAGGAACTAAGTGTCTATACAAGGAAGAAAAGGCTTACTTCACATAAAACTACACAGCTTAGGATTGCTCAAGAACTGGAACCAATTCCATTATCCTTAGAGGATGAAGAAGGTATGAAATCTGTGAGTAATGATACTATTATCCCTTCAATTGATACATCTGATCTACCTATTGTTCAAAGGAAAGGTGTCAGGAAATGTACCAGTCATCCGATACAAAAGTATGTGGCCTATGGGAAGCTGATGCCTTCATTTAGAGCCTTCACTGTTAGAATTGATAAGGTGCATATTCTTCAATCTGTACATGAAGCCTTGAAAGATCCAAAATGGAAGAAGGCTGTAGAAGATGAGATCAAGGCACTGGAAGCGAACAAAACCTGGGTTATGACTGATTTACCACCTGGAAAAAGGGCAGTGGGTTGTAAATGGGTATTTACAGTCAAATATAATGCCGATGGGAGCATAGAAAGGTTCAAGGCTAGACTGGTGGCGAAGGGATTCACTCAGTCTTATGGGATTGACTATCAGGAGACATTCGCATCAGTGGCAAAACTTAATACCGTGAGAGTTTTATTATCTCTTGCTGCAAATCAAGAATGGTCACTTCACTAGCTTGATATCAAAAATGCATTCCTGAATGGAACTCTAGAAGAAGAGGTGTACATGCAAAAATCACCTGGTTTAAATGAAGACTCAAATTCTGGTCAAGTATGTAAACTACAGAAATCATTATATGGTCTTAAACAATCACCTCGAGCTTGGTTTGATAGATTTACTAAAGCCATTCTAAAATTCGGCTATCTACAATGTCAAACTGACCATACTTTGTTTGTCAAAACTTCTCCTGAGAACAAAAAGGCTATCTTAATAGTCTATGTTGATGATATAATCATCACAGGTGATGATTCTATGGAAATCAGAAAGTTAAAAGAATTTTTGGCAACTGAATTTGAAACTAAAGATTTGGGTTACTTGAGATACTTTCTAGGAATGGAAGTGGCTAGATCAAGCACCGGAATTGTAATCAATCAAAGGAAATGCATTCTAGACTTGCTTTCAGAAACTGGAATGTTGGGGTGCAAGCCAGCTGAGACACCTATGGAGTATAATCTGAAATTCAGAATTGATGACAAAGGAATTTCAGTGGACAAAGAACACTATCAAAGACTGGTAGGTAAGCTGATTTACTTGTCGCTTACAAGACCAGACATTGCTTATTCTGTTAGCATTGTAATTCAGTTCATGAATGACCCTAGAGAGGAACACCTAGAGGCAGTAACCAGAATCTTGAGATATTTAAAGATGACACCAGGCCATGGACTGATTTTTTCTAAGAATGAGTCCAAAAAAGTGGAAGTCTTCACAGATGCAAGCTGGGCAGTAGAACTGACTAGTAGAAGATTTGTACTCGAGTTTGAGGAAATCTAGTGACATGTAGGAGCAAGAAACAATCAGTGGTCTCAAGGAGCAGTGCAGAAGCTGAATTTCGAGCATTGGCACTTGGGATTTGTGAAGGAATTTGGATACAAAGACTCTTGACCGAATTACAAATGAATCACAGTGAACAGTTTGAACTTCATTGTGATAGCCAGTCAACAATCAGCATTGCAAAGAATTCAGTTCACCATGACAGGACCAAACACGTGGAACTAGACCGTCACTTCATCTTAGAAAAGGTTTCTAATGGAACAGTCAAGCTCAACTTTGTTCCAACTCACAAACAGCTAGCTGATGTACTCACCAAGGCACTTCCAAGAACCACCTTTGATGAGCTTACATCCAAGCTGGGACTCTACAACATATACTCACCAGCTTGAGGTGGAGTGTAGATTGTAAATATATTTCTATGTATTTTAGTCTTAGTAAATAACTAAATAGCTAAGTCTTATCTAACTTAGTGATAAGATAAATCTTATCTTATCTAAATTTAAATTTCTAATCTTTTTAATAATAGATAGAGATAGAGTCTAACTTAGCTAGGATTGTTGTATTTTAATCCTATAAAAGGGACTCACTTCTTTTTTGTAAATTAAGAATTAAAACAGAGAAAACATTTATTCTCTGCTACAAAACCTCTATTATTTACATGTATAACAGCAAATCCAAAACTAAGCACCAGTTATATCAAATTACACCGTAACACAAAGATAGCAAAAATGAAAACAATTCTCCACAATTCATAGTAGCTACAAGCAAAAAACACTATAAATTCCAACTTAAAAAGAAAAAAAAAAACAAAGTAGAAACTCACAATTATCTCCAATTTTCCAACTTTTGCTGTCGTCACATTCAAAGCAGGCGGCAATCCCATACTCGCATGCAATGCATCGCCATTTATATCTATCAAATCCAAAAACAATAAATCAAAAAACGAAATGGAAGCCAAATTTTAGATCCAAAGCTCAAAGAGTCATACCTAAATTGGAAAGTTGTACCGTACGGCCCTGTAATTTGAACTGACCTCTGGAGAAAGATTTAAGCCAGTACTTCAAAGTGTACTCCAATGCTCGAGCTAAAATCGACTCCATTTCGAGATCGAACAAGTAAGAACAAAGTAGAAAAGCAGAAAATCCTCCTCAAACTTTGTAGATAGCTAAATCTAGACTGATAAATTCATGAAAAAATGGACTCGAATTCGAAATTTGTGCGAGAAAACCCCTAATTCTTTAGGGGTTTTAAGATTAACGGAGGCGAAGTAGTTTCTTTTTCCTTTTGGTTTAATCGATTCCAGGTGGGGGAATCTTAGCAGAAGGAAAAGGAGGGAAATGGCACGTGCGAGTCCATGGATGGCACATGCGAGAGATGGGCTGCTGCAAAGGTGCATTGGATCTTGCATTGTGTCAGGAGTTGATTTGTCGGTTCGTCTTAAGCAAAGGAAAGTATCACGTTAAAAGGTATATATTTACACTATAAAAATTAAATTTTAAAATCTTAACATTAATTCTAAAAAATTAAACCTTAAACTTTAAACTTTATAGACTAAATTCTAAATACTAACATTAAATTTTAAACCTTATAACCTTAAACCCTAAATTAAAACTCTAACCCCTAAAACTAAAGGCAAGTTTACACGGCCTGTGTATCAAACTTTTTTTCTATGTTAAAAACATTAAATTATAAAAATAAAAAGTGAAAATTATATAAATAATTTTGGTTTTTAATTATTTTTATCTATTTTTAATTTTTAAATAATTTTATTACAGGCAAAATTAATGTGTTTGAATCAACTCTCTTTAATCTATGATTTTGAGACATTGAACGTTTGATACCAAACATATTGCATTGCTTTAGAATGTCAAAACTGTTGTCCCCACACCCTAACGTTTTATTATTATTTAATGTTTCACCCTAATAAAGTTATTAGATTTGAATATTGCGATTGAATTATAAAAAATAATGGTAATTAAAATATAATACGAATGTTTAAATACAATTTATAACACATTTTGGTGCTCCCCGGTTTGATATGTAATTGTGGAAGGACTTTGCTGGCTTCTGTACTTCGGTGCTCCTATTAGTTGTGGACCTGTGGTGCTTATTTTTTCCGGTCTCAGTGTATTATTTTTTTTATTTTCGTTTAAATGAAAAATAATTGTCCTTTTTAAACTTTAAGTGTCTAAAATTTTTTTATTAAAAATAAGAGAAAAGCTTTAATACATAATATGTGTAAACTTTAGTTTATACAGACTTTTTAGCTTTAGGGATTAGGGGTTTAGTTTAGGGTTTAGAGTTTAGGGGTTTGGGTTGTAGGGTTTAGAATTTAAGGTTAGTCTTTAGAATTTAGGGTTTGGGGTTTAGTTTTTTACGGTTTAGGTTTAATTTTTATTTATAGTAGAAATAAGCAGGCTTGTTATACAGCCTGTGTATCAAATTTAAACCCTAAAAATAAGTGTCTAAAATTTATACCGTTATAATTTTAGGTGTTCAATAATTAATTTTCGTTAAAAATGTTAACCAATCAATGTTTGACACCTGACATGTTTATTTAAACTTTTTTAATTTTTTTAAGGCTTAAAACACCTTTTTTCCTCTAAAATTTACATGTTCTTTCAACTTATCCCCTAAACTACGCTTTGCCCACTTTTGGTCCCTAAACGTTTCGCCGTTACTCATTTTGCCCCATTCTGTTACCACTACTGTTAAAAAAAATTTCAGCCAATCAAATCTCGCCACATCATCTCCTCATTGACTAAGTCAATCCGCCTGATTTTAATTAAAGGGTAAATGACATGTCAAGTCTGTCAGGTTTGTTTATTGTTCAATTTAGTCAGTGAAAAGTCTATTTTTACCTAAAATTGACCCCTATTTGTTTTTTTTATAATTTAGTCCAATATTTGTTATTATTAATAATATTATTTTATTTAAATGTTAATATTTAATAAAAATAAATTATATTTTTTGGGAAAATTTTGGACAAATTTTGTTAAATTCAAATTGTATTTTTGAGCAAAATCTGAATTATATTCAAATTATTAATTTGAATTTTGCAATATTCGAAATATATTTTTTTGAGTAAATTTTAAATTATATTCGAATCATATTCGTAGTATATTCTAATCATGTTCGTATTGTATTCGAATCATATTCAAATTATATTCAAATCATATTCGTATTACATTCTAACCATGTTCGTATTATATTCTAATCATATTCAGATTATATTTGAATCATATTCTAATTGTATTAGAATTATTAATTCAAATTTTGCTATATTCGAAATATATTTTTTGAGCAAAATTCAAATTATATTAGAATTCTATTGGAATCATGTTCATATTATATTCGAATTATATTCAAATTATATTTGAATCATATTCGTATTATATTCAAATCATATTCGAATTATATTCGAATCATATTCAAATTAATAATTCAAATTTTACTAAAAAGGATATAATTCAAAATATATTTTTTAAAAAATATAATTCAAATTTTGCTAAAAACGAATATAATTCAAATTTAGCAAAATTTGAAGTAATAATTCTAATATAATTGAAATATAATTCGAATATGATTCAAGTATAATTTGAATTTTGCTCAAAAATATAATTCATATATAAGTGAAATGTGATTCAAATTTTGTTCAAAAATATAATTTAGATATAAGTGAAATATGATTTGAATTTTGTTCAAAAAATATAATTCAAATTCAACAAAATTTGAATATAAATAAGATATATTGGAATTTGAATTTTGCTAAAAAAGATTATAATTCAAAATTTGCTCCAAAAAATATAATTTGAATAAGTAATTGTTGGGATCAATTTTAGGTAATTTAATTTATCTAAAAAATACCAATTTAATATTAAAATATTTAATTTATTTTATTTTTATTAAATATCAACATTTAAATAAAATAATATTATTAATAATAACAAATATTGGACTAAATTAAAAAATTAGAAACAAATAGAGGTCAATTTTAGGTAAAAATAGACTTTCCAGTGACTAAATTAAACAAGAAACAAATCTGATAGACTTGACATGTCATTTACTCTTTAATTAAAACCAGACAGATTGACTTAGTCAATAAGGAGATGATGTGGCGAGATTTGATTGGCTGAAATTATTTTTAACGGTAGTGATAATGAAATGGAGCAAAATGAGTACCGGCAAAACGTTTAGGGGACAAAAGTAGATAAAACGTAATTTAAGGGGCAAATTGGGAAAACCAGTAAAGTTTAAGGAGAAAAAGTATTTTAAGCCTTTTTTTTAAAGAAATATTTCAGAAAATCCTAAATTCTTAATTTTTTACAAAATAGTCTCTAAATCCCAAAAATTTTCTAACACGAACCCTCAAGTCGAAGCTATTTTTGCCGCCACTCGTCATTTTTAAGCATATCTCTTCAGTGTTGAACTTAACCGATTATTTCTTCCAATACGACATCACTAAAAATAACAAACGATGTACCAACCGAATGTCGATTTCACGTTCAGAAATTGCATGAAGCTCGGATACCACTGTGGGCAAAACCGGAGGTATCACTCTTGTTTAGGAATTAACCCTTGTATTGGAAAGTCCAGAAATTGCATTGTTTTTAAAGATATTTATATCTTTCTTGTTTCCAGAGATACTTTCCCGGGATTTCTGTCGATTCTTTTCTTCCTTGTACACCAGATAAGTCCAGATATTTGATCTTTTTTGGTTCAGAGTATCATTTGAAAGAATGCGAAACCAAATTCATTAACTCTTATCCTCTGGTTACAGGATTCCAACTGTATATGGCAATAGCAATGGACTCCATCTACGTCAGAAGTCCGGGCTGCCTGAAAATGTCCGGCTTTCAACCAGCTCTGGCTCTCTTGACACCGTGACTGAAACCGGTGCTGTAATTGCTGAACTTCACACCGATGTCAAAGAAACTAGTTCGAATTGTCCTAATATGCCTCTATAGAGATTGGAGAATGTAATCAAATAGAGGCATAGCTGAATTTGTGGTTACCTATGTTGTTAGGTTTCTCATATGTTAAAACTTTGTAAATAACAGACCAATACTTAGTCGTGATATGTACTGTGTTTTTTATAAAAGAATGAGATTATAGCAATACAGCAGGCAAACAGGTCGTTTCGATTTGGGTTATATCGGGTTTGACTATATTCGGGTGGGGTTTGGTTCGGTTTTAATTCAAGTCTATGGTGATTTCGGTTTGAGTATTGGGTCGGTTCGGTTGACTTTTGGTTTAGTTAATATCGGGTAGGTTATTTTCGGCTCGGTTCACTACCGGGTTAATAGGAGATCGATCAGTTTTAGTCGGGTTCTCAAGCCGAGTTAGTTTTTTCCACCCTATATATGACTTTATATAGCCTATATATTTGGCTTTTTTGATGAGTTGTGCGACGGTTTACATCTCATCTTTCCTTATTTATTTTAATATATTTTCTTTATTTTTGGTTACCTTTGGTTCGTTGAAAATCGGTTCAGGTCTATTTTCAGTTCAACTAAAATTCTAGTCGATTTCGATTCGATTTATTTTAGATTCTGGATCAAGTTCGGGTCGATTACAAGTATAGGGTCAAATTTGTCGGGTCTAACAACAGCATGATAAGTAACAAGTTTCTTTCACTTTTTCACCCTATTCTTTTTACAGCAGTAAACAGTAATATCTTGGAGTAAGTATTCTCGTTTTGGCCACTTGATTTTACCTTTTAGCTTAGCAAAAGAAGTGTAATCTAAGCAATGCCATGTTTGCACCAAAATGGGGTTTTCATACATTAACCAAAGACTGCAGAAACAAGAAACCCAGTGCCTCTGAATATGGTATGCTACTGACTCATAGATGTTGAAAAACCAGACAAAAACTTGAAATTTCTATTTTGAAGCACTGCAATATGACATTTTGACACACAAGTAATAATGTTTATATACATTTTAACATGTTTATGTATTAAATTGCATGGTATGTTATAATGTGTATGGTGAAATTGTCATGATTTCTTATGATTTTTTTGCTAGGTAAATAGGTGTTCTTTCACCAGGTGAAGTAAATTTATAGCTTTCTTTTTTAAAATTTTTTATAAGGTGGTGTTATAGCTTTCACCTTTATATAAAAAAATTGTACTTAAACATAATTTTCATACAAGGAAACAGCATCTTTCAAATCATTTCTATGTAGGTTTAATATAAATCATTACTAAAAGTATAATTTAAATGAGATTAAGTTAATATCATGTCAATTTTGTTCTTGGTTTTAACTTAAAAGGGAGTAGATGTTGCTGAGTTTTCATTCCAACAACCAAAGCCCCTTTGATTAAAACCCCCAGTTGCAAGAGACTGTCACTTTCCATTGAGAAATTCTGTATTGTCAAACTCCGGTTTTTAGGGATAAAACAACTTTTAGTCCCTAAACTTTGTAATTTTCCCAACTTAGTCCATGAACCTTTTTTTGTCCACATTAATCCTTGCACTTGGATTTTTTCCATCTTGATGATGTGGGACTATGAGAGTGTGTAGCGTCATCAAGAGGACTAAAAAGGGGAAATTGTATTAAGTTCAGGGACCCATGTACCAAAAAAGCTCATGGACCAAATTGAAAAATTATCAAATTCAGGGACTAAATTTTTAATTTGATTTATTTATGAACGTGATAACATAAACCTTCATGTGGAGGCAAAGCTAAGTAGCACCAAACAAAGATTTTCAAATTTTTCTATGAAGTTTCCATTTCTGATGATCTCTCAACTTCCCTACTTGAAAACCAAGCCAAACCTCCAAACCTCAACAAGAACAAAGTCCCATGTCTTTTTCTCCTTAACAACCAACCCTTCTTCTCAACATATATATATATATAGCCTCTATGCTAAGCAAGGTTAGGTGAATGACAGCTACAATTTAAATCCCTTCCCTTTTTTACACCATTTTCCTTACTTGGCCTTTGCATCCTCTTCTTCTTCTGCAACTCCATCTCCATACCATTACTCAAATGAACTGTTAAGGATCATCCCACAGGGGTTTTTGTTTTGTTGGTGTTTTGGTTCCCTTTTTAAGACAAAACAAGAGAGTAAACATGCAGCTTCATATCTCCCCTAGTTTGAGACATGTAACGGTGCTTCCTGGGAAAGGTGTTAGAGTTCATCAAAGTGAAAGTTGGTTCCAGGAGGGTTTCGTTTAGGATGCTTTTCTATTCGCTTCTCTTCGTAACGTTCCTTCTTCGTTTTGTCGACTATTGACAGCATTGATGGAGATCATTCCAATTGTTCCACCATTGGTAAGAGTTCATGGAGAATGTAATAACATGTTTCTACAAGATTTTGAGAGGTCGTGCATAATGCATTAACAAAGCAATTCAAATTCCAATGCTGCAGATACCAGATTAAAAAATACCTGGAAAAAAATCATTTAGGACAATGTTTGATTTGATGATTATCCGTAGTCATAGAGAGAAAAGAAAATAGAGATTCAGATGGAGAATCTTAGTTGATAATAAACAAAGTTATCTATATGTGTATGTAACTGTGTATGCATGTATGTTCATTTCCCAATGATCACTATTAGCACGTGAAAATACTTAAAAAATTATTTTTTTCCTGTATATGGTCGGTTGATTTATCTGGTTTTTCTTTAATTAATTACTGTTTTCTTTTGTGTTTATGGTAGGTTGCTTGGGGAAAAGGCTAGGACCAAGGATCTTGGGTAGAAGGATTGAATCAAATGTAAATTCCTGAACTCATTCTAGTATTTAACAAATTATTTCATTGGACAATTTCTTCTTCTTTTCTTCAAATAGTTATTTATTTAATAAATGAAATTTGAGGTTTTGTTGAAATAGGTCCCAGAGGTGATGTACCAAATCCTAGATGAACCAGTAAGCAAAGATGAAGTACAAGGAAAAACTGATGTTCCTCAGACATTACAAGAGTTCATGTCTGAAATGAAACAAAGCAGATTAGATGCAAAAACATTTGCTCTAAGGCTCAGGGAAATGGTATTCACTTCAATTGTTCTGTTTTTCTCCCCTTTATATTTTTCATATAAGAGATCATTGGAGCTCATGGACATTGTTTTTTTTTTTCAGATAGTTCTACTTGAACAAAGAACCAGAACAGCCAAAAATCCAAGAATATTTGTACCGTCACGTAGCATCGAGCAGCATTCCGAAACAGCTTCATTGCTTAGCACTAAAGCTAGCTAACGAACACTCGAACAATGCAGCCACTCGCCTCCAACTCCCTTCAGCTGAACTTGTCCCGGCCCTTGTTGATAACTCTTACTTCCACTTTGTCCTTGCCTCGGATAATGTGCTTGCAGCCTCAGTTGTGGCAAAATCGCTCATTAAAAACGCGTTACGCCCCGGAAAATTCGTGCTACACATTATAACCGATAGGAAGACTTACTCCCCCATGCAGGCCTGATTTTCATTGCATCCTTTAGACCCTGCTATAATTGAGGTTAAAGCTTTGCATCAATTCGATTGGCTTTCGAAAGGGAAGATACCTGTTTTGGAAGCAATGGAAAAAGATCAAAGAGTAAGGTCACAGTTCAGAGGGGGATCATCTGCAATTGTAGTGAATAATACCGAGAAGCCTCAAGTTATCGCGGCAAAACTACAGGCATTGAGTCCTAAGTACAACTCCTTGATGAATCACATTCGGATACATTTACCGGATGTATTATATAAAACTACATCTTGTTAGTTTAAGTAATATATAAAACTACATCTTGTTAGTTTAAGCAGATGGAAAGGGAAGATATAGTCCAAACAGTAATGGCCTTTCTCAATTCGTTTTCTTTACAGTTGTTTCCAAGCCTTAACAAGGTAGTCTTCCTAGACGACGACATCGTGATTCAAACCGATCTTTCGCCTCTATGGGATATCGATATGGGTGGAAAAGTTAATGGAGCAGTGGAGACATGTAGGGGTGAAGATTCATTCGTCATGTCGAAGCGGTTCAAGAGCTATCTCAACTTCTCTCACCCTTTGACCGCACAGAATTTCGATCCTAATGAATGTGCATGGGCATATGGCATGAACATAGTCGACCTCGAGGCTTGGAGGAAGACAAATATTAGCCTCACATACTATCACTGGCTTGAAGAGGTAAAATATACACACACATATATACATATATATATGCATATATGCTTCGATTTTAGTATGCTGGTTAATTTGATTTTTTCGTGCAGAACTTCAAATCAGACCTCAGTTTGTGGCAACTAGGAACATTACCCCCTGGCCTAATTGCATTCTATGGGCATGTCCATGTGATAGATCCATTTTGGCACATGTTGGGATTGGGGTACCAAGATAATACAAGTTTAGCCGATGCTGCATCAGCCGGGGTCATCCATTTCAACGGCAGAGCGAAGCCTTGGCTCGATATAGCCTTCCCTCAGCTTAGACCGTTGTGGGCTAAGTACATCGATTTCTCAAATAAATTCATCAAGGGGTGTCACATTAGGGCTTCTTAACAAGGACTTTTTGAGAGTATAGTGAGTTTACCATAATGATGATAAAACATATATACAATGTCTGTATATGATATAAGTGGAGAGAGTTCTTTGCAAATCCAAGGCCTTCAATTACAGATTCTGAAAATCATAAACAGCAACAGGCTTCTGGTTTTTTTTCCCTCAGCTGCTCTTCCCTCATGATGATTTCTCTTTTCTCTTTGTATTTATATGTTTTTCGAAAACCATAAAAAGATGCAAAAATCTCTGATTCTCGATACTTAATGAATAACCCCAGATTGAAAGCTTGCAAATATACCAATGTAAGCAATGGTTTCGGATTCAAATATTCATGGTTAAAGAACTGGTTGGTCAGCTATAAACATCAAGTTCAGGGATTCAACCGTCAAACACCAACTAGTTTAATAGCTTGCTGCCTTTCTGAGCTACAAGGCAAATTCAACTACTTGATATGTCCATTTGACAATATATATATAGCAATTCATAAAATAACAAAAAGGAAAAATGACATATCAGCATTGGAAATGTTCAACAGACTGGAAAATTTCAAGTAAACTTACTTTTTTCCAGTAACATTTGAGACCAAATCTCTCAAGAACTTGGCCGATTTGGTAATAGGTGAATTGATAGCCATCAAGTTATACAACACATTCTCGACTTCCTCGATTCCCGGTCGCGATTTGAACCTCGAAACCACCTTCAATTCACCATCTTCTTCAACAAGAACTGCCCATTGCTCCCCACTCAAAACCCCATCTCTAACACACTTGAAAACCATTCCTTTCCTTTTACTCAAAATACCTCTAACTTCTAATCCCATAAATGAATAAATCACCTCAAAAGATCCCACAAATCCTTTCAGATCACCAAAGCCACTCTCTTGTTCAGAATCCCATTTAGGATTGAAAATCACCACTGGCTTCGGATAAAAGCTGTCGGATATTGCTTTTATAAGAGCAAGCTGAGATGGCTCAGGAGCCAAAAAGACTGCAACATCCGCAGGACTCGAAAATCTGTTACTTTTGTTAATTGAAGGTAAGTCGATGTGCTCAATATTGCTCAATGAACATGATTCAAAAGCTTGGATTCCGGCTTCTTTTAAACGAGCATCAGGCCAGAGAACTAAAATCTCGGCTAAGGAGCCTTTCCTTTTGAGTATCATGTCTTTGAAGATGTCGAGAGCTAACTGAGGTAGAGACGACGGAGAGTCATCGATGAGTGGGATTTCGACTTGAAACTGGGGTTGCTTTAGCTTCTTGAGCTTGCCTACTAGCTTGGGATTGTTGAGAGGCTTCTCTAAGCAGGTGGAAAGGGATGTTTTGGCTTGGAGGATTGCATCTTCTCTGGAAGAGGGTGGTGTTGGAGAGGAAACAAGGGATGCATGTATTGATAGAGAGGGGAACCTGTGCTCGTGGGAGACATTTGGGTTTATGAAAAAGAGATGGCAATGGTGATTTTGGTTCTTGGGGAAGAATTGGGTCTGGTTTTGAGAGGTTTGAAGATGGAGTTTGAGAAAATTGGAAGCCATGTGAAGGTGCTTTGGTTGAGTAATGAATAGAAGATTTGTAAAGAGATAGTTGAAAGATGTCTTAAAAGATAAGGTGACTTGGCATTTTGCAGCCTTAAAAGAAAAAGGAGAATCAAACATTATCAAGAAGTGAAATTTCAAATAACTAAGAATAAAACTATTTGTCTTGAATTCTTTTATTGAAAATATATCTGTCAATAAATAAGAATGAATCTTTGTAAAACAAAATAATTAAATTAGATATTCATATGCTTAGCAGAAGCAAAACAATAACCTTAACCTAGAACGGAAAGAGTAACAAAGGTTGCCAGATGAACTTATTATAAATTTACATGTAATTACCAGCACCAAATCATAGTCGTACATTTGCAGACAGTCACCCAAAATAGCCAGTTAGAAAGTGAAAACTAAAACAACCCAGAACAATGACATGACTGTTGTACCCTTGTTTGCATCAAAATGCAAACCCTAATCATTGCTGGTTGCCAGCTTAGGCAACTGGAGGGCGGAGGACGTGGTCCTGTGAGGTATCAACTGCTGCAGGCGGCATGAATTGCCACATTGCGACTCCAGGATAACCAATGAAAGGAACCAACTTGTTCCCAGGAGCTTGACCCGGGGCTGCCGTGAATGCAGCAGCAATTGCCAGTGGTGCAGGTGGCATGAAGCTAGGTTGTGCATTCACTGCTTTGAGTTGCTGCTCCAACTTTTCCTTCTCCACCTTCAGCCTCTGCTTTTCGTCACGAAGCTCGTTCTTTTCAGCCTAAAATAGGAAATGCAGTTTAATATGATGTAAAGGGAATACTTATATGTTTGTTTAATAATTTTTGAGACACCGGCAGTTTCCAAATAGCAAATTGAATGCCGAGGTTTCTGACTATTTCACCCAAAAATAGACCCTCAAACCAGCCTCACCTTCAACTCTTTAATCCCTTCCTGGAGACTTGAATTTGAATCCTTCAATTTCTGGGCTTCACCTCGTAACTGGGTCACCATTCGGACAGCATCAATCAAAATAGCAGACTTATCAGTTTTGGGAGGCCTTCCAGGTTCCAGAATAGAACCCAGCTCCATAAGCCTGTTATTTACACAATAATGAACAATTGAACTTTCATGCTGGGAAGAAAAAGCAAAGAAAAGGCAAGAGAAGAGAAGAGAGTTCAAGTACTTGTCATTTAGCCTATCTCTACGCAACTTTTCCCTACATGCTTTCGAGCTAGATGCATTGCATGATTCGGATCTAACCCTGCAACAGAAGCGGAATAAGAGATAAGATACCTCTGATATCACACTTAAATCAGTTCTGTTTTGTAATTGAAAGAATTGTAGATTAGAGACGATTATGTCAAAAATAATGCAAAAAGGAATACTCAAGAAGATTCTCCATCTAAATCATCTTATTGAAGGACATGAATTGCTGCATACTTGAGCAACTATATTGTTTTGCAGCAATTTAACGCTAAGACATGAAAATGCTTTAGCTGCTCAAAAGTAAATGCCCCTAGATATAATTCTTTTTATCTATTCTCTCATGGCCTAAAGTTAGAATATTTCTACATTATTCCTCCAATGAAAACATTCTAAGCCCCACAACACAGAAGTGCCCACCTAAACCAGTTCTAAAAGTTCTCTACACAAGCATACAAGGGTATAAAGTGGAACAGGCAATATATATATATAATTAATCCTTTTTTATTTACTGTAGCATATAGAACATGAAAAGACAGAGCATTACCTCTTCTTTGAACCAGATTCCTTTAGACCATCTGAATCTCCAAATGAGCCATCAATTTCCACACTATGAACGGATCAAAATGGATGATAAAGAAAATTTCAGAAAGGAAAAGAAAACCAACAAGATATCAAAGTGGAAAGGTACAAGACAGTGTTAGAACCTCCACCCCAAAAAAAATTCAACAAAAGAAAAAGAAAACAAGAGGATCTAACTTGCCAATAAAGTACAACACGAGTGCCAAGGTTAAACGAAAACAAACAAAGAATTGGAAGATCGACACTGGAATGAAAGTTATAAATGTTCCACAATCAAAATCCCCAAAACACATAAAGATCATGAAGGATACATCTGCTTACAAAATAAGCAATTTCAGAACAAAGGTTTCTCTTTCATTTAAAAGTTCGACGTTTGGTGGATAAAGCACCAAATACAGGGGCACACAGGAGTACCGACCATTGATCAAGGACCTTAATCAGGCTCCTGCTAACCTTCTCCAAAAAAATTAATCAAGACATGCTCCTACCCCCCAACGGATCAGAATTCTAATTCCACAGAGATATCAGGGGCTCAAGAAGCACAGAATAAAACCTCATGTTCAGCAAAAAAGGGGGGAGCCTAATCAAGTGCATGTCAACACTGTTATTAAACAGTAACACATTGCAAAGGGACAAGCCTACAGCATTCTCAGTCCTCACTAGCTCCAGTTTGCAACAAATTTTGTTTCCAAAAAAAGGTTAATATAACATGCTTCCTCAAGCACTTTGTTCCAAATCTAATTCTACTTCCAAATTCCAATAATAACGTTGCTTTGATTTCAAATAATCCATCATGAAGTTGACCACAAAACCCGGTTCATGAAAATTGTCTTTCAAGTCTAAAACAGAACGTTTTCAATCTTCAAAACAAGCAAGTGGTAGAATGTATGATACATGAGATAAAGAACGGGAATTAAATACAAAAACCACATCTTCCTCACCATATGAGCACTAAAGAACTATGTTTTCAAGTATCATAACATACAAATAAACACCAATGCAAGATTTAACAGGTTGGTTGAAACATAGTGCCTCCTTGTCTAAGTTCAGAGATCTCAACGACTCAACCGTTAGCTAAGATGAAGAATAGATGAACTTTATCAATTCTCAGCACTAAATTTTCCATAAAAATAAATTAATAACCTTTTTAAATATAATACAACCTAAAAGAAAACTAAATATGTTCACGAATTTAAGATAAAGACCAACCATTTTACATAATTTACAAGTACTAAAAGAAATCTACTCCCTATATACACACACAAGCATCTAATAAATTTTCCATGAAAAACAGGAGCAAAATCGAAACTTTATTAAAAAAAAATCCATGAAACATAATCATGTTAAAACAAAATTAGATCCCCCGGATGATTTAAATAATCTGACAAAGCCAATCAGTCAAATTAACAATTCTTCCAACCCAAATTGAAAACTAGAAAAAAGAGCTAGAAAAGCAGGGACTTTCTAGGGGGTACCCGACAACATTAGAAGGGGCGTCGATTGGCCGCGTAGACCAAGAAAAACCGGGATAGGGCCCGTCAGGGACAGGGATATCGTCAATCAAAGTTGTATAGTCGAAGAGAGACCAATAATTGGAGTTTTCAGGGGACACCATTCTTCGCCGACTTCGATTTCCGCCGGTAAGATTGAAGTGCTTGGTTAGATTTTTCCGGCTTTGAAGAAGGGTGGGTGCTGTTTGGGAAGAGAGAAAATTATTAGAAAGGTACTTTTTTTCTCTCTATATTTTCTTGGAAAAGAGGAAGGGGCTTAATGGGTGGAAAATGTTAGGGATTCGTGGTTGGTGGCCTGTTCAATTGGAATCTATTCCATGCACTATCAAATTGTTTATAATAATATTAAATTAAATTTACACGTTTACAAAAGAATTTTGTTTTGATGAAACATTTACAAAAGATTTTTTTAATAGTTTAAATATAATTATAATGTAATATTATTTATACATATTTTTAATTTTTTTGAAAAAACACATACACTTATTTATAAAGGAAAAAATTTTGATACACAGGTCATGTAAACTTTAGTTTACACGTGCCTTTTAGTTTTAGGGGTTAGGGTTTTAGTTTAGGAGTTCAAGTTGTAGGGTTTAGAATTTAAGGTTAGCGTTTAGAATTTAGTTTTAGGGTTTAAGGTTTCGGGTTAGATTTTTAGGGTTAAGATTAGGAATTTAGGATTTGGGTTTTTATAGTGTATCAAAGTTTTACCCATTTATAAAAGAAATTAATTCAATATGTAAAGATGGATTAATATTTGATATATTATTGGTGTATATTCCATAGATGAATTACATGATGGTATAATATTATAATTTTTTTGAAAGATCTTAAATCTAATCTTAATCTTATCTAAAGTGGAGGGGAAGGACTTAAGGGAAGTGAGAGATAAAAGATGAACAGCTTGGTCAAGCGGTCAAATGTGCTCGCTCGATATAATATTATATATTTTTTAAAAATATTCAGTGTATAATGTTTATACTACACGGATCTCTCTCACCTATAAATAAAAAGATATTTAGTGTTTAAAAATGTTCGATCAATATCCTTTATATACTATATCAACGAATAATCATACTATATTCAATCAACATATTGTTATACATTTTAAAATACAATTTTTTTAAATATGCTAGTGTGATTACAAGATAGTATTTGTTCAATTTTTCTTAGCCTTTAATAAGGCACACACACTATGCACACATGATGCTCGAACCCGAATCACCTGAATGAAATACATTATTCTTCACTGCTAGGACTACTTCACATGTTCTAAAATACAATTTATTTAAACTTACATTTAATAATATACTATCATTTATAGTTTTTTAGAAAAAAACATTAAATTTATTGGTGGTTAAATTTTAAATTTTTAGAAAAATCGCATGAGTATAATAAATTTATTTAGTTAACCAAAGATTAGTCGTCTAAGTAATAGAATAAAACATTAGATTTTATAAATATTATTAAGGGTAATTATACCGTGCGCTGGCAGTGGAAACAATTTGTTTTTACAGGTGCCCTAATTTTAGGGGTTAGGGATTTAGTTTATGGTTCATAGTTTAGGGGTTTAGATTTATGTGCTTAGAATTTAAGGACCGTAGTTTGAATTTAGAGTTTAGGGTTAGAATTTAGGGGTTATAGGTAAAAACCTAAATCTCTACCATACTACCCTAAAACCTAAACCCTATACCCCAACCTTAAGCGTTAAATTCAATCCACAGTCCTTAAATTATAAGCACATAAACCTAAACTCCTAAATTATGAACCCTAAACTGAATCTTTAACCCCTAAAATTAGGGCGCTTGTAGAAACAAAATGTTTCTACCGCTAGTACATAATATATTTTCCCTATTATTAAAGTTCAATTTTAACATTAAAATATAACAAATTAGATTATTAGAGTTATTCATTTTTTCATTCTTCAATCTTTTCTCACCCTAATAAGAAAAACCTAAAAGCTAAAATAATTTTTGTAACACTCCGATCCCACCAGATCTAAGACACTACATTCGGATTATCTCTAATCCGACCTATAAAATTTCGTTGATTTTTAATTTTCAAGTTTAGCCGAAAATAACATTTAAAATAAACTATTTAAATAAATTTCATAATCATTTCATATCCAAAATATAAATGGAGCTTCGTACGATTTAAACATTGTATATCAAAATAAAGTAGAAATAGAGTTATAGACCAAAATACAATAAGGTCCTATGGATACATAGCCCTACAACTAAAATCAATATATTGTACTCGAGTTGATTTGGTGCTAGGGAAATCCTTGTCGATGTTAACCTATGAACGGAAAAACAATAAATATGCGCGATAAGCTAACAAAGCTCAGTAGTACATGTCTATTCTACAAAATTTCATGATATTCATAAAGGTAAGCATGCAAGATAAGCAATGAGCATAAAGCATGAATAAGTAAGCAAAACATATACTCTCCCCAAGGAAACAAACGTGTTTAGCTCGGAATCACCTAGTCATCAAGCTAGCCATACGTGTACTCGGGATTACTTAGACCGCGAGTACTTACCCTCGTTACATACACGGAATCACCTAAGCATCAGGCATGAACGAGATCATCTATCCAGGATCACCTAGACATCGGATAGGAAAAATAATGCATACTCAGAATCATCTAGCCATCGAGTGCACGCCACTCAGGATCACTTAGACATCAAGTGCGCGAAGAGAAAGGAATATTATTGCAGTACAATTCCTGGGGTATCCAGATCCATTATCAAGCAAGTGCCTCCGTGGCACACATCATTACATATTCATATCATCCTATGGTTGCTACCAACATTTAACTCTCACAAGACATTTTCCGAGTTCTTAAGTTTTATGCTTCAGTATCAGGCAAATTATTAGTTCTCAGGTTTTACAAACTCATTACAGGCCATTTAGAGTCTATTGGATTGAACGATATAATTTTCAGTCTTACAGACGAAAATCGACATTTTTGGACAGATTGCCCAATGAATATTAATACCCAACAACGTGTACCGATACGCCCCTCCAAGTATCGATACCCAACCTACGTGTATCGATAGTCAACTTTATATGGGAGGGGGTTGACCGTTAACTGAGAATCACGTATACGGCAATCTCATGTCGTTTCAGGTACCCAAAACGTCTCCAGTATGGGTACGCGACAGGGACAGCTTAGGTACGTCTCGAGAACATCCCATACACGGAATACGGCTGAAAGTAATCGAGGACAATTAATATAATCTTGAGGACGTTTCGAGGACGGCACATGACCTTCACCCTTGTCCCCCGACGAATTTGAGACTTGTGTTGTTTCTCCCAAATTACAGAGTACTCGTTGAAGAAAAAAAATAAAACGACAGCGTTACAATTTATATTTATTAATTAATAAAAAATAAGCGGCTGAAGGCAACTAGAAGGGAGGGAAAACGTTAAAAATGGGTTTAAACTTTTTAATGCCCAAACTCTTGGATAAATAGCAAGGCGTGGCCTAGCTTTCTTTCAGGTTTCATGAAAAGCCACCAAATTTCAACCCGCTTTACAAAAAGGTCCATACATTTTCAAATTGAGTTCAATTAAAACATTGAACTTGATTTATTGTTCAATTTAGTCTCAAAGTTTATAAATATTTATAAATCAGTCCTATCTAAATTAGGGTTCCCAATTAAAAAGGAAATGAAGATTAATTTTAGGAAGAAAAACGGAAGTCATAACATGAAGATAATTTATGAATTAATGCTATATTTGTAGAGTTTTAAAGTTTGATTTTTTCCTCCTAAATTTTAAGAGGAAAATGAAACTCATTTATGTTATCTTATTGATCTACTCTTGTTTTGAACTCTCGAGTTGAATATTAATAAACTTTCACAATCACATAAACTAGGTTGTCATAAATCATCATTGTTATGTACGTACTAACCATATTTATCTTTTATCCTTGGCAATAATGTATGTTTGTATCAATTATTTTGTCGAAGTTGTTTGGTTGAGTTGTTAACTTTTTTTTTGTTTAATCTTGTTTTTTAGTTGACTAGTACATGTTCATACTTTTCTTAACACTTTGATTACGCGCACACACTTTATAGATAAAACTATTCAAATCTGAATTTCCCAGAATGAACGCCATCTTCTTTTTCAATGTGACCACTCGTTAGTACTCATTTAAGGTTAGGAATAACCATTTAGAACCACCAGCTTTGTATATCAACAAGACTGTTTAACAGTTTTGAGATTATCCATTTCAGTATATGAAACCTTAATCTGCAGAATTTCTAAGCATATATGAAAGGCAAGAAAAAGGGGGTGATGGTGTTAGATTTTAGTTTGAAGCCCGGACAGAAAGTTTCAGCATAAAAGCTAAAAGAAACAACAATAAATAACATGATTTCAATATTGTATTTAACTCCATATATGGAAATGTTGAAGAAATCAAATAATGGAACACAACTTAAAAAATACAAGTGCAATGACTAACTATACAGATTACACCCCGCTTTTATGTTAGAATCACTCTTATTTTTTCAATCTACTAATACTAGTAAAATATAGATATTCAGGTAAAGCAGCAACAGAAAAATGATCAGCCATAGCTCAGACGAGAATCCGAAGTCTTCATGTTGAGTTGTCGCCGTGGAGTCCCTATCTCGCAAGCATTAACCCTGGCTGCGAAACGCAACGAGCAGAGGGATTCACCTACTGAGGAGGGCTCCGGAGATATATTTACAAACATCAGAGTCTTCGAGTCTCCACCCAGACACGGCTGTGGTTAACCATGGGATTAAGAAAAAAGTCAGATAGACTTTACTATATGTTGTATCATGGACATATGAACACCATGTTTTCCATAGGCTAAGAGCTGCATATGATTTACCTGTAGAAGATAAGTGAGCTTCGAGTTCCTAAACGGTACGTGATCCTCCTTCTTTGCCAGTGCAAATATAACATCGGCTAAAGATGATAGACTTTTATTGATTGCCTGAATAAAATCGGGGAAAAAAACAAAGTTAAAAAGACGAGAAGGAAATAATCTACGAGAGATAAATAATAATAATAATAAACGTTGTTAAAATACCTGGGTCTCTTTTAACCGGTCCCCTGTTGAGCCACTCTTGGAAAGACGCTCACTTCCAGCGAGATCGATTAGATTCAAGACACCTTGTACTTGTTGTTCAGTGCTCTGGTGGACAAGAGGAACATGATTAAGACTGCAATACTTGCCTCAGCTTGTGGAACGAATGATCGAGAGCAAAGCAGCTTTATATTTGCATGGATTATAACAAAATCGGCACTCGTACCTCATTAACACCAGTTATCCGCATAGTGAAAACAAAATGACTTCTTGATGATTGTTCATTCATGTGAGTTTTCCCAACAGATCTGAATGAGACAAGTACAAACTTCATCAGTCCATGATTAGAACCGAATAAAAAAGGTTATATCATTCATTTATTTTTCAAAAATGTCATAAGAACAGCCGTGTACATATGAGTGCATGATTCTTATGTGTTTATGCATACTCCAAAGTGTATACCTGCTATGAGCAGCTCGGTCTAAAAGATACGCAACCTCTCTGCTACTTTGAACATCCACAATAGTAAGATCTGAAACATGGGTATTTCCATTTGCATCGTGTTTAATTGTATATTGCTTTCCAGCAGTACCGTTTTCAATTCGTGATGAATCCCGGATTGGTGATAACAAATCACGAACAGTTTCGTTGTAGATTTCTAACATCGAGACCTGCATTTCGTATCTCCAGCCTTGAGGTTGAAGAGCTTGCTTAGTTTGAAATATTTGTTCTAGCGAACGTGGTATTAATCCCTTCTCCTCTGGTTGACCTGGTTTGCCCATCATGGTATAGGTTTTACCCGAACCTGTTTGCCCATACGCAAATATGCAGACCTGTCAAAAGATTAAACAGATGCACAATTAAGCTTTTACGGTACTACTACTACCATCATCACATTATTGTATCTAGGGAAGTCTTACAATATACATATACGAATATTAATAACCTTATAACCATCAAGAGCACTTTGGACAAGTTGCGATATTTCTACGAAAACTTCCTCTTGCGACATATCAGGCATAAATACTTTGTCAAAAGTGAAAGAATGCTTCTGCCCTGATAAACAGACAAACATCAAATGAGCTTTTAATGATCGAAACAAAACTAAGGTAATGAAATCAAATATCAGTCTCTAATATAGTTTTATAATTTAAATCTGTTCATTACCGTTTTGTGTCATGTCAATGCCTTGTCCTAGATACTCCGTTGACGTGGGATAAGAGAAAACCTTCCCCTGATTACTTGAACTGTCATCGGGTAACTGAGGTCGCACTCTACAAAATACACGGATGTTCCCTTTCAATTCCTAGAACCGAAAAAGTAGTTGTTAGGAAACATATTTGGTGTATTGTTAACACGAGTTGTAGTTTAGAACATTACCAATATTGTATTATGCAACTTCTTACGCAGCTTCTCCCCTTCTATAAGCTTAAACTCTGCATCGTCCAAGTGATTTTGCAACTCCTTTATGAGTTTCTTTTGCTCTTCAAATTCATTTCTTGTCTCGAATACAGACATATCAGACATCTGAAATTGGGAAAGAACCAAGATTATAATAGGAACTGGACGGACTATAATGTTATAAAGAGTTTTCTCGAAAGTAAATGAAATAACCTGTAATTTCCTCTCCGCAACTGCTAGTTGGTCATGCAAAATTTGTATTTGATTACCTTGTGACAAGCATTTTTCCTGTAAAATATACACATGTATCAGGATATATTCATGTCTAGTTGGAAAGCGAAGTAAATATAAAGCAAAAAGTAACCTCTAATTCGCTTGAGTTGGTAGCCAACTCTTTGTATTTCGATATGTCAGCAGTTAGACTTTGCACTTGCTGTCGATAGTGTTCCCGATCTTCTTTGGTCTGGTGTAGCTCCATTCTAAGACATGCAACTTCATTCAGCAAAGAATCTTTCTGCTTCATAGCTTCATCTTGGGAAGCCTAACCCAAAGAAAGAAGAGAAGGCGCCAGCAATCGATATGTCAATATTCAAGCCTCTTTTAAACTGTACAAACTCCGACAACTAACAATCAAGCACTGTGCTAAAAACGCCATAGAAAGGCCAGGTCACTAGACATGATAAAAATATGCAACAGAAAAGATGTCATTCCCAAGCACGGAAACTCACTATAGATGAAAGGAGTTGATCTTGCAATGATTTATGGTGACCCCTTAAGGTGTGAAGATTCTCCACTATGGCTGATCTCTCTTTCTCTCCACGCTTAATGGTTTCGTGAGCTGTATCAAGGTCCGTCTGGAGTTTACTGTTATAAAACTGTAGACTCGAGTTGTACTCTTGTAGTAGCTTGTACATATCATTAATCGATGCTATCTGTGTCGTTCAAGAATCCAATGAGTCAACAAAAGTAAAAGAAAATAATAATGCAAATGCAGCAACAAGGAAAACCAAGGTGCTTTGATAAGATTAAATTTCGATTTTTATATTTACCCTTTGAATGGCACCATCAAGCTCGCATTGAACTTTCTCAAGCTCTTCCGAAAGAGAAGCTTGCGACCTTTCAATACTTGTTCGAGCTTCTTTTTCTTTTGTAAGCGAATCCACAGCAGTCTGATTGTCATATTCAAAAGAACTAATCACTTTTCATTTTCCAAACACACGAAAATAAATACATACAAAAATTCTATGGCTAAAACCATTCTTACCTTCTTCTCGGATTCTTCTTTTGCGAGCTTATCTTGTAAGGAAGCCAAGCTTTTTCGAAGCTCCGAAATAATCAAATTAAGCTCTTCCTCCTTGTTGTTTAGAGCCACCTCTACAAGAAAATATTTTTTTACATCAAAAGAGAATCAACCAATACAATTATATATCATATAGAACAAAGTGAATGAATCGAACATACCTATTTCAGAGCATCTTCTCTCCGTCAATTCCAAAGCACTCCTTAATTTCTCTTGTTCGAATGTGTATTCTCCCTCGAGCTCTTGGAACCATTTAATGCAAAGCCTAAGCCTCTTTATATACTCCATCAGATTCTCACATTTCTCCTGAATAACCAACCGAAATGAGCGAAGATCAAAGCTATTAATGACCAAAATAGACAACAGAAAAACACGCACTCACCTTATAGTTAAATTTGTTCTTGGTTTTCATTTTCTCATTCACTAGTGCTTCCACATCCTCTCTTGTGAACTCAATTCCACCACATTCCGATCCCGCATTACTCGGAGGAGCACTATTGGGGCCGAGATCTTGGGAGCCATTTACAAGTGAGAAAGCTAGCCGGAGCCGACCATTAGTTGCAGTGCCAATCATTTTTTCAAATCCAAGCCTTTGTCCCTTATCTTCACTCACCGCATCAGCAATGTATATCTTCTGGAAATCCAATAATAAAAAAATTCACCCCAAAAAAAGATTCAGCTTCCGTTTTTTTTTTTTTTTTTTTGCTCTAAGGAAGGTAAAAATAAATTACTCATTAATGAAAATAGCATTTAAATTGCAACTTTACATACAGAAAAGGAAAATATACAAAAGAAGCAGGAAGTAATTGAGCTACAAAAATCGAAACATCCAAAAAATTGGGACAAAAAGCCAATCCAAACCTCCCATGAGCCATGAAAAGCAAAAGGTATTTACTAACAAACAGTCCATGTAGATTTAATCCTATCCAGAAAATGAAAACAAAAATGTTTAAAAATAATACTAAACCCCAGAACGAAAAACAAATGATACCCAGAAACAAGAAAACCATGAAGATTGACTCTTTAACAAGAAAATCACGCAAAAATCTCCCATTTTGAACCCAAATTGGGTTAAAACAAAACCTACCCATTAACAAGAAGAACATGAAGATTGAATCTTTATCGAATTTTTCTTGAAAAGTAAACAACTTTCAACAATTCAAATACATAAAAATACTTCAAAACCCAAAAAGAAAGAAACTTACTTTAAAAGGACCAGGGGTGGTGGTGTTATGTTGAAATGGAGGTTTGTTCTGGTTCTTTGAACCCATTTTTGAAGAAAGAAATGAGAGAGAAAGTGAAGCTGTGAGATGTTGGGGAAGAAGGGGGATAGTAAATTTTGGGTCTAGTAAGGTGGGGCCATGAATTGCATTCAAAGCTACCAATAAGATGATCAACCAAAAGAGACTCGTGAAATCAATAAAGAATTCTTCGATTTGGTTTTAATCTCAAAAATCGAAGTTTTTGGTTTGTTGTTGCTATTATTTTGGTGTGTGTTTTAAAATTTATTATTTGATTAGTATATAGACAAGAATCGATTTTTTTAATATTGTATAAATTATTTTTTCTTAATTTTATGTTGATATTAACTTGTTAACAAGATTGTTTATTTCTGTCACAGAATGAATTTTTTAAACTAATAAAAATTTACTCAGATATTTTAAAAAAAATCATTTACTTCATATATAATAACAAAATTAATTTAAAAACTATATATTTATTTAAGAATTATAAAAAAAATATTCACAAAATCCTTCCCATTGAATCTAATCTAAACTTACCCTTTTCTTTGAATTTATGCACAAAAATGAAAAAAATATTATGTACCAAACCGATAATTAACCCTTTAAGATTTTGGTTTTAGACATTTATTACCGTTGGGGTTTGAATTTTTTTGAAAGTGGGGATCTCGCCGAATTTCTCTCCGCATGGTATGCCGATATTACCCTTTTTATGCAAATAATGATTTCCCTTGTCATTGAGGCTAAAATTGTCTAATTAGATTGTGATGTTGATAGCTTTGATAATGAAAAAGTCCACTCAAAATTTTAAATAAATCCACCACTCATGATATCTAGATTTAATATTTTTCTTAAAAAAATAATAGGAGTATTATTATTTGATATATTTACAATTAAACAATTTAACCCTATGTAATTCAACGAGTGGTTCAAAATAAAAAAAAAAGATATATTCATTTTAAGAGATAATTCAAAGAAATTATGGTTATCATTCTCCTCTGTCATAATTTTTTATTATTCTATTATTTAATAAAATATATGGGAAAATTGCAAACATTTAACTTGAAACTTAATCTAAAAAATTAACTTTTAAAGGGGAATTTAGATTAAATGGAAGATACAAAATTAGTTGCAAACTGGACCTAACTGTATGTATGTATGTATCAACCAAAAACAATGCTTAAAGCTTTTCAACGACCGCTTAAAATAAAATAAAATAAAATAAGAAATTACCAACCCAAATTATTGATTCTTTTATTTATACTTATATACCTTATTAGGTATACTGATATTCTAAAGAAATATATTTATATATGATTGAATTAACTATAACATAATAAGAAAATAATTATTGGATGGTCTCAAAGATTTATAATATAAAAAATAAGAAAATATATACTCGTATATCCTTTGCTGAAAGTGGATATAAAAAAATACTTTAATTATACTTGCCCAAAGTTTTGCTTAACTCCATTTTTACTACAATCATATGATTTATCGAGGTAAAAGTTTCGAAACGTAAAATTCATTTTTAGTTCATATCGTGTCGAGTGAGTATTGTTGTTGTTGTTCGACGAGATTTTTCCAATGTCATTTTTTATTCGGATAATTATTTTGACTTTAGAAAAAATATGTTTAAACAAAAATATGTTGAAGGGGATATGGGGGGAAAAGATGGTTGTCATATCCCTTTAAGAATTTGGTATATAGAGAGAGGCCTCTTCTTCAACCATGTTTGTTTCTTCTTCTATTTTTTCCCGACTGTATAGCATTAATTCACTTTCCATGAAAAATAAAAATTGGTCACTTTTCAGCTTTAATTTATGCCCCAAACATTGATGAATTTCCTTCACCTAATATTTTTTTTAAATCTTGTACGATGTTCATGTCTGGTTTTTTTCACGTTTTTTTTTTCTCAAAATTAATGCTTTGTAGGTGGGTTGCATCTGATCACGTAATCAATAACAAAATAATAAAAAAAAATACATTAAGAGATCAGAATAAAAGAATCAAAATATAAATTTATTTTGATTGAGTTCTGAAGTTTGAATTTATTTTTATCAATTCTAATATTATTCGGACACTCGAAATTAAATGTTATTGACGAGTTTGATAATGTGTATGAAGTGAAAATAAAGAGCAACAAAGCTAGGGTTTTGCATGTGAGCAAAGTTGGAATTTAGAGTTTTATGGCGTGGACAAAAGAACTGTCCTCTCCTGCTTTAACTTGAAGATGATGCAAGGTATTATAAAGCTTGGAAATTTCCTGTAACATTATTCTTGATTAAATGCATGGTGAAGAAACAGTAATTAAATGAATTAAATATGTTAGGTGTGAAGAAATCAATATACAACTGCCAAATAATATATGGTTTGGTACACTAAAAAATTAAAGTTGATGATCACCAAATTAAAATTCACCATATAAATAAAAGACCCCATTTTTTATTTATTATAGAAATTCTCAAATTATTGGTTTTTTAAATTTAACTCTTCTTCTTCTTCTTCTAAAAAAATTATTCAATAATACACATGTTGTATAGTATAAAGACTATACAAGTGTTCTGTTTTAAGGATTATATATTTAATTTAGGGTTTATAAGTTTAGCTTATAGGTTTAGAATTTAGAGTTTACAATTAAAATTAAAGTTTTAAGGTTAGGGATTTAAATTTTAGTTTTAAAATAGTAAATATGTGATTGTTTTGCACGTGTATAGAAAACGTACTCTTATTATAATCAATAAATCATGAAAAATATTTTTGAAACAAAAGTTACACAAATATATCAATTTTTATTGAATATTATTTATAGTTTAAGATTTAACTGTTTAACTTTAAAATTTAAATTTAAAATAAACAGATTGTTTAAAAGAAATTTATATAAAAAATAAATTATCAACCACGGTTAGATGTTACCCTTAGCAGGTTAAAAGGATGTGTTTTGTTTAGTGATGTGTATACTTAGATATGTCACACTCTTTTTCTTTCAATTAGATTTAAAAAAAATTATTAACGAGGTGTATATCTAAGTCGGTCTATCATTAATAATACTAAATTTATCCTTAAAAAAAAAGTTATCAATCATGGATGGGATCTATGTTCTGTATTGCAAACAAAGCATTATCCTCTTTGTCTTCCATGTAAGATTCTTGTCCCTTAGTACTTTTGCTTAATCGATAATCTATGCCACAAAAATGAATGTGTATTTATTAATTAAATACTTGATTAAGTTAATAAGGATAAAATAAACTCAATTTTAACCTTGGATGTTATATTTGGCCCATGTGTCTGGGATGCCCTTTTTAAGCACATGGGATATGATTAATCTAATTACTTTACTTAATTAAGTGGCCGGTTCTCATCATGTTTATTTATATATGTTTAGTAAAGTTAATTTCCAAGATATAAGAATAAGACATTGAGAACAACCCGATCGCTAAATCTCATCATTAGTTTTGGATGGTGCTATGTCAGCTAAAAACGTATCGTAAGATGTCAAATTCTATATTGTTTTTACAGGAGAAAACTACCCCGTGACTATTTAGGTAGTTAAAAGCTAACAAAAAGGTGACATGACCGTTAGAGTAAAATTTATATAATTATATATTTGATCATTGTTAGTTATTTATTATATTAATTTAGTCCTAATTTTAATTTAAATAAATAAAATTAATCAATCAATCTGTTGATGAAACGTGTAATCTAATTAGGAAAAAACTTTGACACACAGGTTTACACGTGCCTTTTAGTTTAGGGGTTTAGGTTGTAGGGTTTAGAATTCAAGGTTAGTGTTTAGAATTTAGGGTGTGGGGTTTAGTTTTTTAAGATTAGGGTTAAGAATTTAGAATTTAGTTTTTATAGTGTAAATACACAGACTTGTGTAAAATTATTTTACACTATCAAAGTTTTACCCATCTGATTATTATTTTATTTTTTAATATTTAATATATTTATTTGGTGCTTAATGGAAGGAAAATTCAAGAATAAAGGAAAGTGCTTGGCATAAAATTTGAACCCACACCTCATGGGTAAAACCCCATGACTTCACCACTGAACCAAACCAATCTTAATAAAATAAATTGCATCAGTTTTTATATATCTTATAATGCAGTATATACTAGAGAATAAAGAATTAAAAATAGATGCAATAGAATTCGAACTTAAATCACTTGAGATATATAAAACCATACAAACTATTTAACCAATTTAAATATGAATATATTTTCAAATCTTACTTTAATTATACGTTAAAGAAGAAAGGAGATTGGTAGCCTATATCATGTATGGCTTTTCTTTCATCTCTTTCGGCTGCTTGCCAAGTTCTTTGAGACAAATGCGCAGGAGGAGAATTGGTGCAAGTGTTATATATTATATGCTGTGTGTGTATATATATGGAAAGAGGGAGAGGATATGAGATTTGGGATGTAGAGAGAAAAAGGTGGTTTTGAGAAACAAGAGTGGTTTCGTCAAAAGAGTTGTCGATCTCCCATTGGCTTAAACATCTGCAACAGCAATTATTGTCTGCTTCTCTATACCGCTTGGATGTTATTTGCTCCCTGCAACACTATTGGTGCCGGAAAAAGGCTAATGTGCAGCACCCTGCTGATAAAGTTGGGCCAACATAAATTTTTACCGTTTTGGTTATGTAGAATTGACTAATAATTTAGTTAGAATTAAAATTATTATTAATTAGGTAAGAATTTATGTAATTACATAAACTTTTATTAACCGGGTAAGATTTATATAATTTTGTTTTGGGTATATTTGTATAATTATATAAATTCTTTCATTATACTTTAAAGGGTAAAAATTTGTGTAGATTTTGCATTAGGTAAAAATTTAAAATGAAAATAGATATATGGTTTTTATATTTTTAAATCTTACTTTAACTATACGTTAAATATATTTAAAATATCTTCATATTTAAATTAATTATTTGAATTGATTAAGTAGTTTGTATGGTTTTGCACATCTCAAGTGATTTAGGTTCGAGTCTCTTTGCAACCATTTTAAATTTTTTATTCCCTAGCATCTCAAGTGATATATAAAAACTGGTACAATTTGTTTCATTAACATTGGATTAGTGCAATGGTAAAGTCATGGAGTTTCACTCACAAAGTTATAGGTTTAAACCCTATGCCAAGCCCTTTCCTTTTTATTCTTAAATTTTTCCATCGGTCGATTAGTTAATTAATTTTATAATTATACAAATTTTACTTTAACGGTCACGTCACCTTTTCGTTAGAACGGTCGGTGATCAAAATAGGTCTATTTAAATAGTTAGGTGATCAAATTTTAATTTTTCTTAGTTGGGTGATCAAAACAGGTCGCGAGCAATAGTTGGGTGGTCACTTGGGTAGTTTTCTCTTTTTACTATTAGAAATGAAACCAAATTTAGGTTTCATTTAAAGTGGGCACACTTATATTACACAAATCTCAGGTAGATACAACTAGTATTATAGATAATTAATATAAGGAAACTTAGATTTTAGAGTACATGCAATTAGTAAAATAGATAATTTTTTCTAAGATATTTACAAAATCCAAAGTTGGCACGTGCAGTGGCGGAACTTGGGGTAAGAGTTTAGGGGGTCAATTTAAATTTTTTTTAAAATCAAAATAGGTCTATTTAAATAGTTAGGTGGTCAAATTTTAAATTTTTTTAGTTGAGTAATCAAAACAGGTCGCGAGCAATAGTTGGGTGGTCACTGGGGTAGTTTTCTCTTTTTACTATTAGAAATGAAACCAAATTTAGGTTTCATTTAAAGTGGGCACACTTATATTACACAAATCTCAGGTAGATACAACTAGTATTATAGATAATTAATATAAGGAAACTTAGATTTTAGAGTACATGCAATCAGTAAAATAGATAATTTTTTCTAAGATATTTACAAAATCCAAAGTTGGCACGTGCAGTGGCGGAACTTGGGGTAAGAGTTTAGGGGGTCAATTTAATTTTTTTAAAAAAAATTGGAGGCTTAAAAGAAAATTTTCAAAAACTTTGAAGATTTAACCAAAATTTTTAATAATTTTGAGAGATTTAATAAGAACTTTTAAAAAAATGAGAGGAAATTTAATTAAAATAAAAAAAATAAAGTTTAATGTGAATTTTTAAAATTTTTGAGGGGACAAATTAAATATTTCAAAATTTTTATGGGCAAATTTTGAATTTCCTAAAATTGGGGGGGGGGATGGCCCCTAGTCCTTTAAATGATCTATCTATGGGCACGTGCCCAACCTAGACAACACATAGATATGCTAGTGATGTTCGGGATTTGCGACTCTCCCTTCTAATAATGCCGTCTTTAAAATTTGAACTCAATTATCTCTTTGGGAGAACAATGTGCATTGTCATTGCACTCCAACCTTATTGTTTAAAAATTAATATTTTTTTAAACAAATTCTACTTAAGAGGAGGGGGAAATGAGGCGTTGTTCCTATTGAAACTATAACTCAAGACTTAAAAGATAAAACTGGATGTTAACAAAAGTCTTTAACTACTTGTTCTAAGTTGTGTCGACTAAAAAATCAATATTTTAGGAAACCAACAAAAGCTTCAAAAATCGGAAATCAAAATTTATCCGTTAAATGTTACATTCTTTAAGTTTGTTAGGTCTTAAATTTGTCTTTTAAGCGAAATATTGGTTGGCAATCCAATGCTGAAAGCAGAATCATACGTGTGTGTATATTCCATTTGGTAGAGTTGTTGAACATCATTATATATATATTGAACAATTTTTATTTAGGGGAGGATGAGAGGGGAATTTGATTCTAATGAATTTAAAACTCACAATTTAAAGGAAAAGAAAATATGTCAACTGAGAGTTTTAACCACCTACTCTAGAGATTGTTGACAACATCATTATATTTATTAATTTCACAAAATCCATTTCATTTTCTTTGGTCACTTGAATTTATTTTATGGTTTACCACTACATTATAGAGCGATTTTACTATTACACCACAAACTCGATTGATAAAAATAATTATTATTTTATTATTATTATCATTGTTTTTCTTTATGAAGAGAGAGAGAGATAGCAATGACTATAAACATAATTGAATCTAATAACTCTCAACTGTCCAAAATATTACAAAAAATGTGACATACTATTGAATTGTAGGGTTTTTGGAGTCTAGTTGAACCAAGCATTACAAGACTAATGCACCATTTGTAAGATTCCCCTTAGCTTAATAATGCGCTATCATTTTTATTAAACAATGTATGACCACCAAATGTGTTCAAGTGTTTATATATATATATATATATATATATATACATATTAAGTATATGGATAAGGTTATGATTCTTCAAATATATATATATAAATGTGAGAATGGAAATGATTGCATCCTATTTTATTTTGTATAACATAAATCATTTTTTAAAAATTAAACTAACGAATCAAACTGATTCGAATTGAGAATTCGATTTGGTTATATTTATGTCAAAGATCATATCATGGTGTTCTTAGCAATCTGGGTTATTTGTTTCACATTCATGAGTAACAAAATACAAAGGATTCCTGGGAATTTTAATCTCTAAAATAACATCGTTACTGAGGAAAGCCTCTATGTTCCTGCAATCTGCATCTTGTGGCAGCTCAAGCATTCTTACATATCTATATTCACACCAATTGCAGCTTATCCTACTTTTTTGTTGCTTTAGCTGTCCACTAATTTTCCCTTTCTCAATATGGATTTGTATATTATTTTCCCTCACTCCTGCTTTCATATTCATTTATCAACCTTGTTATATACATTTTGTTTGTGTATATGTCTACTTATATGTTGTAGCATGAGAGTGCTCCAGATGGTGTTTACCTGGGAGTTGTGCTTTAAAGTACATAAGCCTGGTCTGTTTGAAATCAATCAACTGTGGGTCTTGCCTGAGTTTCTTAGGTTAGACAACTATCTGATTCAAACCAGGGATCGAAGAATTTCCCAAACAATAAAGGACTGATCTTCGGGTAACAAAGTTTGAGCTTGCAACTCGGCATGCATTTGATGTTTTTTTCTGATGACTCGTAGAGAACAATACAAGTTCTGAAGAGAAAGTAAGAGCTTGTTAAGGAAATAGACTAAGACTAATAACCTTAAATTATCAAGCTCTTTTGTTTCTGTATGTCTGGCAATGGTTTTGAGTAGAATCTTATTATTTTCTTGGATGACAAGCTAAAAAAATGAAAGATGGTGGTACCGAAACAAGGTCAGGATCAGGCATGGTGGAATGTGGATCAAATCAAACTGTGTAGACTTGAAGTCCAACCAAAGAGTCCTTGGAAGTGCTAATAATCTCATGAGATCTATGCATACATTGTTGGCCCTTTCAATTTCAGACTTGTATTGTTTTTAGTGTTCATTCCATCGGTTAAAAGAAGAAGGGATTTAAAATTCACCACTAATTCTTAAACTCCTTCGCGGTTTGAACTCCTTATGTTCCATTTAAAACCTGCCTTCACTAGTAGTTAAAATGTAAAATAAAAGTAAAAAAAGAAAGAGAACCAAATAAACAAATATGTTTGTGAACATAAATAATCTGTGTTCCACGAGTCAACTGAAGCTTTGGTGGCATCAAAAAGCAGCAGCTCCAAATGCTGACTTCCTATGTAACACCAAAAAGGCATGGTATTCAAATTCGTAGTTGATCTTCAGACCCTCGCCATCCATATTCAGATTAAACCCAAAACACAGAAATATCATTAGGCCAATGATAATGACCAATCATGACAAACAAAACCAATGATTCAGATCAAGAAAACAACATACAAATAATATTGAAATATTGCAATTCATATTATTAATGGAACAAGAAGATAAGAGAAAAGGGTCATGAACTCTTCTATTAAGCAAGTGGAACAAGAAGATCAATGGTTGATTATATTCACATTTTAAACTAACCCCCCAAAAAAAAAAAAAAAACCTACCTACTAAAAGCTAAAACACAGCCAACAAGCTAAATTCCCATTAAAAAGAACACATCAGAACATCTAAAAAATACTAATAGAACGACAATCAAAAACTAAAACCCGAGAATGTTCAATCTCGGAATGACATTAAGCCAGAACAGAGAGGATATCGTTTATGTCCGGCTTCAAGAAGCTAATTTAATCGTCATCACCACCAGGTGCCTTGGAGGTTCCAGCTTTCTTTGGGAGGAGAAGGTTATGAATGTTGGGCATTACGCCGCCGTTGGCGATGGTCACATCTCCGAGTAGTTTGCTCAGTTCTTCGTCATTCCTTACAGCAAGCTGGATATGGCGAGGAACTATTCGGGTTTTCTTGTTGTCTCGGGCAGCATTTCCAGCAAGCTCAAGAACCTACAGAAAAATCCACAAAAATTAACATTTTAATAACTGGCGAAATTTTCAAACATAGTTCACTATGTTATCCCCATACAAAAAAGACAAATTTCTTGTAAATTTAGGAAATAATATATCGAAATTGGCAAGAAGAGGGAATTGAATAAATAATGCTAAACTTGTAAGGGGAACGAACCCTAATTTTACAACCCTAAGAACATGAAAATATTATATTAATAAAAAATAAAATATAGAAGAGAACAAATCAAAAGAGCGAATCCCAAATTTCAAAGTTAAAAAACCCTAGATTAGGTTACAAACGAATCCCAGATTTCAAAAGGGCAAAGTAGATTGCAGAAGAAAATTGCTGAAATACCCATGCGCCATGATATAAAAAGTGAAATTGAAATTATAAATAAAATTTTCAATAATAAAGTAAAAAAATCAAAACCCTAGATTGAATTACATACAGGAAAACAATTTCTTTTAAAAATTAACAGAAACAAAGCAAAAAAATCAAAAAGAAGAAGAAATTGTTGTACCTCAGCGGCAAGATATTCAAGAACGGCGGCGAGGTAGACCGGAGCTCCAGCTCCGACCCGTTCAGCATATTTCCCAGCTTTAAGGAACCGAGCAATACGACCCACCGGAAACTGAAGCCCGGCCTTACTACTCCTCGATGTTGCCTTCTTCGACGCTCCAGATCCCAGAGTTTTGCCCCGACCCGCCATTTTTAGACTCGCAACAAAAAAATTAATGTAAGTAAGGTCCTCAAGTAACGTGGGAAGAAGAAAGCGAGGTATCAGTACGAAAATATCAGATTGTTTTGGGTATATATAGGGGAGGTCGTAAAGTCATTAGCCAATGCGAAGAGAGGGCACGGATCGATAATATGACCCGTTGATGGTGATCAAATTGACGGATTAGATTTGAACTGCACACCGCTTTCACCACTTTTTGAATTTTCGGATTACTTAAAAGGATTTTTTATTGCAATATATTGAATTTTAATTAATTATTAAAATAACATTTATTTCTAAATATTTTTAGGGTAAAATAAATAAATGGTCACTAAACGATTAGAATATTTGTATTTTGATCACTGAATTTTTAAAACTTACAACTAGGTCACTAAACTTTTTATTATTTTTATTCGGTCATTGTCGGCAACTTCCGTTAAGAAATGTTGATGTAGCATGTTAGAGTCATTTCTTCCCCCAAAAATTTTGAGTTTCTCAAATCAATTACAGTCATCAGCCTCATATCGTATGTGTCGTAATTGTCTGACGTTATTATGATCATAATCGTCACTAAACATAACACCCGCATACTCAAAAGCATCATCATGTCTCCAAATAATTCTGTCATTTATCTCTCTTAAGCTTCCTTTAAAATTTCTAAAGTACCCGATCAAACGTTATATGTTACCAAGGGATACTATTTTCATAACTCAAAATTTCCCAACTCGAACTAAGCTCCAATGAAATAATGGTGAAGCTCTTGAGTATAGTGGGTATTGTGTTCTTGTAAGTATGGCGATGATGGCACAAGCGATAGAAGGTCGACGGCTGCAATTGGCTTGAAAATTTTAAGCTTTTCTAGGGAAGAAAATGATTATAACGTGTCGCGTCATCAATTTTTAATTCTTCAATTGACGATATTATCCGTAATGAAAACGAATTAAAAGTTCGGTGACATATTACAAATATGGTGTTGCCGCTATTGTAAAAGTCAGTATGTTAGAGCGTAACTTGACGCTCTTATAAAAATTTCCCAAAACAAATTAAACGTTATATGTTACCAAGGGATAATGTTTTCATAACTCAAAATTTCCCAAAATACTCGAACTAAGCTCCAATGAAATAATGGTGAAGCTCTTGAGTATAGTGAGTATTGTGTTTTTGTAAGTCTGACGACGATGGCACAAGCGATAGAAGGTCGACGGCTACAATAGGTTTGCAAATTTTAAGCTTTTCTAAGGAAGAAAATGATTAAATATGTCGCCTCATCATTTTTTAATTCTTTAAAATTGACGATATTATCCGTAATAAAAACAAATTAAAAGTTTAGTGACATATTACAAATATGGTGTTGTGGCTATTGTAAAAGTCAGTATGTTGGATCGTAACTTGACGCTCTTATAAAAGTCAATATGGTGGAGCGGATGTAATTCGACACTCTTCAAAATCAAAATTTAAATTTAAATACGATTTGCATATTAAACACTTGATACTAATAGTACCTAAACATGTCAACCATGGCAGCCAATTGCCTCAGGTCCATTCATGTATCTTTTGACAAGAACTGCCATTAAAATCTCTCTTCTTTTGTGGAAATGACAATTTGGTGTTGAAAATATGCTGTTAAGTTAGGGTGGAAAGATGCCTTGAGACAACAAGAATGGTGTCGGATATTGATAGACACAAGATTTTATGTTAGGGGACGAACCTATAAAATTTTAGAGGATGAACTTATGAAATTCTAGGGGACAAAAATATTTTTTTACTAAAAAATATATAAAAAAATTATAAAAAGATTTAAATTGTATATGAATTTCATGAACAAAGCACAATATTCCTAGTGTCCGATACAGTCTTTATTTAAGGGTATGCTTGCTAGCCTATGGCCACAACCTTTTCAAAGCTTACATTTGCAGAAACATAGAATCCGACACTTAGAATTCCATGAACAAAGCACAATGTTCCTCCAACAAGTAAACAATGGTGATGCAAAACCTGCTGGCATTCCCCTTTTGATTTGGAAATCTCCAGCATTCCCATCACCAGCGCTGGAAATCCAACTGCCACTACAATCCTGGTAACATCATAAACCAATGAGTTTCATTTCAGAATTCAGATCAAACTAAAAATGAAAATTTCGAAGAAAAATGGAGTTTTAGAAAAAACGCATACCAAGAAAGAACGAGACACCCGAACCAGAACTTCCTATTAGCAGAAGATTTTTCAAGCTTTTCAGTGCAACAGATACACATACAGACACCAAGCAAGTTTGCAGAAAACATGGGACAAAGCTAGTAGAACAGCTGCAATCAACCCAAGCTTGAATGCTTTGTTTTTGGGCTGCCGACACTCAAATCTCTTTGCATTCATGTGTCTCATCTGTTAAAACATGTAGTTTAAAAAACCCTTGATTTGTTTTGGATCAGACATCAAAGAAAATTCATATGCATGTACCTTGCCTTTGGTAATATGTGCTTGGATGCTGAGAAAACCAGCAGAAAAATCTACGAGAACAATCACGAGACAAACAAAAACACCAGCTTTTGCCATTTCTCCCACAAGAGAGAATCAGAAGCCTTCAAAGTTTCAAACCATAATATTTCCTTTTTTTCTTCTTTGCAGAAAAAATGTATTTACATGTGACTAAGAAACATGATTTCATTTTTGCAGCCTGTACTTGTGTCAATATTACCTTGCACTTGCTCTTTGCCAGCTCTTTTTTCTTCATTTTTCTTTTTAGCTTAATAGCTAAATAGGTGCTCAAAAGTATACTTGTAGCTCACTTTTAGTGTCTAAATTACTTTTAGTTTTAAATAGATGACTAAACTTTTATTTCGGTCATTTTAAGTGCATGACTATTTAAAAAAATCGTTAGCTAATTGAAATGTGACACGTTGTATGTTTTTATTTTATTTTAATTAATATTTAAATAAAAGTCAAAAGTAAAAAAAAATATCAATTTTAAATTTTTACAAAATAATCCTAAATCCCCAAATTGCCGCCGTTTTGGCAATTGATTTACTCGCCGGGGACCACCACTACTGCCGCAGGACCACCGTGACCATTTCTCCCAACCACCCATCGTCGGTAACCGCTAGTAGGTGTGCCAATCGGCTTCTTTTCGCGAGTTTAGCTTCCTTCGACATTAGAAAGACGATCAGCACGACTACCGTCGATGGATGGTTGGGAGAATGGTCGTGGTGGTCCGACGGGAGATATGGTGGCCAATAGCTTGACCATCGACGACAGAATAGGCTGGGGAAGTTAGGGATTTTAAATTTGGGGGCCATTTTTTGAGTTTTTGAAATTTTAGGGTTTTTTGAAAAATAAGTTAAAAAATAAAATAAATTTAAAAAGGAATAAAATAAAAAAATATTATTTTTTAAAAAGTAATGGTAGTTAATGTTTAGACACCTAAAATGCCAAAATAAAAGTTTAAACACCTATTTAGAGCTAAAAATAGTATAAACATCAAAAGTGAGTTACAAGTATAATTTGGACATCTATTTGGCTATTAAGCCTTTTCTTTTTTTTCCAACTGTTTGGAAGCTGAGAAAATTTCTTTCCTGCTGAATTGTCTGATGCTTTAGACATGTAAACTGGGACCTTGTGGAGAAGTCTGCTTTTGAATACTGTGACAGTCCATGTCGCACATGTGAGTTGTGAGTTGAACCATTGGTCGTTTTAGATCCTGTTTGGATATAGGGTGGAATCATGTCTTGGAAAATTATAGGAAATGGCTAGGTTTTGTCGAATTTTATCATTTGCTTTTCCATTAGAGGGCGGAGTGGATATATTCTTTGTTAGAATTAGCCAAATAATATAAGTCCAATAGTGACCAAGCATGGAGGATATGTATTATCTCCCTTGTTCTCTCGTTTCCATCTTTTATATCTTCGATTTTTTTTGTTGTCCTCTCGATTGTTAAAATTTTGTCATAGTTAATTTAGATCAATTTACGTTGCACACATAATTTTAATGGGTCAAACTTTCAACAAAGATTTTTTGCATACACAAAATCTCAAATTAAAAACTTACCTAAATAATATTAAATTACTTACCACTTGAATCATTGTTTAGAGCTACCAAAATAACTTCCAATATCTATAGATACATGAAGATTGACTAATCCCTTATTTTGATTCGACAATATCAAGAGAATAGTGCAATGTACACTTTGTAATCTGTATTTATGTCAATACTATCTAACGAGATTATTGAGAGTTAGAAAGAAACTAAAACCATAAATATTCCTTTATGGGCCTATATATTTATTGATATTCGATCTATAAATTGACTAATTTAAATTAATTAGTTATTGTGTTGTCGGTTGACGTTTATTATTTTTTCTAATAATGCTCATAATTAATTTTATTTGCTATTTATCTCTCTTTAAAATCTTTATATATTTCTCTTCAAAAGTATCTTTTTCGAAGACGATTTTCGTGTCGTCGTTTAGTTTTTTTTCTTTCTTTTTTTTATTTTCATTTATTTTTTTCTCAAATTCTTATTTGTTTTAGATTTTTTTATATATTTTATTGTATTTGTCCGTCTGTTTTTATTTCTTTTTTTCTGTTTCTGTGACACGATTTTTGTCTATTTTTATGATAGTTCAATGTTTGTATAGCGGTCATCACAATACACCATTTGATCAAGAAAAGTTGACGGTGATAGTTTGTTAATGCAATAAAAACTATACCCTTTGACAAGGGAAGGTCGGCGATCTATTGTGATTAGATCCCTTTTGTGGTAGATTCAATCAGAACAATTAGTGAAACAATATGCAAAATTAATTTTTTTATTTTTCACTCAGACATCAATATAATATTTAGTTGAAAAAGGATAAAACGACTTTTATAGTGATCGTTAGGTTTTTTTTAAAAATTGGACCACATATTTAAGAGAAGGTTCAATCTTTATTCTTCAAATCATTTCGGTTATTGATGTAAACTTAAACGTAAAATACAGAAATATAAAAAGGTAAACTCTAAAATTAATTCATCGTTTTCGACATAATAAAACTAATAAAACGACAGTGTTTAATCCTCCATAGAAACAATGAAATGCCATAGTTTTATTAAGTACAAGAAAACAGTTATCAATTTTAATTTTCTTCTTTAAAAGTTTTTTTAGTAGACTTGATCTTTAAGAAAATTATGATTTTGGTGGACTTGATTTTCAAAATTCTTTTTATGATTTGAATGTGTTATGTTTATTGTATATATTTTTTTAATAAATTTTAATTTCCTGTTGTTGTTCATAAAACAATGTTCATTAATTAACTCATTATATTTCCCATTTCTTTTTTACCAAAAATAAGAAGGGAATCCAACGAAGATGTATGTAATTTACAAAGTAGAACCCGGTTTTCAATAAACAATTTGGGCTAGTCCAAATACCATATGGCTCTTACTACACTGGGCCTCAAAATTCAACAAACTGTATGTCTTTTCCATTAACCCCATATTTATGTAGCAGTAGAATATAAAAGGCATAAAGCCAAAAAAATAGCCATAATGTTTGATTGAATAATTATTTTTACTTTTATTTTTTGAAATAATTTAACGTTGATATTTTGGGTCGAAATAATCCCTATGTGGCTAAAAATTATTAATCAACTGACAATAAACAGTTTGAAATGATCTAACAGAATGGCGCGTCAAAAAGAAAAAAATATTTTATATTTTATACAATTTTATAAAAATATTTTTTGACTGATGTGTCATTATGTAAAGTTAACATATTTGCCTATACGACACTAATATTGCAGCGTGCACTGCCATGTAAGTTTGTCACGTCATTTCAAGTTGTTTATCGTCAATTGACTAATAGATTTCATTCATAGAAGAATCATTTTGACAAAAAATAAAACGTTAAAGGTTAAATTGGTTCAAAAAAATAGGAGCCAAAATAACTATTTAGTCAAACGTTATGAACATTTTTTGCATCATGCCATGTTAAAATTCATAAGTTAATTAATCGGCTAAACCGATATTAAGTCAATTATATTCAATCAGTTTAGATTACGAAGGTTTGTTGGTTCAATTATTATTCTACCTAAAGCAGGGGAAGGAGAAATTCACTCCTAACGAATTTAAAACCCACAATTTAAAAAAACAGAGGATAGTGTGAACTGAAAGTTCTAACCACTTGCTCTAAAGGTTGTTTGTTAATTGTTGATTTAAATATTATTAGATTTGATAGTTAAACATAAAAAATTGAATCAACCAACTAAATAATTTGTTCTCGTTTAATTTAATTTAATTCAAATGATGAGAAGTTTGAATTTTATTTAAAATTTGAATTTTAAAATTTTATTTATGTTTGATTTAAAACAGAATCTAATTTATTGTATTATTATAGTTAGTCAATGTTGTAATTTTTTTAAACTCTACCTATGAATATTTTAATATAGAATTTGCAATTTATAGTTAGTCAATGCTGTAATATTTTTAAAAATAAATGCAATTTGGTAGGTCGAAATTGAAGCTTCATAATGGCATGTGGTAGCATTAAATTGGCTCATGAGCACAGACCGACACCTTAACCATTGACTCCCATTGAACAGTATCCCCAAATTATTATTATTATTATTATTATTTCCCTTATTATGGAAAACTACTCCAGTAACCACACAATTATTGGTCGCGACCTATTTTGATCATCCAACTAAAAAATTCAAAATTCAACCACCCAACTATTTAAATAGATCTAATTTGTATAATTACACATTTGGTCCTTGTTAGTTTTTTATTATATCAATTTAGTCTTAAATTAAGACTAAATTAGGATTAATTTCATTTATTTAATTTAAAATTAAGACTAAATTGATATAATAAGGAACTAACAAGGATCAAATGTGTAATTATATAAATTTAACTTTAACGTCCACGTCATCGTTCTGTTAGATTATAACGGCCGGTGGTCAAAATAGATCTATTTAACTAGTTGGGTGGTCGAATTTTGAATTTTTTTAATTGTGTGGTCAAAACAGGCCGCGACCAATAGTTGGATGGTCACTGGAGTAGTTTTGCCTTATTATTATTATTAAATAATAATACTAGAAAAACTCACATATAAATTATGATTTTACATTTATGTATTTTTTTATAATTATTGATATTTTACTTATTAGTCAATTAGTTCTAATCGATTTATAAAGATTTATTATAGAAATAATTTTTTTAATTTAGTTATTTCATTTATAATTTTACGTTTCAAAATTTTAACTTTATTTTTAAAAAATTTGACTTTTTTATCTTATTAAACTAGTCGATAATTAATTTATATTTTCTAATACAACAAAGTGACAAAGCTAAAAACAAAAGGAAAATACTAAAATAAACTTAAACCCCACGCTTTTATAAGTATTTTTTTGTTACCTCTTTTTCACAACTTTATTTTTGTTATTTGTTTGTGTGTGTTTTGAAAAGTTGCATAGATATTAGTGTACTGTTTTATTGTCTGTCCAAAGCTAATTATGAGTTTACTCTCTTTTCAAAATACCCCCACTTTGTTTTTTCGTAGTTGGGAGCTTCGTTATTGGTTCTCTTTAAACCACAATTTAAGGGTGAAAATCAAAATAATACTTTAATATTTATGTCATAATTCAAAAAGTTAATCTAATTATTAGTAAAATAAGTTGGAGAGGATATTGTTGAAAGCGAAAGTGAGCACTCGATATAATATATAACTCAAGAATATTATAACGAACCAAAGTACTTGTTGCTCCAAGTATCTCACCAAAACACTAATTTTCACACTTTTGTTTTCTTTCTTTCTTTCACTCGCACACACTCACTATTTTGTTTCTTGCATTACACACGCTACAAATCAGCCCCCATTTATAGTGGTGTTAAACCGACATAAGGAAGAGTCTAGTCCCTAATTAAATATGATTATTATATAATAAGCTTTCACGCGCACTCATTGCTGCCACAACCTTCATGAATTCTCTAGATTATGCCTTATTTATTAAGCTTCCCAATCATTTTCTTGATTCTTCTCACATTGCTGCCAATGCCATACTAGAATTTGCATGAGATTTCTATTCAAGTTATGAAGAATTCATTTAATTCTTGTCACCTTACCGACTTAGGCAAACTATAAATCGGGTTTGATTTTAACACTCGCCTCAAACCTGATTTTTCATCCCAAGCTTTTCTTTTAATCTACAAAATGTATCTACCTTTAACGACTTCGTAAAAATGTCTGTCAGTTGATCTTCAGTTCTACAGTGGACTAGCTCCACATTTTTGTTCTTCACCTGTTCTCGTATGAAGTGATATTTTGTATCAATATGCTTGTTTTGGCTATGGGAGACAAAATTTTTTGCAAGAGATATAGTGGATTTATTGTCAACGTATATTGTAGTTGGACATTCTTGTGAAAAATTTAGCTTGTCCAAAATATTCTTCAACTAGATTGCTTGACAGGTGCATGCTGTAGCGGCTATGTATTCCGCTTCACATGTCGAGAGAGCTACCGTTTGCTGCTTTTTTTATGACCATGAAAATGTTGCAGAGCCGATATGAAATAGATATCCAGAAGTAATATTTCGATCATCTATGTCTCCCCTTTAATCACTGTCGGAATATCCAACTAACTTCGAATTTTGTGAATGCTTGTAGAATAATCCATGATCCAATGTACCTTTGACATATATCAAAATTCTATTTGCTGCAATCCAGTGATCTTGTTTTGGATTCTCCATGAATATGCTTACCAATCTCACATCGTATGTTATGTTTGGTCGTGTGATAGTTAGATACCTCCAACTCCCAACAATGCTTTTGAAAAATGTTGGATTCACTGGCTCTTTTGTTGAATCAACACTTAATTTCATGCTTGTTTCTGATGGAGTAGCTACCGACTTGCAATCTTTCATTCTGAATTTACTTAAGATTTGCTCAACGTACTTCTTTTAGGATAAGAAAATTCCTTCTTCCATTTGCTTCAGCTTAACTCCAAGAAAGTATGACATCTCGCTAATATCTGTCATTTCAAATTCTTTAGTCATAGATTTCTTGAAATCGTGAAACATACTTGGATTGTTTTCGGTGAATATCATGTCATCCACATATAAGCACACGATCATGATATCATCATATTTATTTTTCTTTATATATAAGGTATGTTCGCACGGACTCTTTATGAACCCATTCCTCTAAAAATATTCATCTATTCTTGTGTTCCATGCTCTTGGTGCTTGTTTTAATCCATATAAGGCTTTCTTTAGACGATATACTTAATCTTCATAGCCTTGTTCAATGTACCTAGGTGGTTGCTTGATATAGACTTCTTCTTATAGGTAGCCATTTAGAAATGCCGACTTCATATCCATTTGATAAATCTTCTATTTGTTTTGTGCTGCAACTGCTGTGAGAAGTCTGATAGTGTCGATCCTTGCTACTGGAGCGAATACTTCATCACAGTCTATTCCTTGTCTTTGCTTGTAGCTTTTGGCAACTAGTCTCACCTTGTATTTCTCTACTTGCCCTTCTTTATTGGTTTTTGTCTTGTACGCCCACTTAACTCCAATTGGGTTATGTTCTTCTGGTAGACTTGTGAGCTCTCACGTATCATTTCTTTCTATCAATCCAATTTCTTCATTCATGGCATTCTTCCACTTGTCATCTTCAATTGCTTCTTCATATGTTATTGGATCACTGCTTGCAAGTAAATAAAAAGGTGAAATATTTTTAGTTTGATAATCTTTGTACCTTTCTGGTACTCTTTTTTCCCTCGTTGATCTTCGAACTTCAGTCGATTGTACTTTAGGATTTTTTGTTTCAGTATTGTTGCTTGATGAGGACAGTTCAGTCAAATTTTGTTGAGAATCTTGATAATTACCTTCTTGATTGATGAAGTCATCATCATCTTTGTCTTCGTTAAAAAATAGTCATCTAACTTTCTTTTCTTCTGTGCTCCATCTCTAATGTTCAGCTTCATCGAACTCAACATCTCTTGAGATTATTAATTTCTTGGTTAGAGGATTATAGAGTTTGTAAGCCTTACTTCATTCATCATAGCCGATGAAGATACATTTTTCTCCTCTAAAATCGAGCTTATTTCTTATGTGCTCAGGTACGTGGGCATATGCAATGCATCCAAAAATCTTGAGGTGGCTAATTCCTAGTTTTTTACCGCTCCATGCTTCGTTTGGCGTCATGTTCCTCACACTCTTTGTTGGACAACGATTTAACAGGTAGACTGTACAACGAACATCTTCAGCCCAAAAATTTCTTGGTAAATGCTTCCCTTTTACCATACTCCTTGCCATGTCGAGAATTGTGCGGTTCTTTCTTTCAGCAACTCCATTTCGTTGAGGTGTGTATCTAACTGTCAGTTGATGGATGATGCCATGCTCCTTGCAATAATCTTCAAATAATTTTACTGTATACTTGCCTTCTCTATCAGATCTGAGTATCTTTAAGTATTGGCCGCTTTGCTTCTCCGTCATTGCTTTGAATTCTTTGAATTTATCCAATGCTTCTGACTTTTGTTGAAGAACATATACCCAACACTTTGTGCTATAATCATCAATAAAAGTCAGGTAGTACATGTTTCCTCCAAGTGATGGTATGTCGAAAGGACCAGCTATGTTAGTGTAGACTATCTCCAATGGTTTTCTAGCTCTCCAAGATTTGCCAGCTTCAAAGCTTTGTCTGTGTTGTTTTCCTTTGATGTAGGCCTCGCACAATTAATTTGGAGGTTTGATTTCTGGCAATCCATTCACCATCTTTGCTTTTGACAATAACTTTATGCCAGAAAACCTAAAATGTCCATACCTCAAGTGCCACAGCGATGAATCGTCCTTGATTGCAGTCTTTATGCACTTTACTTCTCCTGACTCGATGTCAATAGTGAAGAGACGATTCCACATAAAATTGACTTGGGCAACTAATTTTTCATTTTTATTATTGATAGAAAGCGAACGATTCTTCATCTGCACTTCATGTTCTTTTTCCAGTAGCTGGCCAAGGCTGATGATATTGCTCTTCATAGATGATACATAGTAGACATCTGATATGTATTTCTTTTCTCCATTTTTCTGTGTAATCATGACTTTGCCTTTACCTTTGACCTTTGTGTGCGAGTCGTAACCAAAAGTTACTCGTCTACGGATTGTTTCGTCTAATGCTAAAAAAAACTCATTTCGACCACACATATGATTACTGGCACAATTATCGAGATACTAAATATTTTCCTTTGATTCTTCATTTCCTTTATAAGTGAGGAATACATGAGATTCTTCGGTGGTTTCTTCTTCAATTGTTTCTACATTAATACTTTCTTCATGCTTTGGAGCTGATCTACACTCGTAACTATAATGACCATACTTATTACAATTATAACATTGTACCCGGGATTTGTCTTCTTGTTGATATCTGCCTCTTCCTCGACCTTTATTTCCTCGTCCACGACTTGGTGATTGGTAATTTTCATTTTTTTGTTTTCTAACATATGAACGACTGCCACATCCATTTGTTTCTCTTCCACGATATCCACCATAGTTTCCTCTTCCTCATGTGTAGTTGCTGTTAGCTCCGTCTTCGTTGACGTGCAACTTGCTTTAAAGGACTTGCTCCAGATTTTCACTTTCTTCATTTAGCTTCATTTTCTGCTCATAGGCTTGGAGTGATCCCACAAGCTCATCAATAGTCATTTGAGTTAAATCTTTTGATTCTTCAATTGCAACGATCACGTAATCAAATTTTCGTACCAATGATCGTAAAATTTTCTCCATCACTTTGACCTCGCCGAGTGTTTCACCATTTCTTTTCATTTTATTTGCGATTGCTTTCACACGGCTAACACAATCATCTATGCTTTCCGTGCTTTTCATTTTTAGCATCTCAAACTCGGCTCTGAGTGATTGAAGACGTATCTTCTTTGTTTTTTTAACTCCTTGGAGTGATTTCTGCAGATTTTCCCATGCTTGCTTCGCGGTTGTTGCTTCTGCAGTTTTTTCAAAGTTAGATTCATCAACTGCTTGAAAAATATAGTATAATGCCATTTGATCTCTTTTACGAGCATCCCTTAGCGCTCTCTTTTCTTCATTGGTTAGAGTCGCTTCTGTTGCTGCATTATTCGGCTCAACATATCCTTTTTACGAAAATGTTCCAACAATCATGCGATCCGAGTAGCGTCTTCATTTGAATATTCTAGTTGTCGTAATTCATCTTGGTTAATCTCGAGATTTGAGGCTGGATCATATGCTCTATCTTCTCGTGACGTGAACTTAAACTCGAACCTGACTCTAATATCACTTGTTGAAAGCGAAAGTGGGCACTCAATATAATATATAACTCAAATATATATAAACGAACCAAAGTACTTGTCGCTGCAAGCATCTCACCAAAACACTAATTTTCACACTTTTGTTTTCTTTCTTTCACTTGCACACACACTCGCTATTTTGTTTCTTGCATTACACTCACGCTACAAATCAGCCCCTATTTATAGTGGTGTTAAACCGACATAAGGAAGAGTCTAGTCCCTAATTAAATATGATTATTACATAATAAGCTTTCACGTGCACTCATGTTGCCACAACCTTCATGAATTCTCTAGATTATGCCCTATTTATTAAGCTTCCCAACATTCTATCATTTTCTTGATTATTCTCACTTTGCCGCCAATGCCATACTAGAATTTTCTAGTTACTTCTCTAGTTGTAGCCATTTATTTCTTGTATTGCTTCTAGAATTTCCATGAGATTTCTATTCAAGTTATGAAGCATTTTATTTAGTTCTTGTCACCTTACCGACTTAGGCAAACTATAAATCAGGTTTGATTTTAACACATACTTAAATTTTTTGAAAGTTTTAAAAATCTAAACTAAATTTGAAAGGTTTAATTTAAATTTTTTAAAAACTTGAGATTTAATAAGAAATTTTCAAGAATCAAGATTACCTGTACTACCATATATTATTATTATAACTCGGTTAATAAAAGAAAGATCTAACTAAATTTGGTTTATTTCATAAAATGGTTATTTATTTAGAAAAATATGGAAAATAGTCCATATAAAAATGAGAAAAATTTCAATACACAGACCGTGTAAATTGTATTTTTAATTTTAGGGGTTAGGATTGTAGTTTAAGGTTTAAATGTTAGGGGTTTAGTGTTTAAAATTTAAGATTAGTATTTAAAATTTAGGGTTTAGGGTGTTAGGGTTAGGAATTTAGGGTTTATATTTTGTAAGGCAAAAATACAAGCTTATGTAAAATAAATTTTATACAGACCGTGTATCAAAATTTTACTTATAAAAAATAGTTAGAAAAATGATCATTTTCTACGGTACTAAAGGAAATCATCTTCAGCTGGTGACTCTTTCATGGATGGACGGGAGTCGTCACCCATTTTTTTTCATTTTAGGATTAAAATGAAAATATTAAAAATTATAGGGATTGGAATGATAGTTTACAATTCATGTGCAAAAAAAAATATGATAATTTACAAAAATATTTACACCAAAACACGTGTGTTCCTTTTTTATTTGAATTGTCCATTTCCCCTTATAATTGAAATATTTGTTTTTACATTTTAGGGATCAAAATGAAATTAAACAAAATGAAAGAGACTAAAATAGGAATTGTTTTAAAGCATGTTAGTGTTTGGACTATGAGTACAGTGCAAAACCTTGAAATGTCATAACTTTAGAATTGATTTAAAGCATAATTTTTTATTTTACAATGTTATCAAAACGTTTAAATCTTTAACATCATTTTTTTAACATACCAGGCTTGAATTTTTTATTTTTCTTTGTAGATATATATCATTATTCATAAATGTTTGATATGTGTACTTCTAATGTAGTCTGTAATTTTTCATTTTGGTCCCTATAATTTTACCACATGACCAAAATAATATATTTCAAAATGCAATAAGGTTACACGGTTTCCAAATGTAATATAAACTTATAATCACACAATTACAGTAAATTTGTGTTTTTTAATATTTTTATTTTAGTCCTCTTTTTTCATTATTTTTGTTTTATTCCCTTTAATTTTCATTTTTTTCATTTTAGTCCCTCTAATTTTATTTTAGTATCAAAATGAAATAAAAGAAGAAAATTGACCTAAAGTCGCCAATAGCTACCAACGACTCCCACCTCACCCATAGAAGACACCAACAACTGGTGACGACTCCCTTTTAGTATTGCAAAAAACAAACATTTTCCTAAATAGTTTTCATATGGATCATTTCCCATTTTCTTTTTAAATAAACAGCTTTTACCTAAATAAAATTATTAAAAAAATTTGTTGGAAATTTTAGATTCAGTTTTCATGTCACAACATTTAAATAATATCAATTATAATAGAAATTAATTCTTCCATCTATTCAAAAAAGAAATTAATTTTAAGACTCACTAATTGACCTAGTGGTTAAGGATGCTCATATTGTCCCATCTTGTATGAGTTTAAATCTCAGTATAGGAATATAATATATATTTACTTAATAAAAAATAATTAATTCTTCCATGGATAATGTACATATAAAAGCATAAAAATTGTCTTATATACACTGATATATATTTTAAAGCGAATTTTTTGGGGACCAAAGGTATATTTTGACAACGATTTTTATTAGTAAAAAAACTATATTATATAATTACACGATAAAATTATTACATCATCTTTGCATGTTGCATTTTATTATAAATTTTATCTATTTGTTTATTTTTCACAAATGACTCACGAGATGTATAGTAGAACTGAAATACCAATGGTCTTGCATTTAAATTAGGGGCCACACTGACTTGGAAACCTTGAAAATTTCAAATTGGCACTATATATATTTATTGGGAAAAAATGTTAATATATTTTATATTAGAAAATAATGAGAAGTTAGACCATTAATGTGAACATAATAGGAATAAGGAATAAAGATTTTATATTATTGTAAGTTGTAACCATAAAATTGGAATTAAAATCTGATTGAAAACTATTTTTTTAATCAAAAATAGATATCAATAAAGCCGGATGCAATAACATGGAATATTATTCTTTTAAATAGAGAATTCAAGTTCAAATATTAAAGATGACATTGTTAGAAAAGAAAGTGACGAATTTCAAACATGGTTTATCATTGTAGAACTAGAACTCTAATTTTATCCTAAAAGATCTAGTGTCTCGTTTCACTAGATCAATTGATAGTCACCGAAGGATGTAATTAAATAAATATTAATCCAATTAATTTAAATTGTATGTTGTTTATTTTAATTCTTGGCCTAGTGGTTAGCCGGGTTTTAAATCGCGGGACGCTAATGCGATTGCGGCCGCGAAATTGCGGTCGTGCCGCCGTCCGCTACCGCAATCAGAGGAAATCAACGTGGGTAACGAATTCACGACCATATCGGTCTGTCGCGGACGCGAAATAACGCTATAACGTTCATCGTGGTGATAACGAGACGCTATCCCCGTTATCAGTCGTGATTGGAAAAAAGTGTGAAATTGTACTTCAAAAGCCAGACAAAACAGGGAGAATATATTCCTCTGCTCTGCACTCTGCAAAAGAGATGAAAACAAGCAAAAGTAATTGGAAAAAAATAATAAGTAATCTGAAATTTGAGGTTTTGAATTGCAAATTTGAAATACAATAAACGTATATCACGTATTCACAGACCAAAATCACCAAATTGCAAACTGCAGTGCAAAGAGGCAAAGAGCTAAAGAAACTGGAAAATTAAAAAAAAAACAGAGAGCAGAGCAGAGAAGTAGAGAAGAGAAGACTCGAGAAGTTTTCCATAGCCTTCCAGTTCCAATCAAGAATCAAGATTCAAGATCTTTCCAATTTCCATCGTCAATCGACACTCTCTGTCTTGAGCTTCGTTGCCGCCACCGGTGGTGGACTGAGGAGGACGTTGAGTTGAGCTACCGAGCGGTTTGCAACTTTGCATTTTTCCATTTGACTTTTGAGAAGAAGAACTAAGAAGAACAAGGCAAAATGGTAAATTAGGTATTATGTAATTTTTATAGATTTGTTGAGTTTGGTCTTTGGTCCTTAATGTTATCCTAAATTCTCAATTTAGTGTAAATTTTAATTTTCATTCAATTTAATCATATATCCTAATTTAAATTATTTAATTAAACTTTCTGACTTTATGCAATTTAAATTTAGTCTTAATTTTCATTCAATTTAGTCCTAATTTAGTCAAGTATAAAAATATATTAGATTTTTATTTAACTTTATGATTATGATTTATGAATATACAAATTTCAGTTTTTATTGAAATTGAAGCATGTCACCACGTATTGAAAAGTTCCCGACTGAAGGATTAGAAGGTGCACCGAGTAGAGATATAAGTTGGCACTTTGGTGATCCAGTTCCAAATTCGAAAGGAAATGTTGTATGTAAACTTTGTGGCAAAGTTACGACAAGAGGAATAACACGGTTAAAAGAGCACATTGCTCATAAAATCGGTGAAGTTGCACCATGCCCTAATGTCATTGGTATGTGATACTTTATAGTTTTTTTGACATTATACTTTATAATTATTTTTAAATGTTAACAATAAAGATTATACATAATTAATAGTGTATTTGATTACAAGTATCATTAGAGAAAGCATGATGAAAATACTTAAAGAAGGCAAGGAAAAGAAAATTGACAAAAAATGAGAAAAGATGAATTCTTATCACAACTAAGGGAGGAGGAGGATGAATTCATCGATGATGATTCTGCTATGAGACAAGCCAATCAAGAAAGCCTCCAATCACAACACGAGTGACATAGAAGAGAAGAATTTAGACGAAGTACGGGTGGCTGGGGTAACGTTTTTGAAGAAGGATGATATTCTTCTCATGGATCAGTTAGAGGATGTCGTGGAGAAAGATCTATCCCAAGCGAGTCTGAATTTAATTTAAGGAGAACTATACCTGAATTGGTTAAAAGCAGAAGCTTAAGACAACTAAAGGTTACCAAGATGGGTGAAGTGGTCTCTAAATTTTTTATATATGACCGGCTTTCATTTCAATTAGCAGCCTCACATTGGTTATATAACTTAATTCAAGTATCAATGGAGGTTGGAAAAGGTGTAAAACTCCCAACACCTTATGAGATCTCAAAAGTGTATTTGGCGTCGGAGTATGAACAAGTTCGTGAATGGGTAAATGAATTGAAGACGCATTGGAAACAATTGGGTGCAACTCTGATGTGTGATGGTTGGACCAATAGTTTAAATCAAATGCACATCATCATCTTCCTTGTTTATTGTAGTAAAGGAACCATTTTTGGAAATCTATGGATGTCTCTAGCGTTCGTAGTAGAAATGCTGAATTCTACTACAATTTGTTGGATAAAGTTGTTGAAGAAATTGGGGAATAGTACATTATCCAAATAGTGACTGACAATGAGGTAGCAATGAAAGCTGCTGGGAAAAAGTTAATGTTGAAAAGAAAACGTCTTTATTGGACCTCATGTGCAGCTCACTGCTTAGATTTATACCTTGAGGATATTGGAAAAAAAAATCTAGTGTAGCAAAAGTGTTAGAGGAGGCGAAGAAAGTGACTTGCTTCATTTACAATTACAGTTGGACGTTGATCTGATGAAGAAGTATACTTACGGTAAGCAAATTCTTCGACATGCTCTTACTCGACTTGCTACTCATTTCATACAACTTGAGGAGATCGCAAGGCAAAAACAATGTCTGAGAGAAATGTTTAACTCAAAGGTCAGTATTTTATAATTAGTTAATACAGTTACTTAAATATAGAAATATTTAATGATTTTATTAGTTTCAATTTTCAATTAAGTAAAATTATATTATTGATTTTTTTCTTTTGAAAATATAGGAATTCAGAGAATCAAAATGGGGGCAACAAAAGTTAGGGCCTGCTTATGAAGCCAAAAAAATTGTTTTGGGAAAAGATTTTTGGAAAAAAGCCGTTGACATCATAAAAGTTTACGAACCCTTGGTAAAAATGTTGAGGCTTGTGGATGGCGATGAAAAAACAACAATGGGTTTTATTTATGAGGCCGTTGATAGAGCTAAACGAGCAATTAAGGAAAATTGCCGATATTCCACTAAGTATGAAAGAATTATTGACAATAGATGAAGTTTTATGCATTCCGACTTACATTTAGCTGGTAAGATAAAATGTCTCGTATAATTAAGAGTTATTTTTTTGTTTTATTATTTCAAGTTTTAGGATTTAGATTATTATCATTTGAGCATATTTTTATAAATTATGATTAGGTTATTTTCTCAATCTTCAATTTCAATTTGGAGTGGAGCATTCTGAGAATGTAATGGTGGAAACATTAGAAGGTACAAAATCAATGATTGAAAGATTAGAACCTTCTATTGATGATCAAATCAGAATGGTTAATCAAGTTAGATTTAAGTACTATTGTTTATAACTTAGTTAAATAATTTGAAATTGAATTATTTTTCTCATTTTTACTCAAACTTTTATTTATGCAGATGTTACTATTTCGAAGTAATCATGATACATTCGATACTCTACAAGCACAACGAGCTTGGACGCAAATGAATCTGGGTAAATACTTGATTAAATTATTTATTTTATATTATTTAATTATATTGTACATTTTGATGTTAGTTTGAAAATTAAATAATATTATGCAGCTGAGTGGTGGATGATATATGGCACATGCGCTCCTGAATTACAACGATTAGCAATTAAAGTGCTTAGTCAAACAACTTCTGCATCAAATTGCAAATGAAATTGGAGCACATTCAGCTATATTCACACCAATTCAAGAAATAGGTTGAAGTACAAAAAACTTGAGAAACTAGTGTTTACCTATTATAAAATGAGGCTCAAAATGAGGCATCAAAAAAGAATGAGCATTGATGATATAAACACTAGTTACAATCCTATCAGCCTTAACCATATCTTTGAAGATGTTGACCCACTATCAGAATGGCTTCAAGAGAAGAAGAATCCATTGTTAGATGGTGAAGCTGTGTTGCCTATGGATACCTCAGATGATGAAATGAATGTTGGTGATCAGTCTCAACAACAAAATTTATCTCATTCAAGTTCTAGTGCAACGCCAACTCAGAGTGGTGGTGGGTCTGATGGTGGTGGTTTAAGTCCAATTGATGACGATGATAGACAGAGTGGTTATGAAGGTGAAATTAGATCTTCTGGTTGGTATAGAGAAGAATATGATGTTGACACCGGTAATGGACATTTTTCGTGATAGGTCAGAATTTGACAGAAATATGTTTGCTACACCTAGTAGAGATAGAACTCAAAGAAGTGAACCCAGTGCTCGATCAAAAGGAAAAGAGAAAGCCACCAAAAAGCATACTTCTGAAGGTTTTTCTTCCTGCAGGAGATCGACTTCTAGTAACCCTGGGTATAGTGATTCATCTACTAGCACTCATGGTTTTTATCCACCGGGGCAATCTTCATATTTTCAACCTTCACATGGTTATTATCCACCATTTCCTAATTATGGTGTGCCATATCAGCCTCAAATGTACCATCCACCACCAATGTACCATCCACCTCCATCTCATATGTATCCTCCCCCTCAAATATATCCTCCATCTCAATTATTTGAAAATGAAGGTGAAAATGTTACCTTTTTGGATATATTTTTGGACAAAGACCATAGAGATCAAGTGAAGACTGCTCTCAAAGTGAAGGTGAAGGATCTAATATTTCTCGTCATTCCACTAATTGGTGAAACTGCTACTACCCTATTTCTAAGGTATGTTTTGCCCACTAATTGGTGAAACTGCTACTACCCCATTGTTGAGAATTGATATATATATATATATATATATTATTTAGAATGTCACCATCATTAATTAATTCTCCTATCCTATCACCGGGTTTTTTTAAGTCTTTTATTTGGTTAAACTATATTATATATATGTCCATTTTCGTTTAGAAATCATTCTAAAAATCATTAAAAATGAATCTTTATAATTATAATTATTTTATTTTAGGATAAGTTGTGCAAAATTTAAAAAAATTCACGACCGTGACATCTGCAGTGATCGCGATGACATTCGTTACTACCGCAACCACGATAAACGCGACGCGACCGAAAACGCGGCCGTGAACACTATTTAAATCCTATAACACCCATTTTTTCCGGGCCCCAAGTTATATTCGAACCATGTATCCTATTTAAACCAAATAAAAAAGAGGGGGAAAACATGCTGCCCATGCCCTGCAAGCTCCCCCCTACACGCCTTACTCTCCATGCCAAAACAACCCCTTCCCCTCACGCATGCATCACCCATACTTGTACCATGCCACCCCATGACCTATGCACCCACACTCAACTTCCACCTATTTTCCCCATTCCCTTAATCTATTTAAAAACGACCACAAACTGAGCATTGAATGAAGCTGACCATTTCAAAACAAATTGGAAACAAGAAGAAGGAAGCTCTCGGCATCGAAAGAAAAAAAAACAATGGAGCTCACGACAAATTGAAAAAAGAAGGGGGAGAGAGCCGGCATTAACCCCTCATTTTATTTTGGGTATTTATTTTTTGGGCATATGTTTGTGGTATAATCCTTTTTTATGATCTAATAGAGATGAAGTTTTATTAGTAATCTTTTATTTATTTTTAGTTCTTACGTTTTTATATGATTTTGATGTTCATATGTTTCTATATGTTGTTAGCATGTGTTTAAATTAATTATTGGTGGTTGTTTAATATTTGTTTTTCAATCTTCTCATCTCTAATATGTTTTCTATCATGATATGCATTTGTTCATGTCTTTTATTTGTTCTTGAATAATTGTTCCTATGTATGTATGTATGTATGTATGGTTTTTAATATATATATGCATTACGTCATGTTTACCTATATGTATAAAAGTAATATATATGTATATGCTATGTTTCTTTTTTAGTGTATGTTTATATATTAAAAAAGAGCTATGTATATGCCTTTATGTACCTTATGTATGTATACAATATTATATCCATAATTTTTTATATTATATTTATCATATTTCTTAAATATATATATATATAATGCGTAACACATTATTATGTATTTTATTAATTTTTATATTTTGTATAGTATTCTATTTAATCACTATATAAATAAATGCCTATTTTTTGTAAAAATAACATATAAACTATTAACTTTAAATATATCTAGATTTTTTTATAAGTATAAGTATTTAATATCTTGCCTTAATTATTTTTAGTTAGATTAATATTTTATTTATGTTATATTCATTTTTATGTGTTAGGTTGGTATTTATGCATTTGTGTTAAATTAGTATTTTATAATGTCAGTATTTATTTATATGATCATCGCATTGTATTTATTCTTGTTCACCATATTTTAAGTTACATTTCGGATATATATTTTGTCAATGCATAGCCCTTTTATCCTAGCGTAAACGGGGCCAGTATCAGGCGTAGTGATAATGGTTGGGCGTTTACTCTCGGATAACGGGGCCTTTAAAATTTACTCGCACATATAACCGAATTTTAATTTAATCGTCACTTTAATTCGGAAAGTCTAATATTAATAAGGCGATAATTATTAAAGTACCAATTTTGGGCGGTGTGGGGGTGATAATCCTTCCCCATCCGTAACCGACTCCCGAACCCATCATTTTTAAATATCTGGTTTTTACGGTGTCCGATCCACCTTGAGTGGCCGGTGGCGACTCCATTTTTTAAGAAAACACGAGTTTTATAAAACTCCACGCAGAAGACATCATCATTTTCAAAACAAAAACCACCAGCACATTTTTTTAGCGAGAGAGACATCGCTACAGATGGCGACTCCGCTGTGGATATTTTTTTTTCAAAAAAATAAGAGAGACAAGCTTTTTTAAATAATTATCGCTTTACTAATATTGGAAATTCCGGATTAAAGTGACTATTAAAGTAACATTCGGTTATAATTGCGCGTTTATTTTAACGCATTTAAAATTTGGCATATAAACCCGTCTTTTTAAGTGGGGGGAAAACGCTAATGCTTTCGTGAGGATATCGTTCCTCCGTATGGGCCTAGCAAGTACCTTCGGGGCTCGAGTACCTTATGCTTTCGTGAGGATATCGTTTCTTCGTATGGGTATAAACGAATGGGTCCCCCTGAGTTGAACTCGGTTGAAAGGAGCCTACAATGGGTGATGACCGGGGGCCTTGCTACTCTTAGTATGGGACAACAAGGACAATTCGGGTACCTCTTAGCACCAAAACTGCATGTAGAGAACATATAGAAACCCACCCTTTTAGAGCCATGCGGATAACCTAGGTGTTTTAGACGGGATGTAAATAGGGTTGTTTTGTTTGTTTACCTTATCTAAATTGTTCTTCTATTTATGTGTTATTGATCTTATCCGGCACTGACTCGTTTTCTTTTTTGTTTTACCCTTTTTGCATACATCATTGCATTTCCATTACATTGGGGTGTTGGTTCAAGTGGTTTACTCGATCAGAAATCTTTCATTTTTACCCTAATTTCAAATTGACCCATTTTTTGTGATAACATCATATCTGCTCATTTTGGCATTCACTGTATGACATATCATAACATTTTAATTTTTGCATTTTTACCAGCATGAAATGCTGATTCACGACTGGTTCTCAATTTAAAAAATTATCATTGGGAGAAAATATAGTACTCTAGATATCGAGGCAATATTCAAAGTTGCAAATGAATCCCTTGAGTTTGAAAGTTGAGCCATGTGAACCATTTTTGAATCAGTACTTTCACATCTAAGACACACACCTCACATTTACATACATACATTTTGAAAATTTTAAAGACGGTCCTCGGGTTGTCCTATTAAATACAACGAAGTTGGTCGATCTAGCACCTTACAGAACCTCTACAAGAGCCTGATCTTGGGGCATGTCCAAAAGCAGCCCTCCACATCTTTTACAAATATTGTGCCTCTAACAAGGTCCCAGTCTAGGGGCATTCTTTGCCAAGGTCCATCCTTCATTACCGAATCAAACCCTTGTACCCCTGAAATGTCTACATTGACCACAATCTATAAAACTGCACTCAATCCAAAAAATAATGAGCTACCATGAACCAACACAATTTATGAACCCAACCTAGGGGGCAACAAAATCTACACTCAAAGTGTCAAATTCAAGAGCAGTTTCAGACGATGACATAAGAACGAATAAAATGTTGGGGCATGCTCTCAAATGACTGATCGAACCCAAGTTGAGGTTGGGGCACCGTCACATACAAAAAAAACAAGATCCTAACGGGACCAGAGAGGAGCCAGGGGCATCCTTTTAAGGATCGAAAAAATCATGTCACATTCATGCCTGTAGTTGCATTTATCTTGCATGGAATCATTTCTGCATACATTTAGATTAAGTGCATACACCAAAATCACCATGCATTTAGGGTAGGCACATGCATTTAGACATAAAATTAGATATATTCATGCAATCTTGCTTGTACATAACAGGTATACGGAAGAGACCGACTACCCTCAATATGAGGGCAATGACAAGAGGGCCAACCCTAGTCTTGAAGGAGGCCAAACACGAAGAAGATGCTGAAATACCCAAAATAAAAGGTATCAGCGACAAAATCTTTGACAATTACTAACCAATGTTTTTCCTTTTGTAGGATTTGATTCCTCCAACGATGGCGTGACAGACGCTAACAATTTCCCGACTATCACTCCTGCCAACAAAAATTCTTTCCAGATCATGCCCTCTATCGATAGAAAAGTAGCGTAAAATTTTCCAGACATTATCTCGTTGTCAGTGGCGCAGTCATCCAACATCTTGCAAATCATGCCTCCGTCAGTGGTGGTACGCCAACTTAATGTAGATCTTGCCTCCGTCGGTGGTGTTGCCGATCAAAGTTTCCATTCGGTCATACCTCTCCGTCGGTGGTGTAGTGGGTCCCACATTTTGTTGATCTAGTCTCTCCGTTAGTGGTGCGACAGATCAAATCCTCTCCAGGTCTTGCCTCTTCGACGGTGTTGCAGCTAGACCTAAATTTTTACTCGAAATTTACCTTTTTATTAAAGTTGTAGCTAAAAAAACCAACCAAAAATAAAAAAAAAAGAAGAAAAAAGAGAAAAAAATTGAAAAAGAAGAAGAAAAGAAAAGAAATGAAAAAAGCAAAAATGAAGGAAAAATCAAAAAAATGAAGAAAAAAAAGAGAGAAAAAGAAAAAGGAAAAAAAAATCAAAGAATCCAAAAAAATGGAAAAAAGAAGAAAAAGAAAGCAAAAAAGCGAAAAAAGCAAAAAAGAAAAAGAAAGAAAAAGAATAAGAAGTTTTCAATTTTCTGATACTGCCTCTTCGTCAGAGTTGTAGCTGGATCAAACATTGGAATTTTCATCCATCGGTTCTGCCTCTTCGTCTGTGTTGTAGCTGAACCAGACTTGCCAAATTCCGATCATGCCTCTTCGTCAGAGTCGTAGCATGATCACACATAAAAAAAATCTGACCATGCCTCTTTGTCAGAGTCGTAGCTTGATCACACATAAAAAAATACTCCAATCCTGCCTCTTCGTCAGAGTCGTAGTTGGATTCAATCTTCAGACCTTGCCTCTTCGTCGGTGTTGTAGCTTGGTCAAATCTAACTTTCGGTTCCGCCTCTTCGTCGGTGTTGTGGCTGAACCTATTTCACTAACTTTCGGTCTTGCCTCTTCGTCGGTGTTGTAGCTAGACCAAATTCACTAACTCTTGATCATGCCTCTTCGTCGGTGTCGTAGCTGGATCAACGTTACTAACTTTAGACCATGCCTCCTCGTCGGTGTTGTAGCTTGGTCAAAATTTACTAACTTTCTAGTTGTATCAATGTTGTATCTTAAAAAAAAGAAAAGAAAAAATGAAAAAATGAAAAAAGAAAAAAAGAAAAATAAAAAATGAAAAAAGAAGAAAAAGAAAAAGAAAAAAAGAGAAAAAAAATCAAAATGAGCTTTCAATTATTCGATCCTGCATCTTCGTCGGAGTTGTAGCTGGATCAAACTCAGAACTTTCATCCTCCAATCCTGCCTCTTCGTCAGAGATGTAGCTGGATCAAATCTTCAGACCTTGCCTCTTCGTCGGTGTAGTAGCTTGGTCAAATCTAACTTTCGGTTCTGCCTCTTCGTCGGTGTTGTAGTTGAACCTAATTCACTAACTTTCGGTCTTGCCTCTTCGTCGGTGTTGTAGCTAGACCAAATTCACTAACTCTTGATCATGCCTCTTCGTCGGTGTCGTAGCTGGATCAACATTACTAACTTTAGACCAAGCCTCTTCGTCAGTGTTGTAGCTTGGTCAAAATTCACCAACTTTCAAGTTTTATCAATGTTGTAAGAAAAAAAATCAAAAAAATTCAAAAAAAGAAAAAAGAAAAAAGAAGAAAAAAGGAAAACAAAAAAGAAAGAGAAAAAAGAAAAAGAGAAAAGGAAGAAGTTGTCAGTTTTCTGGTCTTGTCTCTTCGTCAGAGTTGTAGTTGGATCAGACATCAGAACTTTCATCCATCGGTTTTGCCTCCTCGTCAGTGTTGCAGCTGGATCGAATTTTGTAGACCCTGCCTCTTCGTCGGTGTTGCAGCTGGGTCGAACTCTCTTTAGGTATTAGCTTATTATCAATAGTGTAGCAAGTGGGACTCATTCTGCTTTTCCAACAAACAACCCCCCCATTTTGAAGGTTTTGCTTCCCCAAGAGTGACAAGGTGGATCAATCAAGACAAGAAAGAAGACCTGCGCCGAAGAGAAAGAAGATCTACCGAAGAAAGAAGACACGCGCCAAAAGAGGAGAAGTTCATCCAAACCGGACAAAAATGGTTATTCTTTTGTCTTTGCTCTATTTCTGTTGCACATCAATGAGCAAAGAGCGGCAACTATAATACCTATTTTTTTCGGGCCCCAAGTTATATTCGAACCATGTACCCTATTTAAACCAAATAAAAAAGAGGGGGAAAACATGCTGCCCATGCCCTGCAAGTTTCCCCCCCTGCCTCACTCTCCATGCCAAAACAACCCCTTCCCCTCACGCATGCATCACCCATACTTGTACCATGCCACCCCATGCCCTATGCACCCACACTCAACTTCCACCTATTTTCCCCATTCCCCTAATCCATTTAAAAACGGCCACAAATTGAGCATTGAATGGAGCCGGCCATTTCAAAACAAATTGGAAACAAGAAGAAGGAAGCTCTCGGCATCGAAAGAAAAAAAATAATAGAGCTCACGACAAATTGAAAAAAGAAGGGGGAGAGAGCCGGCATTCACCCCTCATTTTATTTTGGGTATTTATTTTTTGGGTATATGTTTGTAGTATAATCCTTTTTTATGATCTAATAGAGATGATGTTTTATTAGTAATCTTTTATTTATTTTTAGTTCTTACGTTTTTATATGATTTTGATGTTCATATGTTTCTATATGTTGTTAGCACGTGTTTAAATTAATTATTGGTGGTTGTTTAATATTTGTTTTTCAATCTTCTCATCTCTAATATGTTTTCTATCATGATATGCATTTGTTCATGTCTTTTATTTGTTATTGAATAATTGTTCCTATGTGCATATGTATGTATGTATGCATATATGGTTTTTAATATATATCTATGCATTACGTCATGTTTACCTATATGTATATATACTAAGTAATATATATGTATATACTATGTTTCTTTTTTAGTGTATGTTTATATATTAAAAAAGAGCTATGTATATGCCTTTATGTACCTTATGTATGTATACAATATTATATCCATAATTTTTTATATTATATTTATAATATTTCTTAAATATATATATATATATAATGCGTAACACATTATTATGTATTTTATTAATTTTTATATTTTTGTATAGTATTTTATTTAATCACTATATAAATAAATACCTATTTTTGTAAAAATAACATATAAACTATTAACTTTAAATATATCTAATTTTTTTGATAAGTATAAGTATTTAATATCTTGCCTTAATTATTTTTAGTTAGATTAATATTTTATTTATGTTAGATTCATTTTTATGTGTTAGGTTGATATTTATGCATTTGTGTTAAATTAGTATTTTATAATGTCAGTATATATTTATATGATCATCGCATCGTATTTATTCTTGTTCGCCATATTTTAAGTTACATTTCGGATATATATTTTGTCAATGCGGAGCCCTTTTATCCGAGCGTAAACGGGGCTAGTATCAGGTAGTGATAATGGTTGGGCGTTTACTCTCGGATAACGAGACCTTTAAAATTTACTCGCACATATAACCGAATTTTAATTTAATCGTCACTTTAATCCGGAAAGTCTAATATTAATAAGGCGGTAATTATTAAAGTACCAATTTTAGGCGGTGTGGGTGCTAATCCTTCCCTATCCGTAACCGACTCCCGAACCCATTATTTTTAAATCTTTAGTTTTTACGGTATTCGGTCCACCTTGAGTGACCGTCGACGACTCTATATTTTAAGAAAATACGGATTTTATAAAACCCCACGCAGAAAACATCATCATTTTCAAAACAAAAATCACTATCACATTTTTTTAACGAGAGGGACATCGCTACGAACAGCTGTTGGTGAATTGCTCATTGATTTTGTCTTTTTTTTCCTATTATTAAATGGGCAACCATTTTATCAGAAAAAGCTGAAAAACATAGTATTTTCGTGGGATGATGGTTAGTGATGAGCTGAGCTTTTCATGTAAGAAGTGCCATACAGGCAGCAGCATGCTACATTCAACTTCTTAGATTTGATTTCTTTCTTTTCTTTATTATTTTTTCAAAAAAGAAAAAACAAAACAAACTGGGTGCTGTGTTGTGTTGCAGTTATTTTTTGATGATGTTTTCTTCCACAGGACATGAATCAGCTGCTGAGTTCATATGGTTCCAAAAATGGAAAGGAAACTGTTGGGAAAAGGAGAAAATACAAAGCTAGAAACCCCAGATTTCATGGCAAAAGAGTATCATTACTGCTGAAGAAGAAGAACAAGTTTGAATCTTTTTGAATTTTTTGGTTAATTCTTGAAGAAGAAGAGATATGCCAACAGTTTGGTTTTCTTTGAAGAGATCTTTACACTGTAAATCAGAGCCATCAGATGTTCATGACCCAAAAACCAGGAAACAATTGAGTACAATCTTGACTAAGAAAGCAGGCAGGTCAGGGTGCTCAAGGTCCATAGCAAATCTCAAAGATGTAATCCATGGAAGCAAGAGACATTTAGAGAAGCCACCGAGTTGCAGTCCGAGATCCATTGGCAGCAGTGAGTTTCTTAACCCCATAACCCATGAAGTTATTCTCAGCAACTCAAGGTGTGAGCTCAAAATCACTGGCTTTGGAGGGTTCCAAGAGGGTGTCAGCAACGGTGGTAATAGTGATTCCAACGATGGTGGTGGCGGCGGCGGCGGCGGTTCAACTTTTGTTGGTACCTTAAGGCCTGGAACACCAGGGCCTGGTGGCCACCCAACAATGCATTATTTTAAGAATTCTTCTGCTACTATTACAACTCCTCCAAGGAAATTACCTTTCCTTTTATCAGAAAGGAAAAGTTCTGGTTTTGGAGGTGGAAATGTCCATTCAAGCAATAGGATTCCACTTGAGACAGACTCCAATGGATGTTCTGTAATCACTTGTCATAAATGTGGAGAGCAATTCACCAAATGGGAAGCTGCTGAAACTCACCATCTCTCCAAGCATGCTGGTATTTTTTTTTTGGTTGGATTTCTTTAAAAGTACAGTCTTTCCTTTTATTGAAGCTTTTGAACTTTGCTTTTCCTCCGTTGTTTTCTTATCTTCTTGGTACTTAAAATCACTCACTTTCCTCTCACCACAAAATTTAGTCTTTTCCTCATTTTCAAATGAACATTCCAAGATTTTACCTTTACCAATGAACTTTTTAACATATTTTCTAGATACCCTTTTCCTTGTTCTTTTTCTATCAATTTGGACAAGATTCTTGATTCCCTGCAAATTTTCTTTTGTAGATATGTTTGTACTAGACTTGTCCAAACCTGCAGGAAAACCAAGATATAGTTTATTTTGCTGCAAAATTTTCAGAATTGCTTTTTCATTATTAGCTGTTGTGTTGAACATTCTCCCATTTTTTGGCAGTTACTGAGCTTGTGGAAGGTGACTCGTCTAGGAAGATCGTTGAAATCATATGCCGGACGAGTTGGTTGAAGTCCGAGAACCATTGCGGCCGGATCGAAAGGGTTCTGAAAGTCCACAACATGCAGAAGACCCTGGCTCGATTCGAGGAGTATAGGGAAATGGTGAAGATTAAAGCAAGCAAGCTCCCCAAGAAACATCCTCGATGCATTGCAGATGGAAACGAGCTGTTGAGGTTCTATGGCACAACCGTGGCATGTTCTCTCGGTCTGAATGGCTCCTCGAGTCTTTGTATATCCGAAAAATGTTGTGTTTGTCGGATAATTAGAAACGGATTCTCCGCCAAGAAGGAACTCACGGAAGGACTCGGTGTTTTCACGACTTCCACAAGTGGAAGAGCTTATGAGTCCATTCGAGTTGTTGAAGACGATCCATCTATAAGGAAAGCTTTGATAGTTTGCAGAGTAATAGCAGGGAGAGTTCATAGACCTTTGGAAAACATACAAGAAATGGCAGGCCAAACCGGATTCGACTCGTTGGTCGGGAAAGTCGGTTTGTATTCGAACATCGAAGAACTTTATCTGCTCAATCCTAGAGCTCTCCTTCCTTGTTTTGTGGTAATCTGCAAACCTTGAAGAAACAAATTTCAAGTGCTTTCAACTTAGATTTTGTGAAACTAAGATGTTTATGTGAATCCCTTTTTTTTTGAAAAAAAATATCATTCTTGTTAATTGCTAATATGTCTGGTTTGTGCATTTCAGATTCATGCAATTATATTGCTTCTTTTTCTTGTTTTTGTTGATGAATAAAGATAAAATATTTGGATAAGAGATGGAGATATGCACATACATAAAGACAAATTCAGGATTTGAATAAAGATAAAATATGTAACAAAATTCATGGCACAATGATTTGACTATTGATTAAGCATTCAAACCAGTTGCATGATTTCATTTCATAAAGTACAGTGATTTAAGAACATGGGACTCTGCTAAGCATGTGTTTGTGTTGTCTGGTAAGAAAAACAATGAAAAAGATAATGAATGTGTTAATGTGTCCACTGGCTAATACAAAAGCATGAATAGACATGTGGTCCTGGGTGGAGAGGGTAAGGTTTAAAACATTGTTTAATCCCTTACCAACAAGACAAAAACCTTGAAAAACATTAGCATGGACACCTGTAATTCTGTCTTTGTGTTTTTTTTAATCTCAGAACTGTGCAAAATAAACAACCCTTCTTTGTTTCCCTCTTGAATTTGAAACTATGAATTTTACTGGTTTAAATAGAAGGATCTTTACAGCTTCCATATGAGTATGGATTTTTAATTATGTGTCATTTCCTTGCTGCAACATCAGGACAGCTTTTAAAGGCTCTCTGGCACATGCATGTCATAAATGAATGTAAACCCCTCTCGTTTCACCTGTCTGAATAAAACATATATTCTACAGACTGAATTCCATTCAATTGTGTCCTGAATATTGGATTGGGGGTAGTTTGGAAGCAGAAGAACTCAAATGAAAGATTTATTTCCCTCCATTTTCAAAAGCTGAACTCCCCAATCCCAGAACTGATTTAGACTCTTCAAGCAACTTGCCTGTTGTCTTTTCGATACTCGAACTCAGTTATAAATCTCAAATACGGGCGCGGATTCGACATAGGGTATACTTAAAATTTTCCTAGTTACGGATTTGAGGATCTTTGGAAGGTCATATCCTTGTACTCATATGTGCCTATACTTTTGTTGGCTGCAATGGCATGAATAAGCTCAACTGAATAAAAAATTGAAGAACTTTAGAGTTTATGACAATCTGGGTTTTGTGAGTTCATAAGACCACTTGAAGCTACTTTTGTCAACCAAAATAGGGTTGGTAAGAAAATTGAAGTTGTCCTAAAAACGGTCCCGAATCAAGCAAGGCGGGATAGAATAATCTATATAACCAACACTGGACCATTAAAGGAAAAAAAGTTAGTTGAGTTTAGTTGAAGAAGTAGCTTTTGCATTAAAGATACAGATTATGTGTACATTCTGCAACAATTTTACAAGCCATTGGAAAGTCCAAGAAATGAATAAATAAGCTTGTCTTTTCATTTATTTTTGTGGCCCATGTCTCAAGTTCCCCTTGTCATGAAGGCAAATGAGAGGGCAAGTTTGGTGCCGAAACTGACGCCGTTCGATCTGTTAATGCCGCATGACACGATCACGTTTCGGTAAACTCGGTCCGTATAGTTGCATGCATTAGTAACTGGTTTAAATTTTTGATTGCTAGGATGCTAAGAAAGTAGGGACACCATATATTACCTTCTGGTATGGGGGAGAAATCCATAATCTACACATGCAGTGATTGTTTGATGGATTATATCTTCTATTCCATGCTTGTAAGTGAAGCCTAAATCTTTTAACTTCTTTGAAGAAATCTCGGGATGTTTCGAACTTTCTTCCTCGGCCTCCAACCTGGAACCATAGAAAAACCAAATGGGGAAACATATTAGATTACTGAATTCCATCTTTCTAAAATCATGGATCAACAACCTTACCTCCGAATATTTAAGCTTGGATTCTCTTGAGCAAGGAGATTGATCAGTTCAGACATCGGACAGCTGCGGACGCAGCATATGTAGTTACCTTCTGCTCTGGCTTGCTCCATCAGAAATATGTGGGCGCTCCATATATCTTCAATATGAATTAAAGCAACAGACCGTAGCGATGTCCTTTTTGTTATCGCTAAAAAAACGTGTGGTTTTCGAATGTGTTTATGAATTTTTCGGATATAAAATATTTATTCCGTGGGTTTTTTTTAAAAAACCGCATTTTAAAAAATGGAGTCGCCACCGGCCACTTTGGTAGGCCGGACACCATAAAACCAGAGATTCAAAGATATTGGGTTCGGGAGTCGGTTACGGATGGGGAAGGATTAGCACCCCCACACCGCCCAAAATTGGTACTTTAATAATTACCGCTTTATTAATATTGGATTTTCCGGATTAAAGTGACGATTATTTTAAAATTCGGTCATAATTGCGAATTAATTTTAAGGGTCCCGTTATCCGAGAGTAAACGCCAACCACTATCACTACGCTGATATCGCCCCGCTTTACGCTCGGATAAAAGGACACCGCATTAACAATTTATATATCATATGCAATCTTAGTGGCAAAAATATAAAACATGGCAAAATATTTAAATGCAATAAATATTGACATAACAGAATACTAATCTAATATAAATAATATACTAGACTAAAACATGCATATATACATATTAATCTAAATAATAGATAAAAACAACTTTAACATGTCAGAATAACAAGGCAGGAATAGGTACGTATAGACGAACAAATATTTCAAAAAGACATGCATACTAGTAATAAAACATATTTCAACATATATGAGACAATATATCATACAAAAAAAGAATATACACTAACATATAACCTAAAAAAAAACCAAGAGAACATACACATATAAAAATATATAAAACATGTTGTATACGAACCAACTAGAACATAACATACTTTAATACGAATAACCAGATAAAAAGATACATAACTATCGTAAGCTTAATACACATATACACGTGAACATAAAAATACAAGGCATGTACGAGGGATATATAATAGGGCAAAAGGTTACATCAACATACACGATTATAATACGAACATAAATATTTACATGGAAACAGGACTGAAATGAAAAGAAATAAACATCAGTGACAGAAATTAAATGATAATAATATGCAATTTAAGGACGAAAATGCGGACATGACCAAACTTGAAAGGATCAAATCGTAATTAGACCAAGGGCCGGACCAAATGAAAAATTCAAAAACGCGGGATGGTTAAGGGGTAATTTTACCATTTAAAATCAATTCGGCTAATTTAGTGATCAAATCGAAATAAAATGGAAAAGAAAAAGGACCGAAATCGTGATTAACCCACGCGGCAAGACAAAAATGAAAATGTTGGAAACGCGGGGATTTAGTGTGTGATTTCCCCATTTCACGAAATAATAATCACTATAAAAACCCTCCTTTTAGGCCAAAACCAAATTTTCACCATTTTGTTTCATTTTTTTCGTTTTATAACTCAAACCGTGTTCTTCATTTTCTCTCAAATCCCCATGAAACCCGAGAATCCGACGGTCGGCCGCCGTATTCTCCTCCACGCCGCCGCCGCTAACCCAACGCCGGCGAGCCCTCCAAAACACACCAAAATAACCCCCGTTTCATCCTCGATGTGAATCCGAGGTTGGATTCGGAGGATAAGCCTCGATTTACCTAGATCTAGGAAATACGAAACAAAAAAACATTTTTAAATCTAAAATCGAAACTACAAGGGCCTTCCCTTCCTTCGCCACCGTCTCGGCTTGGGAAGCCGAAAGGCTTGTCACTGAGGAAGGGAGACCTACGGACGGCGACGGTAAGACCTCTTCTCTCTCCTTTTTTTTGTTTATCTCTTTGTATATGCATACAAAAAAAAAAACAAATAAGAAAAGGAAACAAGTGTTTACCACTGGACTGACTTTCGATTATCACTTGACTGGTTACACCTTTCAGTTTTTTGTTACAAGATCTCTGTTACAACTCTCTTGTTTTTTTTGTTACCACCTCTCTGTTCTTGTCCTTCTTTTTTTTGTTACAAAAATACTTGTTTCGTATATATGCTTGTCTTTGTTTTGGTGCAAGTTGCATGTTACTTGCTTTTTCGTGATCTGGGTGACAAACTTCTTGCTTGTTGTGTTTGGCATGTTCTCGAGCACGGGTTGAAGATCGGCATGGTGGCGGTGTGGGGTTCGCCAAATGTCAGACGTTCTCGGCCGTTAGATCAGATCTGATCTAACGGTCGAGATGGCTTGAAGGATGAACGACCTGGATGAAGCCTCGATTTGGTGAAACAGCTCCAGATCTTGCCACGTGGATCTCAGCAGTCGAGGAGTCAGAGCGCGTGGGACTCACGCACGCGTGGGATATCAAAGCGTCCGCGCGTGGCACTCGAACGGTCCATACGTGTGGAACACGCGGCTGGCAGATATTTTGGCTCCTTGGTTGGATCGTGGCCGTTGGATCAGATCTTAATCCAACGGCCCACAGTCATCTGCACACAATAATTGTAATTAAACAGGGTTTGGGTTTGGGCCTACCGGGCCTTGTAATAATATTAGATTTGTAATTGGACTTGGACTGTAATTTTTATTTGGGTTTAATATATTTTTGGATTTTCATTTTATATTAGCCCAATAGTATAATTATAACAGTAGTACACATACAAAAATACATACGTATATACCTATGCAAACATTAATCACCAGTATAAACACATATATATAATTATACACATAATTAACCATAAAAACAAATACGCTCGTACTAAATATAGATGCATACGCGACACACATACACCATTAATACGTATACATACATAGCTTATAATATACATGCACACACCACACCTTATATATATTAGTAACATTCATGCATATAATAAAATAAATATACATGCAATACTAATATGTATTTACAAGTGAAAATGAGTGATTACAGTTGCCCCTCTTTGCTTGTTCTCATGGAATGGGAAACAAAGCAAAGATTCATAAGCACTCATTTTTATCAAACTTCCCTGTTTGTAGCTTTGGAAAAACGTGTTCTTTTGGACATCTCCGCTCTTCCTTGGCTGAATCTTCAGGCTCGTAAGTTCTTCCTATATAGAGCTTCGTCACCTTCCGATCTTGGAACTACAGGCTCTTCCTATATAGAACCCTTCGCTCTGAAGCCTCGAGTTATGAGTCCCTCCTATATAGAACTTTTCACTTCGAGATAGTAAAGCTTGGAGTCCTTCCTATATAGAACTCTTCGCTTTCAACGCTGGTTTCTCCTGTATAAAACCTTTTGCGCCGCTGATGGATTCTTCCGACTGGGAGTTCCTCCTATATAGAACTGCTAGTCTTCAAACCTGTTGCGCGTAATAAGTGCTACGCAATTGTGCAAGTATACACGTCGCAAGTTATAGTATAAAAGATATCGTCTCCACAGGGATTGGTGCCACTTCAAGAATCTAGTCTCTTGCACTGTAAAAAGTAAAAACACAAGTAAAGGATTATCGAAGTTTAACTAATTACTAATCTAGAAAGCAATAAAATAAAATAAAAGATGAATTCAATTGAGAGAGATAGGCTAGGTTATCGTGAGTTGAGGTGTGATAGCCGATTGGATTGTCTTGGTAAAAGAGTGCATGGGCAACTCAGCTTGTTGCGTGGCGACTTGCACAACGGGTTGCCTTGGCAACTAATTGATGGTTGCTTGGGCGACTAGTTGGGCAACTACTTGGGCGATCGGGCAGCAACTTCAAGGTTCGGCGGAGCGTTCTTCAATGGTTTCTTCTTATCCCTAAGTCGAAACTCTAGCTACTTGTGCATGCCTTGATAATACATCCTGCGTGAATCAAGGGTGAACAACAACCAATCTTGCGCTCCTCTTAGCCGTTGAAATCCTTAACTTATTTCTAAGCCGGATTAATCTTCACCATCATTGGATTGCATAAAGATCATATTCATTCGTTTCTTGAATCTAACTCTCCCGATATTAGATAAATGGATAATATCACGAGATCCTCTCCCAATTCACTCACAAAACAATAATAGGAACCAAGAATGAATAAACCTTGAAATAGAAAAGTGCAAACTCTTATTACCTAAACAAAAACCAATAGTTTCTCACAACCACAAAACACAATAACCATAGCCGAGTAAATTTAGTTCATGGCTAGGTTCCAAAGAAACACAAGATAATTAATCCCTAGCATGAACCCAATCGAACAAAGATGAAGGAAGAGGCTTGTCGAAATCCTCCTTGCCCTTGATGCTTGTCGAAAATTCTCTCCTCTTGCCCTACTTGGACTTGCCGAAATTTCCCTCTTGCTCTCTTTATTCATTGTCGAAATCTCCTTGCTATTTATAGGGCTAGGCCAAAGTCCTTCTTTGAGGAGGAGTTTGAGTTGGAATTAAATTATCTTTAAAGAATATAATTCTTTATTATAATTTTATTCCTATTAGAACTTCTCCTATCTTCTTGGAATTTAATTCTTCTTTAATCTCTGCATGGCAATCAAATTCCTTTGGGCTTGGGCCTTGCTCCATGTCATCTTGGGCTTGTAAAGTCATGAATTTCGACATCCATATTGCTTTTTTGTCTTTGTCGACAAATGCCATGGCAACTAGCTCGGCGTCTCCTTCATGCACTGCCCTGGCAACTAGCTCGGCATTGCTTTGGCAAGTGATCCTGCACATACACACACAAAAACACACCAAAGCAGCATCTATTTCCAAAAAATCACCAAGTTATGTAATCAAGTTCAACGTTTGAAGGAAACATGGATTAATGCATGAATGACTAACTATGCAACTAATATGAGCCTAAGTCTAACAAAGAAATATGAGTAAAAAAAGGTAAGAAAAATAGTACTTTTGAACACTTATCACACCCCCAAACTCGAACTATTGCTTGTCCTCAAGCAATGCAAACTCATAATTACCGCCAAGATTTCAAATTTTCACAAACTTAGCTTTGAACTTGATTTCAATTCTCTCAACCGGGGCACAAAGTATGATTGGCTTTTTATTTTTTTGAAAACTGAGGAATTACTCGGAATCAAACTATAATGCTTGTGAGTGTGTGCGGAGTTGTGTGCAAGTTGATTTTTCGGATTCTATGCAAACAATAGGTTTTCAAATTACTTCATTGGGTTCTTTTAACATGTTTTAACTAGAGCCAATTTCGGCACCTCTAGTGTTTTATTTTTAGTTTTCTTAAGTTAATTTAATCGACTAGAGCCGGTTTGGGCACCTCTAGTTAAAATTTTTTTAACACATCCTAGAGCCATTTGCCTCTAGTGAAATTTTTTTTTTTTTTTTTTTAGCACATGCTAGAGCCAATTTCGGCACCTCTAGCATTCATCCAATTTTTATTCTAATCCCCAATTTGTTAATTATCAACCTAAGTTTACTAGAACTCCTTAAATCAATCAAACCACAACAGTGTTTCATCAAATTTAGCATCATAGTAAAATTCTAAGTTTTTCCATGGTTATCCTAGAATAAAAATTCTATCAATTAAGTGCATTGGTAAAGTCATCATTGAATATTCATCAAATCTAAGCAATTCTTGTTCCAATTAAAGGCATGGCAAGCAATTTATGTATCCTAAATGTAATGCTTAAGATTAATGTAACTAAACATGGTAATTACTAATAACAATCCCCCAAACTCGAGTGAGGCATTGTCCTCAATGCATGCATAAAAATAACGAAAAATAAATATAAAAATAAAATGCATACGAGGACTTACTCCGAGTTCGTCATCGTAGATGATTAGTTTCCTTCTAGTTGGCGTCTTGACTTTCTTGCTTGAACGCGATGGTTGTTTTCTTGTTGCCGGTGGTGGAATCGATCCTCGTACGGGGTTGTCCTCATCATCCTCTTCATCAATGTCAATGGCTTTTCGTTTGGAGGATTCAATTGGTGCGGTCTTTATTGGTTCAATGGAGGACTCGTCCGAATCTGAAAAATTAGAAAATGATTCCGTAGGAGTTGATTCGGTATAGGTGCTTTACCTTTGGCTTTTTCAGTGGTTGCCGGGCATTGTCGATTTGGTTGCCGTGGCGTCGCCTTCCTTGGTTGCCGTGGCAAGGATATCGGCGGGAAATATTGGGAACGGCACACGGTTGTCCGGGTACTTTTCTAGGATGACTTGGGTGATGGCATTGTTGTGCTCCTTCATGTACCGCATGAACATTAGTTGCCGATCTTCAATTTGCCTTAGGCGGCTTTCCAATGGGTGCAAAAGTGCTTCAATGTGTCCCGGGATTAATGGCCGAGTTGCCACAGCGTTAGGTGCTTGGGCATTAGGGATTGCCGCGGCGGCGAGTTGCCGTGACAATTGGGGGCCTTGAAGAATCTCCGGTGCCTCTCCCATTAGCTTCCGGATTAGTGCTTGATTCCAACCAGACTTGGGTAGGGCTTTTTCATCGGTGGACTCACTCGGGACATGCATCTCCTTGCAAAGATTGGAAATTAAGCAAGGGAAGAAAAGATAACCCTTATCTTTTGAGCTGCATACAAAAATCTCATCGCAAATAATTTTTCCAATGTTAATGATGCGATTATGCAAAATAGAATGTATGAGCAAAAGACGTGGTATGTCAACGGTAGTATTGTGTGTGGAGGGCATTAAAGAAGTTTTAACAAACTTATTCCATAGTTTTGCCTCGGGTTTTAAGCCGAAGGCGATTTACCGTGCCCTTGTATTTACCGTCGTTCCCAATGAGTTCCCTGTTGAGTGAGTTCTTGAAGCACCTTGTCGAGTTGCTTGGGATTGATTTGGTCAACGAAGGCTTGATGTTCGTCCTTCTCAATGTAAAGTCCGTAAAAGGTGTTGATGCTTTCGGGACTTATAAGTATGGCCTTGTCACGAACAAAAACATAAGGATTATCCGGGTTAGGTGAGTGAGCATAGAATTCTCTTACCCATGAGATGTTACCCGGTTCCGGTTGATGGCAAAAGATTTGCCACTTTTGATGTGCAATCCTTTTGAAGATGAATGGTTCAAGGCCGAAATCTTGAGATCCGGAGTATTCAAAGCCTTGTTCTTCATGAATCTTCCGGCTTTCAAACTTGGATTGAAATCTTTCTTGAACCGCCGTGTAGCAAACTTCTTGTATCTTGGTTCTTTGGAGGAACTTGGATGAACTAACAGTTTAATCTTGGATGCCATGTATGATCTTGGTTGTGAGTAAAAACAAAGAAAAGACTAAAAAGTTGCAAGATAGAAAGTAGGAATAGGTTAAGGGTGATGGGTTGTATAGAATCGATAGGTGGGTGGGGTTAGGGTTTAGGGTGGAAAACGAAAAAGGGTTTAGGGTTTTGTAGGAGTTGTCGACAAGGGTTTTGGTTAGGATGAATTGGAGGCTTTATATAAGCCTTAGATTCAACCCATTAGTTTCCTTGTTGAAGATGTTTTCCTACTTGGTTTAGAATTCCTTCTTTATCTTGAACTTCCTTTCCTACAATTCAAAAACAAATCAAATAAGGATTAAAATTAAAGATAAACTAATAAAGAAAATAAATAAAGATGTGTAATAGGATTCTTAGACTTGAATAAAAAAAATCTATCCTAAAACTACTAATAATCGGCAAGATAATAAAAAAAAATCGAAAAAAATGAAAAATAAATAATTAAATAATCGACAAAAAAAAAAAAAAATAAAAATAAAAATATCAAAAGGAGAGCATGCTCATGCATCTCCTAGATTGACCACTTCCTTGTTACGTTCCACATGGGCACCATTGTAGTGCTTCAATCTTTGTCCATTAACTTTGAATTCATGATTGTCAGAGATGGACTTGATTATTACGGCACCATGAGAGAATGGTTTGACGACTTTGAATGGTCCCGACCATCTTGATTTCAGCTTTCCCGGGAAAAGTTTTAGCCGAGAATTGAATAGGAGAACTAGTTGCCCTGGCGTGAATTGTCGTGGCAATAGTTTCTTGTCGTGCCATCGCTTTGTTTTCTCCTTGTAGATTTGTGCATTGTTATAGGCGAGTGCACGAAATTCTTCTATCTCATTGAGATCCATCAAGCGCTTTTGTCCGCACTTTCCCAATCCATATTCACGGTCTTGATTGCCCAAAGACGCCTTGTGCTCGATTTCCACCGGTAGATGACATGTTTTACCATAGACAAGCCGGAAGGGGACATACCTAATGGTGTTTTGAATGCAGTGCGATATGCCCAAAGTCGTCATCTAGTCTTAATGACCAATCCTTCCTTGCGGGATTTACAACTTTCTCGAGTATTCCTTCAACTCCCGGTTGGAAATTTCGCTTGCCGTTGGTTTGTGGGTGATATGCCGTGGCGATCTTGTGTGATATGCCGAGCGTTGCAACATCTTGGCAATTAGTCTGTTGTCAAAATGCTTGCCCCGTCGCCGATAATTGCTCTCGGCATCCCAAACCGTAAAAATATGTTTTTCTCGCAGAATCGTTGCACGGTCTTGGAATCGTCGTTGGGAACTGCAGCTGCCTCTACCCATTTAGACACATAGTCGACGGCGAGTAAGATGTAGAGGTTGCCGAATGAAGATGGAAAAGGTCCCATAAAATCGATCCCCATACATCGAACAGTTCCACCTCGATGATGTTCGGAGTGGCATCTCATGTCGCCTAGAGATATTGCCCGTCCCTCCGCAACGATCACATTGCTTGTAAAAGTCTTGGGCATCTTTGTACAATGTTGGCCAATACAAACCGGATTGCAAGACTTTGGCCATGATACGAGTTCCTCCAAAATGTCCTCCATAGGGTGAAGAATGGCATTGCCGGAGTACATTCTGTTGCTCTTCTTCGTGGGACACATCGACGTATAACCTGATCTGCACATTGTTTAAACAAAAGAGGCTCGTCCCAAAAGTAATGCTTAGCATTATGGCGAACCGCTTCTTCCCTTGGTGAGTAATGCCATACGGAAAAATACCACAAACAAGGAAGTTAACTAAATCTGCGTACGGTATTGCCGGGGCATTTGCCGCCGTAGTGTCTGCTCCCAAAATTGCCGAGGCGTGCTCGCTGCTGCATCGCTGCGGCGTCGAGAGTTGCCGAGGCGTCATGGGCTGTCGAGGCGTCAAGGGTTGCCGAGGCGATTAGAATTTGTTCATCCGGGAATGCATCGCATATCTCTAGATCCGCGTCCTCTTCCCTATTGCGTTCCAAACGTGATAAGTGATCGCCACTTGATTTTCTGTTCCTTTCACGCCCTTAATTTCAATATCAAATTCTTGTAAAAGTAATATCCAACGAATCAAACGAGGTTTAGCATCCTTTTAGCAAATAAGTATTTGATTGCCGAATGGTCCGTATGAACAATTACCTTTGTACCAATTAAATAGGATCGAACTTGTCAAATGCGAAAACTACAGACTAGTAACTCTTTCTCCGTTGTTGTGTAATTCATTTGAGCATCGTTAAGAGTTTTACTAGCGTAGTATATCACATGGAAGGTCTTACCGTGCGTTGGCCTAGGACTGCTCCTACCCGCGAAATCACTTGCATCACACATGAGCTCAAAAGGTAGCGTCAAACTGGTGGAACAACAATGGGTGCCGAGGCAAGCTTTTTCTTTAGGGTTTCAAATGCTTGAGTGCAAGAATCATCAAAATCGAAGACTTTATCCTGTTCAAGCAGATTACACAAAGGTTTAGTGATTTTAGAAAAGTTATGAATGAACCTCCTGTGTAAAAACTCGCATGTCCGAGAAAACTTCAATTCCTTTAACCGAATTTGGTGGGGTAATCTCTCGATCACGTCCACCTTGGCTTTGTCTACTTCAATTCCCTTGGATGAAATCTTATGGCCGAGCACTATTCCTTCATCTACCATAAAGTGGCATTTCTCCCAATTGAGGACTAAATCCGTTTCTTCGCATCTTGCCAACACCCTCTCTAAATTGCCGAGACAGTAGTCGAAGTCATTACCAAAAACCGAAAAATCATCCATGAAGATCTCAAGGAAGTCTTCGACCATGTCCGAAAAGAGCGCCATCATACATCTTTGGAAGGTTGCGGGCGTTACATAATCCGAACGGCATCCTTCGGAAGGCATAAGTACCGTAGGGGCATGTGAAGGTTGTCTTTTTTCTTGATCTTCTCGTGCTATGGCAATCTGATTGTAACCTGAATAACCATCAAGAAAACAAGAAAAGGGTTTACCCGCAAGACGGTCAAGCATTTGATCAATAAAGGGTAATGGGAAGTGATCTTTCCTAGTGGCTTTGTTTAGCTTTCGATAGTCCATACAAACCCTCCAACCGGTCACACCCTGGTTGGGATAAGTTCATTATTTTCATTGCTTACCACTGTTATACCTCCCTTTTTCGGCACACATTGTACGGACTTACCCACGTACTATCGGAGATAGGGTATATAATGCCGCGTCAAGCCACTTGATGATTTCTTTCATTACAACCCCTTTCATGGCATGATTCAGTCTCCTCTGGGCCTCAATTGAAGGTTTGTGATCATCTTCCAACAAGATCTTGTGCATGCACACCGCCGGGCTAATTCCCTTCAAGTCGGCAATTGTCCACCCTATTGCCTTTTTATGTAGCTTCAACATGTTGATCAGCTTCTTTTCCTGCTCAGTCTGTAACTTAGAAGAAATAATTACAGGTAATGTATTATCGGTCCCTAAGTATACATATTTTTGATTGCTCGCAATTGTTTCAACTCAAGAATTGGTGGATTTTCGATGAGGGTTTTTCGATCTTACCTTCCTTACCCGAGTAGTCCAAAGGTTCAAAGTATGTACCGGTCGATTGACTAGCCAATTTGCCTCTTCTCGGTTGTTCCTCATCGACCGGTTCTTCATACTCCTCGGGTTCCTCTTGATCGGCAATGTAGTTGCCGAGGCAACTAAATTCCTCATCGGTTAAACTCGCCGTGGCATGAAGTAGTTGGCATTCTTACGGATCATCGGCATGCCTTAGTGTTTGGAACACATTTAGTTTTACCTGCTGGTCATTCACCCTCATTGTGAGTTCTCCTTTTCAACGCCGATCAAGGTTCTCCCAGCCGCTAGGAATGGTCTCCCGAGAATGATAGGTGCATGCTCATCCGCTTTCACAATCCAAAACAATAAAGTCAGCGGGAAAAATGAATTTATCGACTTTTACCAAGATGTCCTCGATTTTTCCCTCGGATGCACATAGGATCTGGGCTGGCTAGCTGCAGCATAATCATTGTAGGTCTTGCCTTCCCGATTCCTAGTTTCAAAACCGATTTAGGCATCAAGTTTATGCTAGCCCCTAGGTCGCATAGTGCTTTCCCGACATAGTGATTTCCAATAGAACAGGTATTGTGAAACTTCCGGATCCTTCAACTTGGGCGGCATACGATTGTGCAACATTGCCATGCATCCCTCTCATTGCGGCAATTGTTTCAAACTCTCCTAGCCTTGTTCTCTTGGACACAATGTCTTTAAGAAACTTGGCATAGTTTGGCATTTGTTCAATTGCTTCCACCAATGGCAAGTTGATGTGGACTTGCTTTAAGATATCAAGAAACTTCTTGAATTGGTATTCTTGCTTTTGTCGCTTCAATCTTTGTGGGAATGGTGGTGGAAGTCGGATATCTTCTATCCTTTCATTGGTTTGAAACCTGATTGACGGCATTACAGGGACATCCGGAGTTGCCGATGCGTTACCAACCGGGGTTGCCGAGGCGTGCTTATCGCAAGTTGCGGGCGTCACCGGTTGCGCGCAGCAATTCTGGTTCAAGATCCGAGACTTTGCCGCTAGGTTCGCCTTGATCTTTTGTGGAGTTTTGTTTGACGAGCGGGTTTGAACCTCTCTAAGTTGTTGGCCACTTCGGTGGTGATTGCCTTACATTGCTCATGGCGGTTCCTTTGCGACTTCATGATCGCTAGGTAAACCTCCTTGTGGTCTAGTGTTCAGATTTTGAGCAAATTGTCCAACTTGATTTTCCAATGATTTGATTGCCGCCTCTTGGTTTTGCAATCTCATCTCGGTCCTGTTAATAAAAGCATCGTTCTTTTTATGAAATTACTATTCTCAGCCATATAAGATTCAGTTTTCATCATAAAAGCATTTAGAGAATTTTCCAAAGAACTAGATGTTGTCGGTTGTTGTTCATGCATCTGTTGCTGTCGTGGCATATTTTGTTGGAATCCCGATGCTTGTGCATTCGATTGTTCGGTTTAGAGCATTGTTGGGATTACTCCATGAAAAATTCGGTGCTTCTTCCAAGCTGGATTGTATGTATTTGACATCATGTTGTTGCCCCGATTGTAATTCCCCACATAGAAGCTAGATTCCTGGATTCTCGCATGCATTCGTAAGAATTATGGTTATCACCACATAACTCACAAAAAGAATCCATTACCTTGACTTCATGTGTGTTGTTTGGTTTTTGCATGTTCGGACCATCTTGGTTAAAGCGGCCAATTGTGCGAAATTGAATCGATGATCCTAGTTCATGTATTGTGGCTTGGCGCCTAACTCCTCCTCTTCTAGTAGATGGGAATTGATAGTCATTCTTGGCCAGCCTGTTTAAAATTTGCATTGCTTCTTCCGGTGACTTATCTAGGAGTATGCCGTTTGCCGAGGCGTCTAGCATCATCCTTGTTGGTGTATTCACGGCATTGTAAAACATTGTCACTTGAGTCCACACCGAATCCGTGTAGAGGGCATTTATGTAGAAGTTCTCTATATCGCTCCCAAGCCTCGTACATGGATTCATCATCCGCTGCCGAAAAGAAGTAATGTCGTTACGAAGCTTATCGATTAAATTTGTAGGATTAAATCTAGCAAGGAAATCACGACAAAGATCAGTCCAAGATGCTATGGATCCGCAGAATGCTATTTAGCCATGCTTTCGCCTATCCCTCAAAGTGAATAGGGGAATAATCTTAATCGTAAGACATCGTGGGTGACTCCGTGTATCTTGAACGAGTTGCAAATCTCGAGGAAAGATTTCGGATGTTGTCGTGCATCTTCGATTCTTTGAGCCGCCAAATTGACCTATTGTGTTGATCATATTAAACATTACCGGTTTCAACTCAAAGTGGTCGGCTTCAATTTCGGTGCGACAACTCCCGGTTAAGTCCATCAAGATCTTCTTCAAGATAGTCTCGAATAGTTCTTTAGCTTTCGCAAGAATCACTCCTCCTCCCGCCGAACATCTTGATTAATATTGCCGCCTTGATTTGCCATTGCTTCTCTTATCCTTCGCCTAAGTCCTTGTAAGGTTCGTTCGATTTATTTACGGATCAAAGGGATATTCTGGTGAAGTCGGTCTTGCCCTGTCATATACCAATGCAAAACCAAAGTTTGTTAGCCCTTTGAATTTTAAACAAGAAAAATAAAAAGAATGTGCAAGAAAGTAAAAACAAAGTCGCTATTGCCAATCCCGACAACGGCGCCAAAAACTTGTTGCGCGTAATAAGTGCTACGCAATTGTGCAAGTATACACGCCGCAAGTTATAGTATAAAAGATATCGTCTCCACAGGATTGGTGCCACTTCAAGAATCTAGTCTCTTGCACCGTGTAAAAAGTAAAAACACAAGTAAAGGATTATCGAAGTTTAACTAATTACTAATCTAGAAAGCAATAAAATAAAATAAAAGATGAATTCAATTGAGAGAGATAGGCTAGGTTATCGTGAGTTGAGGTGTGATAGCCGATTGGATTGTCTTGGTAAAAGAGTGCATGGGCAACTCGATTGCCGTGGCGACTTGCACAACGGGTTGCCTTGGCAACTAATTGATGGTTGCTTGGGCGACTAGTTGGGCAACTACTTGGGCGATCGGGCAGCAACTTCAAGGTTCGGCGGAGCGTTCTTCAATGGTTTCTTCTTATCCCTAAGTCGAAACTCTAGCTACTTGTGCATGCCTTGATAATACATCCTGCGTGAATCAAGGGTGAACAACAACCAATCTTGCGCTCCTCTTAGCCGTTGAAATCCTTAACTTATTTCTAAGCCGGATTAATCTTCACCATCATTGGATTGCATAAAGATCATATTCATTCGTTTCTTGAATCTAACTCTCCCGATATTAGATAAATGGATAATATCACGAGATCCTCTCCCAATTCACTCAAAACAATAATAGGAACCAAGAATGAATAAACCTTGAAATAGAAAAGTGCAAACTCTTATTACCTAAACAAAAACCAATAGTTTCTCACAACCACAAAACACAATAACCATAGCCGAGTAAATTTAGTTCATGGCTAGGTTCCAAAGAAACACAAGATAATTAATCCCTAGCATGAACCCAATCGAACAAAGATGAAGGAAGAGGCTTGTCGAAATCCTCCTTGCCCTTGATGCTTGTCGAAAATTCTCTCCTCTTGCCCTACTTGGACTTGCCAAATTTCCCTCTTGCTCTCTTTATTCATTGTCGAAATCTCCTTGCTATTTATAGGGCTAGGCCAAAGTCCTTCTTTGAGGAGGAGTTTGAGTTGGAATTAAATTATCTTTAAAGAATATAATTCTTTATTATAATTTTATTCCTATTAGAACTTCTCCTATCTTCTTGGAATTTAATTCTTCTTTAATCTCTGCATGGCAATCAAATTCCTTTGGGCTTGGGCCTTGCTCCATGTCATCTTGGGCTTGTAAAGTCATGAATTTCGACATCCATATTGCTTTTTTGTCTTTGTCGACAAATGCCATGGCAACTAGCTCGGCGTCTCCTTCATGCACTGCCCTGGCAACTAGCTCGGCATTGTTTTGGCAAGTGATCCTGCACATACACACACAAAAACACACCAAAGCAGCATCTATTTCCACAAAAATCACCAAGTTATGTAATCAAGTTCAACGTTTGAAGGAAACATGGATTAATGCATGAATGACTAACTATGCAACTAATATGAGCCTAAGTCTAACAGTAATATGAGTAAAAAGGGTAAGAAAAATAGTACTTTTGAACACTTATCAAAACCCTGGAGCCGTCAGTCCTTCCTATATAGAACTTTTGGCGTCTGAAATCTCAGAGCTACAGGTTCTTCCTATATAGAACCTTTCACTCTAAGACAATAAAGCTCGGAGCCTTTCCTATATAAGACTCTTCGCTTTCGACACAACAGGTTTCCTATATAGCCCTGTGTCATAGGTGAATTCCTTTGACTGAGAGTTCTTCCTATATAGAACTGCTAGTCTTCACCCTGGAGCCGTCAGTCCTTCCTATATAGAACTTTTCGGCTTCTGAAATCTTGGAGCTACGGATTCTTCCTATATAGAATCTTTTACTCTAAGACATTGAAGCTCAGAGCCCTTCCTATATAGAACTCTTCGCTTTCGACACAACAGGTTTCCTATATAACCCTATGTCATAGGTGAATTCTTTTGACTGTGAGTTCTTCCTATATAGAACTGCAAGTCTTCACCCTAGAGCCGTCAGTCCTTCCTATATAGAACTTTTCGGCGTCTGAAATCTCAGAGCGGAGGATTCTTCCTATATAGAACCTCTCTCTAGAGCTTGAAAACATGTGCCTTTTGTACGTAAAAACATTGTCTTCTCATTTGGGATTCACACCACGATGGTCATCGATGTCTCTTTCGAATCATTTGGGATTCACACCACGATGGTCAATGAGATTTAGCTGGTTGAGTCTGGCCTGCACCCATTCAACTTCTTCCAATTTTACTTCGTTTAAGACCCGGAGAGATGGGATCTCTACCTCGATGGGAAGTACTGCTTCGGTACCATACACCAAGGAGTAGGGTGTTGCCCCTGTTGACGTGCGAATGGACGTCCTATAGGCGAAAAAGGCAAATGGCAACTTCTCATGCCAATCCCTGTAGGTATCCGTAGTTTTCGCTATGATCTTCTTTATGTTCTTGTTTGTTGGTTCCACTTCTCCATTCATTTTAAGACGATAGACTGTGGAATTGTGGTGTGTTATCTTGAATTGAGTGCACACGTCCGTCATCATTTTGTTATTCAGATTGGAAGCGTTGTCGGTGATGACCCTTTCTGGCAATCCGTATCGACAAATAATCTCCTTCTTTAAGAACTTACATACCGTAGTCCTGGTGATATTGGCGTAAGATGCTGCCTCTACCCATTTAGTGAAGTAGTCTATGGCGACCAAAATGAAACAATGTCCATTGGAAGCTTTCGGATGAATCTGCCCGATGACGTCCATGCCCCACGCTGCGAAAGGCCACGGAGAATTCATGGTGTGTAAAGGCGATGGGGGTGCGTGAATTTTGTCAGCGTAGATTTGGCATTTGTGACATTTTCTGGCGTAATCGATGCAATCTCCCTCCATGGTCAACCAGAAATAACCGTATCTCATAATTTTCCGGGCTATAGACAGCCCGTTGGCGTGCGTTCCACATATCCCGTCATGTACTTCGGCTAAGATCTCCTTCGCCTCCCGGGCATCCACACATCTCAGCAATGTCTGATCATGACTCCTCCTATATAGGATCTCCCCATCTAGGACATATTTTGTTGCCATTTTTCTGAGCGTTTTTCTGTCATTGTCGTTTGCCCCTTCTGGATACTTTCGAAGCTTGACATATTGCAAGATGTCATAGTACCATGGGTTTCCATCAATCTCTTCATGTACATTACAACAATGAGCAGGCCTTTCAAACGTCTGCATCTCAATGGGCTTCATTTCTGCCCCGGTGTTTGTTTTAAACATGGATGCCAAGGTTGCCAATGCGTCTGCCATCTGATTTTCTTCTCGGGGCAGGTAATTGAAGCTGACCTTTTCGAACTCTTTGGTGAGCTCTTGGATCAATTCGTAATATTTGACCAACTTCGGGTCCCTGGTTTCCCATTCCCTGCGTAATTGGTAAATGACTAAGGACGAATCTCCGAACACTCGAAGTTCCTTAACCTTTCTCTCGATGGCTGAGTTCAGTCCCATAACGCAAGCTTCGTATTCAGCTATATTGTTTGTGCAGAAGAATTCCAATCTGCTGGTGAAAGGATAATAGACGTCCTCAGGAGAAATTAGCACTGCCCCCTATCCCATGTCCGAGGGCGTTGGAGGCTCCATCGAAGTAAAGTTTCCATGACTTATCATTTGAAACCTCTTCTTCGGTTGTAATGCACATCAAGTCTTCGTCTGGGAAACTAAAGTTCAATGCTTCATAGTCATCCGAAGCACGACTAGCTAGGAAATCTGCTACGGCACTCCCCTTTACAGCTTTCTGATTAACGTATACGATGTCGAATTCGGATAAGAGCATCTGCCATCGGGCCATCCTTCCCGTTAGTGCTGGCACTTCCATTAAGAACTTCAATGGGTCTAGCTTGGATATCAACCAGGTAGTATGGTACAACATGTACTGTCTAAGCCGCTTGGTAGCCCAAAATAGAGCACAACACAGCTTCTGCACTGGCGGGTACCGCGTTTCGCAATCATTGAATTTCCTGCTTAGGTAATAGATGAGTTGCTCCTTTTTTCTTGACTCATCGTGTTGCCCCAGTACGCATCCCATTGAATTCTCAAAAACTGTTAAGTAGAGAATTAGTGGTCGACCAGTCTTCACTGCGACTAAAATTGGAGCATTTGTCAGGTACTTTTTGATCTTTTCTAGGGCTCTTTGACATTCTTCGTCCCACACGCCAGGATTATTCTTTCTAAGAAGTCTGAAGACCGGGTCACATTGGTCGGTTAATTGGGAAATGAAACGAGAGATATAATTCAGCCTCCCTAGGAAACCGCGAACTTCCTTTTGAGTGCGGGGTGGTGAGAGGTCTTGGATGGCTTTCACTTTATCTGGATCAATCTCGATCCCTCTTCTACTTACCACGAACCCTAAGAGTTTTCCAGAAGTAACAGTGAAGGTACACTTGGCAGGATTGAGCCTCAGTTGGTACTTCCGTAGTCTTTGGAATAGTTTTCTCAAGTTTTGTAGGTGCTCTTCCTCTGTTCGGGATTTGGCAATCATATCATCCACGTATACTTCTATTTCTTTGTGCATCATGTCATGGAAAAGAGTCACCATTGCTCTTTGGTATGTTACCCCTGCATTCTTTAGCCCAAACGGCATCACTCGATAACAAAAAGTGCCCCACATGGTTATGAATGTGGTCTTCTCCATGTCGTTAGGGTCCATCTTTATCTGGTTGTACCCTGAGAAGCCGTCCATAAAGGAAAACCACGAGTGTCCTGCAGTGTTGTCAACCAAATGTGTCAATATGTGGTAAAGGGAAGTTGTCTTTAGGGCTGCTCGGTTCGCATCCCTATAATCTACACACATACGAACTTTTCCGTCTTTCTTTGGTACTGGTACAATGTTTGCAACCCATTCGGGGTATTTGGCTACCTCCAAGAATCCAAAGATCAAATTGCCTTTTCACTTCTTCTCGGATCTTTAACAACATATCTCGGTCTCATTCTCCGAAGTTTTTCTTTGTATTGGTTTGTATTCCGATTTTGTTGGCAATTTGTGCACCACTATGTCGGTATTCAACCCTGGCATATCTTGATAAGTCCAGGCGAAGACATCCTTGAATTCCTGAAGTAGGGCTATCAATTCATGCTTGGTTTTTGAGGAAATCGTCGTTCCTACTTTTATTTCTTTTCTCTCTTCTTCAGTCCCCAAGTTGACAATTTCGCTTTTTTTTTTGGTTGGTGGGGCATGATCTGCCTTTCTTCGTTGTCCACCATTCTCTTTAACTCTTCCGGGACCTCACTTTCTATCTCATCATATCCTTCCTCGATTCCCTCTGTGACCTCAGGGCATTCGAAATTCACTCCAGGATTGGATCCGGTATCATTCATATCGTCAATCATGAGCGACCTGCATTAAATGAGAATGAATTGTATTGGGAAAGAGACGGCTTTATATGAAGGGAATGAATATGAAGAATGCATGAATGAAATAAATGAAACTTTGGTCATTTTTAAGAAAGTGGGGTATTTTCATTTCAATCAAAAAGTTAACATAGGTGCCCTGCATAAAGAGATCCCCATTGTTTACGGGCAAAAACAAAAGGTTGATTCGAGCATTACTCCGATCTATTCCTAAAAATTACAGTAGATCAATGCAGCTCGGTTATCGAGTGTTTCCGGGGCGACAAGGGCGGATGTTGGTCAACATTTTGCTGCCTCGGTCCTTTTCAGCTATCATGTTGATGTACATCCCTTCAAATGATTCACTGAGTATTTCCTCCTGGTTGAGTACTTCATTTTTCTTCATTACCTCTCCAACATCTTGACCTGGCTGGTAGAACCCTCCGGAGACAAAAGTGGTTTTCAAACTAGGAAATGACATCGGCCTCCACGAAATGTCTTCTCCTTTAGATCTGACTTTTCTTTGCTCATCCTTCCTCTTATATTCCTCTTTCTTCTGTTGGACACTTGGTTGGTAACCCAGCCCGAAACGATCCTTCTTGGTTATCATATTCTTGGGTCTCAGGTTTCCTTGTAATTTCTTCCCCAGCCCTTTTCCTACTTTGGCTCCTCGGCCCAAAGTTTCTGCGACGGTCATCTTGGTACAATTAGATAACCTGGGGTAGGGGATCCGACTTCCCTCTGAAACGAATGTGGCATTTACTAGTTCCAATGCTCGGAACGAGCATTCTGCAGCATCTTCATCATTTTGAATGTAGGGGCGTCGATGTCACCAAGCAACAAATTCTGCTCTCGCCTCTCTGTGACCAATTTGCCTTCGACTACAAATTTTAATTTCGATGCAATGATGAGGGGACAACTCTGCGGAGTGGATCCATGGTCTTCCCAACAAGCAGCTGTAAGATGGTTTTATGTTTATCACCACAAAATCGATCACATATTCAGTTGGTCCGATCAATAGGGGTACCTCAATTTTCCCCACTGTTCCTCTTTGCGTACCATCAAAGGCTCTTACCGAATTGTGGCAGGGCTTTAGGTGCGAACCATCTATTTGCAGTTTTTGCAGGGTCACCATAGGCAAGACATTCAATGCTGACCCGTTGTCGATCAGTACGCCTGGTACTACATACCCTTTGCAGTGGGTAGTGATGTTAAGGGCTTTGGTAGACCCCATTCCTCCCTCCGAGATCTCATCATCACTGAACGTGATATGATTATAGGTAGTGAATATGCCCCACTATCATGTCCAGGTTTGATACAGAAATGTCATGGGGCACAAAAGTTTGATTCAGCACTTTCAATAGCGTCTCCCGATGCTTCTCTGAACTCAAGAGTAATTCCAGCACTGTGATCCTGGCCGGTTGCTTTCGTAGTTGTTCCACTATGCTGTACTCGCTATGTCTCAAGAACTTTAGAAATTCTTTGGCCTGGGCCTCGATTCACGCTCATTTATCTTTGGGGAGGTTCTTCTCCAAATATCTCGCGTAGGGCTAATCACTGTACTCTTCCCCTTATCTTTTTTTCACCGCTTTCAAAGCCTCGGAGGAATAACATCGGCCGCTCCTTATGAAATGGCCTGCCTCACCAACGCTCACATCGCTACGCTTTGTTGGTCTTTCAAATGCATGCTCTTTTACCTGACCGTGTTCTGGTTTTTCTGGCGTGGTCACATTTACAGCATAATTCCAGGGGGTTTGTCGCATATCTTTGAATGGGAACGGAGATGGTGCTGAAATGATGATCTTGGGACTTATCTTGCTGGTTTCTCCTTGGGAGACACCTGCATTCGCTGGCCTGGGGGAGATGATAAAAGGTCTATCCTTCCCGTATTTAGACTTGGGGCTATCCGTCATGTGTACGTCCGCCCCCTTCTTCCACGTGGGCTCATCGAAGAATTCTATTTGCTTTTCATTCATCAATTGCTGCACCAATTTCTTGAACTCATCACATTCTTGGATATCATGCCCTTCAGTTTGGTGGAATTCGCAATACACTCTGCATCTCTTCTGCCTTGTTATCATGCCTTTGTCGATTATACGAGCCATGCATAACTGTTGAAATACCCACCGTAAAGGAGACTTGATTTCTGACACATCATCCTTTATCCTCCTGGTAAAGTATTCTTCAATAACATTTACCCCTCTGCTCCCATGATTAGGCATTGGGTTGTTGGTTACACTCGGCTCTTCAAACTTCAATATCACGGAATCGATTAAGTTCTGCACAAGCTTTTTGAAGGCAAGACAGTTCTCGGTAGGATATCCAGGGGTACCGCCGTGATAGTCGCAATGCGCGTTCGGATTATACCAATACGGAAAGGGCAGATTGACAGGAGTAACGATGTATGGACGGACTAGGTCTGCTTCATACAACTGGGAATAAAATTCTGAGTACGAAATAGGCAAGAGAGTGAAAGTTCTTCTCTCTTTCTCTTTTCTGCAGATTCTCTGATCTCTTTTATTCGAGTTTTGTGTTTTTCCCACAGGTGCTTGTAGCTGTGAGACTGTGAAGTTCTTCGGGGCGGTATAGGTGCTGGTGGTGTTTACTTCATTTCTCTTGTTGTACTTCTGAGAACCTTCCCCGCCATCAATTCTGCCACTCTTAATTGCCAGTTCGAGGGACTCCCCAGTCCTGATTAAGTCAGTAAAGCACTGCGTTGTGTTATTAATGAGGCGATCAGAAAGTGCCCCTTTCAGAGTATTGACAAATAACGGCGTAATTTCATGCTCCGGGATGGGTGGCTGAATTTGGGCGGCCACTTCTCTCCACCTTTGGGCGTATTGCCGCAGGCTTTCGTTGGACTTCTGCCCCATATTTTCCAGCATAATTCTGCTGGGGGTCATATCTGTTACATGCTTGTATTGCTCAGTAAATGCTCTTGACAAATCTTTCCATGTCTTAACATTTGCTTTGCTCAACTGGGTGTACCAACGTAATGCCGCTCCAGTTAGACTGTCCTGGAAACAATGGATCAATAGCTTTTCGTCCTTATGGTAGGCCGCCATCTTTCGACAGTACATTGTTATGTGTGCGGAAGGACATGTGGTTCCATCGTATTTGTCGAACTCTGGCGTTTTAAATTTTGGCGGTAGGACAAGGTCGGACACCAGACTTAAGTCGCTAGCGTCATTTCCTGATTCTTCATTCGATTGTAACGTTTTAAATTTTTCATGCATAAGGAGAAACCTTTCTTCCCACTTTTTTTCTACCTCATTCCTGATCCTTTCAACCATGTTCAGGTCCGACACTTCTTCTTCATAAAGTGCTTCAGTATCGAGGGGTTGAGTTTCAGGTGCCTCCACTTGAAAACCAGATGACATTCCTGCAGGGTCGATATACACCTTCCTAGCCGGGTTTGGTGCAGTTGGTTGAACCTTGTAGTGAGCTGGGGTACCTTCTGGCTCTTGAGTGGTTTCTCCTTCCACCCTTTTTCCAAGACTCTTAGCCAATAATGCGGTTATGTCGGATACTATAGATGTTTGCAACTGCGCAATCTGATCGCTGAGGCTTCTCTGGGCCTCTTCAAGCCTTATCTCGAGCTCTTTTTGCCCTCTTTCTAGACTGATTATCCTGTCTTCCATGAGCTTTCTTTGTAACCGGGTAAAGTATGGGTGATGAATGATTGCGGGTTAACTATACACAACGCCACAATATTCATAATGTTAATATGGTTGCAAGAAAATAGATGTATGTATAATGATGCGTATGTCATGATGCAATGCAAGAATGTATGCAGATAAGGTACTGATTCCGCTGGTAATCACCCTTTTGAACTACTTCCACGGGAATTAAAGGGTCTAGATTACAACAAAGTTCGTGTTACAAAATAAAGATCCCTAATACAAAAGATCTAATTACAACATCGAGTCCTATAGATAGGCTCTAGCTCTATGTCCTAATTTTCCAATTGCCCTGAGCAGCTTGAGGAACCTGGGAGCTTCTTCCATTCCCGGGGCTATGAAAGGTCAGAGTGTCTCAGCCTCGACGGCTAAATCGTTCACATGTCTGGCGACTCGCTGTATGTCCACTATCAAGTTTGCGTAATACTGATCCCTGTCCTGTACCATTCGGGCAGCGTCGCGTAGTCTCTTTTGCCAATAGGTGTCCCCTCCGGCTGCAGCTTCCTCGAATACACTAATTCTTTCCTCGTAATCTTCAACAGTTGCTTCGAGGGACTCGATTCGTGCTCGTAACACGCCCACTTCGCGTTCTCTTTCTTTAAGCTCGGTGAGACCATTTCTGTGGCAGTACATTCGAAGTGAGTGTTCAACTTCCGCCACTTTTTCTTTCAATTCGCCATTCTGACTTTGGCTTTGTTCCAGACTTTGAATAGTGTCATCGTACAGTTTTTGCATCTCTAACAGTCTATTTCGGCTACTCATGGACTTTCTTTTCCATACGGCGACGCTTTTTCTCTCATGATGGACAGCTTGTTTTCCCTTGCTGATTTCTTGCCTGAATCTTTCTTTCTCTTGATCAATGGCCTTCTTGGCGGACCGTTTTTCTTCCTCCATAGCTAAACGGCAGCTCTCTATCTCTTTCTCGATCGCTCTCTTGTTGATTTCTCGTTCTTCTTCCACCAAACGGATGCCGTTCATTCTTTCTCTTTCCACAGCTATGAATTGACTCCGGCCGGCCTTCTGTATTTTTGCTTGTAATAGAAGGACATCTTTTTGATAAAGAGTGTTCTTGTCGCTCAAATCTGCATTTAATTTCTTCAACTGCCTAATGATCTCGTCCCGCTCGTCAACCTCTAAGCTTGCCTTATAGAGCTCGCTCGCATGTTGAGTCTGTTGGATGTCCATTTTCTTTTTAATTTCTTCGAGTTCATTCCGTAAGATATCAGCTTCAGACGGTACCACCCTTGTAAGCTCTTCGAGTGACACTATTGGTCCTTGATCAGATTCGGGAATCATATCGTTTACCCTCAAACGTCTCCAAAGATCGTAGTCTGGGGTGGTCATGTACTTGGTATCTCCTTCCACCTTAATCCGGTAACAATAATCCCAAGCCCTCATGATAGTCTGAACTTTCTCTTTGAACTCCCCTTTAAAAAGAAATTCAGTTCGGCTTAACCCGGCGGTGTTGGGAATGAACTGTCGCGATCCGAATTGTCGTGACACCGTAGTGGGGCACAAGCAATTCCTCCATGTAGTCCTAACATCATCAACCAATTGAAATCACCACAACTATATAAAAAGTAATTAACTCTACCGAGCCACGAGACCATTTTCTGAAGAAACCGGCCCATTTTCTTGTTTTCAAGTCCTCTCGCCACTCTTTTGTTAAGTATTCCTGTAAAGGCGAAAAATCTCGGAAGGATATTCCCGGCAGAACCCTCGTCGGTGTTTTCCACATGTGGCTCTGAATCCATACATGTAATAGTTGTGCGCATCCTCAAAAAACGCCTTCTTCGTCTTTTGACTGGCATTTAGAGAAATAAAGGTCTCGGCCAAAATAGCTGGTACTGGGTTTGCTCGCCGTTTTATCCGCTCAAACAAATCTAGAATGGCCACATCAATGTTTCCCAGAATTCTTGGGAAGATCACCAATCCATATATTCCCAAGGCAAGCATGTCTAACTTTTTCTCATCATCCGGATGTGCAGGTAGGATGTCTCGAATGTTTTCCCATGCAAATACTGTACTATCTCCTCGAAGTCGGATCAAGCCATTGACCCAATCGTCCCTCATTCCGGTAAAGGTTTTGAGCTTGGAAGTGTAATTCTGATTCCTCGGAGGTTTTGCGTAAATCCAATCTTCCTGAACATTTTTATGATTAAGAAGAACGGTGTATTCTTCTAATGTGGGCACCATGTCTTGTCCATTGAAGGTGAAGCGACAAAAGCGCAGATTCCGTAATCAAAAATGCCTCGAAGTAGGGGCTGGTTGACCCGGATGTACATCAGCTGTGCAATGTCACCATAACTATCACGAAATCTATCTTGTAATCTCTGGTCCCATCCTTCCCAAGTACTTTGAAGATCCCCTAAGTTATTCTGTTGAAGACTCACATAGGTGTACCCGGCTATCACGCGTTCACTTGGTAAACTGTCCCCTTGGGCCTTCTGGCTGACTTCTGACCAATGTCTAACGGACAAGTTGAGTTCCTCTTTTCTAAGACACATTTTTTCTATGGTGAAAGACTTTCTGATCGGGTAAACCACTGATCCAGTACCTTTATGTAATGCGAATGTAATAATGCATGAAAAAAATAGCCAAAACAAGGAAACAAGTCAATACCGGATATAATTAATTAATACACAAATAAAAGGACGAATTAAATAAGGTAAACAAACAAAAACAAAGAAACCTATTTATCCGTCTAAAACACCTAAGGTTATCCGCATGGCTCTAAAGGGGTGGGTTTCTCTATGTTCTCTACATGCAGTGTTGGTGCTAAGAGGTACCCGAATTGTCCTTGCTGTCCTCTACTAAGAGTAGCAAGGCCCCCGATCATCACCCATTATAGGCTCCTTTCAACCGGGTTCAATTCAGGGGGACCCATTCGCTTATGCCTGCACGAAGGAACGATATCCTTACGAAAGCATAAGGTACTCGAGCCCCGAAGGTACTTGCTAGGCCTACACGGGAGAACGATATCTCCACGAAAGCATTAGCGTTTTCCCCCACTTAAAAAGACGGGTTTATATGCCATATTTTAAAAGCGTTAAAATAAACGCGCAATTATAACCGAATGTTAATTTAATAGTCACTTTAACCCATAATTTCTAATATTAATAAAGCGGTAATTATTTTAAAAGCTTGACTCTCATTTGTTTTTGAAAAACAAAAAATTGTCCCCAGCGAAGTCGCCATCTGTAGCGATGTCCTTTTTGTTATCGCTAAAAAAACGTGTGGTTTTCAAAGGTGTTTATGAATTTTTCGGATATAAAATATTTATTCCGTGGGGTTTTTTTTAAAAAACCGCATTTTAAAAAATGGAGTCGCCACCGGCCACTTAAGTAGGCCGGACACCATAAAACCAGAGATTCAAAGATATTGGGTTCGGGAGTCGGTTACGGATGGGGAAGGATTAGCACCCCCACACCGCCCAAAATTGGTACTTTAATAATTACCGCTTTATTAATATTGGATTTTCCGGATTAAAGTGACGATTATTTTAAAATTCGGTCATAATTGCGAATTAATTTTAAGGGTCCCATTATCCGAGAGTAAACGCCCAACCACTATCACTACGCCTGATACTGGCCCCGTTTACGCTCGGATAAAAGGACACCGCATTAACAATTTATATATCATATGCAATCTTAGTGGCAAAAATATAAAACATGGCAAAATATTTAAATGCAATAAATATTGACATAACATAATACTAATCTAACATAAATAATATACTAGACTAAAACATGCATATATACATATTAATCTAAATAATAGATAAAAACAACTTTAACATGTCAGAATAACAAGGCAGGAATAGGTACGTATAGACGAACAAATATTTCAAAAAGACATGCATACTAGTAATAAAACATATTTCAACATATATGAGACAATATATCATACAAAAAAAGAATATACACTAACATATAACCTAAAAAAAACCAAGAGAACATACACATATAAAAATATATAAAACATGATGTATACGAACCAACTAGAACATAACATACTTTAATACGAATAACCGGATAAAAAGATACATAACTATCGTAAGCTTAATACACATATACATGTGAACATAAAAATACAAGGCATGTACGAGGGATATATAATAGGGCAAAAGGCTACATCAGCATACACGATTATAATACGAACATAAATATTTACATGGAAACATGACTGAAATGAAAAGAAATAAACATCAGTGACAGAAATTAAAGGATAATAATATGCAATTTAAGGACGAAAATGCGACATGACCAAACTTGAAAGGATCAAAAACGTAATTAGACCAAAGGGCGGACCAAAATGAAAAATTCAAAAACGCGGGATGGTTAAGGGGGTAATTTTACCATTTAAAATCTGAATTCGGCTAATTTAGTGATCAAATCGAAATAAAATGGAAAAGAAAAAGGACCGAAATCGTGATTAACCCATGCGGCAAGACAAAAATGAAAATGTTGGAACGGGGGATTTCTTGTGTGATTTCCCCATTTCACGAAATAATAATCACTATAAAAACCCTCTTTTTAGGCCGAAACCAAATTTTCACCATTTTGTTTCATTTTTCGGTTTTATAACTCAAACCCTGTTCTTCATTTTCTCTCAAATCCCCCATGAAACCCAGAATTCGGCGGCCGGCCGCCGTATTCTCCGACGCCGGCCGCCGCTAACCGGCGCTGGCGAGCCTCCAAAACACACCAAAATAACCCCTGTTTCATCCTCGATGTGAATCCGAGGTTGGATTCAGAGGATAAGCCTCGATTTACCCTAGATCTAGGAAATACGAAACAAAAAAAACATTTTTAAATCTAAAATCGAAACTACAAGGGGCCTTCCCCTTCCTTCAGTTCACCGTCTCTGGCTTGGGGAAGCCGAAAGGCTTGTCACTGAGGAAGGGAGACCTACGGACGGCAACGGTAAGACCTCTTCTCTCTCATTTTTTTTTGTTTATCTCTTTGTATATGCATGCAAAAAAAACAAATAAGAAAAGGAAACAAGTGTTTACCAATGGACTGACTTTCGATTATCACTTGACTGGTTACACCTTTCAGTTTTTTGTTACAAGATCTTTGTTACAACTCTCTTGTTTTTTTTTTGTTACCACCTCTCTGTTCTTGTCCTTCTTTTTTTGTTACAAAAATACTTGTTTCGTATATATGCTTGTCTTTGTTTTGGTGCAAGTTGCATGTTACTTGCTTTTTCAGATCTGGACTGACAAACTTCTTGCTTGTTGTGTTTGGCATGTTCTGAGCACAGTGGTTGAAGATCGGCATGGTGGCGGTGTGGGGGTTCTGCCAGCGGCCAGACGCGTTCTCGGCCGTTAGATCAGATCTGATCTAACGGTCGAGATGGCTTGAAGGATGAACGGCCTGGATGAAGCCTCGATTTGGTGAAACGGCTCCAGATCTTGCCACGTGGAGCTCAGCAGTCAAGGAGTCAGAGCGCGTGGGACTCACGCACGCGTGGGATATCAAAGCGTCCGCGCGTGGACCACACGCGCGCGTGGCACTCGAACGGTCCATACGTGTGGAACACGCGGCTGTCAGATATTTTGGCTCCTTGGTTGGATCGTGGCCGTTGGATCAGATCTTGATCCAACGCCCACGATCACACCGCACACAATAATTGTAATTAAATAGGGTTTGGGTTTGGGCCTACCGGGCCTTTTAATAATTTTAGATTTGTAATTGGACTTGGACTGTAATTTTTATTTGGGTTTAATATATTTTTGGATTTTCATTTTATATTAGCCCAATAGTATAATTATAACAGCAGTACACATACAACAATACATACGTATATACCTATGCAAACATTAATCACCAGTATACACACATATATATAATTATACACATAATTAACCATAAAAACAAATACGCTCGTACTAAATATAGATGCATACGCGACACACATACACCATTAATACGTATACATACATAGCTTATAATATACATGCACACACCACACCTTATATATATTAGTAACATTCATGCATATAATATAATAAATATACATGCAATACTAATATGTATTTACAAGTGAAAATGAGTGATTACACATTCTAGCGTTTACAGCCGACAGTATGGAGAAGTACTTGGGATCACCTGCATAAATTCCAAAATGTAGATTTCTATTCCATGATGTTATATATATATATATATATATATATATATATATATATATATTCTAAAACGAATTGGAACATTTTTGCTGATAACCTGTGACTGGTGACAGGAGCACTTGAATGCTAGAGGGAACGGTGGACGTGAGGAAAGGACCGGCTACTGTTGTGGTTATCACTGAAACAAGATCAATACCATTCTCATTTGCAAACTTGAATGCTGCCTCTTCAGTTAATAGCTTGGAGAGGACATAAACCTGTTGAAAACCAGCAATATATACATATACATATACATACATACAACTTTCATTGCAGGAAAAACTAAAAGATGAGGCAGAAAGCTTTATACCCATCCACTTGCTTTTGCATTCAAGGCATGATCAAATGTGGTCTGGCAAGATTCATCAACAACAGATCTCCAATTTCCATTGCTGTCTTTGGCAGTGATAGTGCTAATGGAGGATGTGAAAACAACCCTTTTCACAGTGTTGGATTTCAAGCAAGATTTGAGGAGGTTTTCAGTGCCTTTGATTGCAGGCTCAATGATATTTGCTCTAACATATGATTCTTGAAAAATCAAATGCTCTGTTAGATTGCTCAACTGTTGAAATGTGAAAGAAAAGTGCTTTGAAGATAAAATGCAGAATTTACCAATATTCTCATTCGTATTGGCATCGAATTCCATTGAAGCTGCAACATGAAATACACCATTGCAGCCCTTGACAGCCTCATCAAAGCTCCCTTCTTCCAGCAAATCGGCTTTGAACAATCTCAGTTGGTCACCTCCATTCCATAATGGTAACAGATGTAAAGCCTTTTCTGAAATTTAATTAGGCTTCGTTTTAGTTTTTATGGAAAACCATTCAACAAAGACATGCCGGTTTAGCTCGAAAAGCTCAAGTTATCGAGTGAGCTGAAATCAAGCTCTTAATACTTGATTTTTGTCGAATCAAGCCAAGCCTAATCAAGAAACTCAAGAGCAAACATTCAAATTTCGAATCAAGCTCGAGGTTTAAAAATAAAATTTGATCATTCAAATCTCGAGCTCGATTTTCGAGTTAAACTTTGATTTCTTATAGCTTGAACTTGACCTGTCTTGATTGCACCCTAAGCTGAATTTCATATTATCAAAATATACATATTTAAAATGATTCATAACAAATAAATATGCATGCATGTCTAGTATTTATCTCTTTTCCCTTAATTAGTATTCATATAACCTTCAATCAAATTCTTAAAAAAAAGTCAATTACTTGTAAATAATATTAAAGAAATGAGATGAAACCTGGATTTCTCACTGTGGCATGAACCTTATAACCTCTTCCAAGGAGAAGCTTCACCAACCATGACCCGATATAACCGGTGGCACAATACGCTGGAGACAGAGCCACTGTCGTCTTCTCCTCCGCCGGAGCAATAAGTTTACCCTCCATGATCTTCTTAATACTCTCCTCTAATCAAAAGCTAAGGCCTCTCGCACTCAAACCACATATGCCACTAATAAATATTTCCGACTTTATCTTAAAAGAACAATTAAGAGTTACTATAACAACTCACCATGTATTATTATATTAAATTGTTGTAGTTAAGGAACCTTTATAGAAATGAACAAAGCATCGTTTGGCATGGTGGCCATGTCTATATTTAAATATTCTCTTGATTGGTGCAAAATAGTTATTTTCTTGACTTGATAATATAATGCATGAGTTTTCACTGTTTTTTAACCTAAAAGGCTGTGGTGTAAATAAAAAGGGTTCATTGCACTTAATTTTCTTTCCTATAAGGAAGAATTGGTTCCAAAATGACTTGATATTTATAGAATAAAGGTGGATTGAATTTACAACTTTTTATCTAATTTCATGTCATCAAAAAGTATGATTCCATTAAATTAAGTCTGTTTTTTTGGTTGAAATATGATATATATACCGTGTAAAATACGGCATAAATGCAAAATAAAATAAACATAAACATGACAAACACACATGAATAATAATAATAATAATAATAATAATAATAATAATAATAATAATAATAAACTATAAGACAATATTAACTTATATGAAATACTGTTTTATAAATTTAGGAAAATATTTTGATCACACGCTATATAAACACACAAACCTATCAATTTTAAGGATTAAGAGTTTAAGTTTATAATATACGATTAGATGTTTAACTTTTTAGATTTTATAGTTTAAATAAGAAAGATTGCGTAAATGTATTTTTTGTTGCCCTGATTAATCTGGACTGACCCACGTCGCACACCTGAATTTGGTGAGTGAATCTCTCAATGGAAATTTTCTGCATACACAAGTCCTCAAACTAGAGACCTGCTTAAGCAATATCTACTTACCACTTGAACCAACCTCGTTGGTAAATATCTTTTTACACAGTTTGTGAATCAAAATATATGTATCAAAATATAACTAATAGATAGAATACAAAAATAATATAAGGCATAACATAAATGTTTGTACACACCATAAAGTAGAGATTAAGAAAGAGGTAAAGTGTGTTTTAATCTTAGCCATCTATCTCTGCACATTGATCTGCCACACATATAACCTGTAACCCCCTTGACCCGGTCTAACCGATCTACCGACTCGAGCGAGTTACACGGGGATTATCGAAGAAAACCCGTGAAGGTTTCTCTCAATAACCGAATCTTTTTTTATCTTATCTATGTGCATTTATTATTTCCTAAGATAATCTCACATACAACGGAAGAAGGTACGACGAAAACCAACTTCGTTTCGATTCACGAAAGCACGATAACTAAGATTAGGGACCATTTTGTAAAATTTCTAAAATTGTAATCCAACTTCACAATTGACCTTACCAATATTTAATTAGGTCAATTTAAGACATACGTGTGAAATTTCGGTTCAAACCAAGCTCATTTGCATCATCAATTAAGCATTTCTAGCTTTTAGGGACCAAAACGTAAATCTATAAAAAATATAAGGACTTACTTAGAATTAGATTTACCAATCCTCAATTAGTCAGGTTCCGTGCATACACATCAAATTTCAGCTTAAAAAGACCATCCAAACTCATCCAATTGCATAGTGGTTTTGAAACTATAATACCCAAATTTTGTATGGGTTCTTTTGTATATATATAATTCCCTATAAGTAGGACCAAATAATAAATAATAAACAATAATAATACCTTTTGATAAAAATAATTCTCAAATATTCAAATTAAATAAAAACAATCTACAAAAATCAAAACTAGTCCTTTAATGTCTATTTATATTCCTTTTCCCTTTATAATTCTGAAAAACCCAATTACAAATTTAAAGGCCCAACTATTACAACCCTTTTGCCCATTTCAAAGTAAAAACCGGCCAAAAAGCACACTGTGGCCCGTTTGTGTTTCTTTTTCCCTCCCATCAGTGCCACATGGCGCTCCCGGATTGGTTCTTAACCCCAGCACACGGATTGAAAGTCCAACTGACGTCAACCTCGTCACATGCTATAAATAGCAGAGAGAGAAAATGATTAGAAAATAATGGCACAATAATTGAGAGGAAAAAGAAAAGAAAGAGAGATGAGAAGTCATACCAAAAAGGGCTCGGAAGTTAATCGGACACCGGAGACGTCACCAACAACCAACCTGCTGCCATCGGAAGGTAGCTCTCATTCTCCTATTTTACATTCATGCAAGAAAAACATAAAATTACATTAGATCTAGGTTTAAATCAATAAAAATAGTAACCAAAAAACCTAAAACCTAAAATTTGAAATCAGTAAAGATAAGAGTTTTTAGAGGTTTATCTGAGTGATATCGGAAATGTTGTGGTTATCGGAGAGGTGAGAGGTCATCGACGGAGTTGAAAATGAGAGATTGAGGTTTGATATTTGGGTAGTTAGTCTAGGATTGGGTGGAGGGGGGCCAATTCTATTGAATTAGGGTTTAGATTAGGGTTTAGGTTTGAAAAATAAAAAATAGAGTTTTGAGGTTTTTCGACGGCAAAGGATAGTGGCCGAAATCGCCTTGCGGCGGTGATCGGTCATCGGAGCTAGGACAGGGATGATCGAAGAATGGAGGTTCATCAGAGAAGGTGACCGAAGACGACGACCGGTGTCTCCTCCAGCGGCCGGCGAACAGGTCGAAGTTGGGAATTAGTGGGGGCAAAAGATCAAAAGGGGTTAAAGTTGAATAACATTGGATGAGTTCTTAGAAGATTTTTGGGTTTGATCTTTAGAAAATAGAAAATGAGGATAATTTTTGTTGCTGATAGATCAAACGGGGGAAAACGAAGAACAAGGGATGGTTTTGAGATGAACTGAGGGCTTTGATCGAAATGGAATGGGTTTTTCTGGGTTTAAGTTGTTATAAACAAGAGGATTTAGGTTTTATAAAAACTGAAAATTCTAAAAAATGGAAAAAAGAGAATTTCGAAATGGCCGAAATGGGTCTTTATATAGACTAAGTGGACGGGCTCCCAAGCCCGCGAATACCCATTTTGGCCCGTGCCTTTCTTTGGCGGGCCTTCTACCGCAGCCCTTCAGTTCATTTCTTACAATTTAGTCATCATTAGTCCGTAATTTGGCTCTCCAGTTCATATTTCTCTCAATTTAGTCTTAATTCCTTTGTAAATTGGCACCCAAATTTTAATGAACATTCAACTTTTGCAGCTTTGTTTTAACTTATTTATTTCATTTATTTGTGTATTGTTTGCTTTAATTTAGTCATATAGTGTATGCATTAGAGAATTAAATCACTTAGATAAGTTTAGATAATTAGAGCCTTAGATTTAAGTCCTTTAATTAGGTTTAAATAAGTAATTAGAGAGATGATTATAGCATTTTAATATGGTTAAATGGAAAGCTTTGGCGTATTAACTTGGATAGTATCTCAAATGTATTGAGGTGTTATACAAAAAATACCCTTAAGTGGAACATTTAATACATATTATTACCTAGAATTGAATAAATGGCTTAGATAATTAATTAAGACCCTATTAGGCCTAGAACTTTAACTAATTAGAGGAAATAAATCAACATAGTAATATTATTTGATTTATCAATTTCAACATGAAGAGTATCCAATTCTTTGGGTGTTATCTCATAGAAATTTTTAAAATCAATAATATTTTAACTTTCAAATATAAAATTAATTAGAGCCTTTATATTTGCGATCTTAAAATTAACAAGACTATAAATTGTCATGCATTTAGAAACCTTTTATGATAGAAATATATTTTGAATATGAATAAGAATGTCATAAAGTATTTGAACGCTCTTAACCTCATATTTAAATAAAATGTATTTCCTTGTAAAAGGATATCTCCATTTGGAATTTAAATCCAACTAATGATGATTGATTAAATTAAATTCAAATTATCGTTCGAAGATGCAACATGCCACGTGAAATTAATAAGGTATCGATAATGGGCATTTGTGGGGTGCTAATCCTTCCCCACGCGTAACCGACTCTCGAACTCAAATCGTTTCAAAATGAATCTCTGGTTATTGTTTATGGTGTCCGGTCTACCAAAGTGACCGGTGGTGACTCCAAATTGGTTTTCAAAATTAAACAAAGGTTTTAATATGGAAAACCCTAATTTTCGAGATTAAGTAAATTAAAATGAATAAAACTCCGATTTTTTTCAAAGAATTAATCGTCAAGCTATTTTTTCGCGCTCTGATTTCAAAAATGATCGCGACAGAAACTAGTGCTATAGTTGCCAAAATTGGTCTCCTGGATTCGAAACCTGAGGCCTGGTTTCGAAACCTGTCTGTAGGTTTACAAAATCTGCACATTCGAAATGCTACAACACCTTCCTAAACACATTCAGATCCATCCCAAACATCATAAGACTCAAGCATCAATATCACATCAATCATACATCATATTGTAATTACTAATTTTGTTCGGGGTGGACCCATTTTTATTTTCGCTTTTGTTTTTTTAAAGGAGCTTTTATATATATATATATATATATATATATATATATATATATATATATATATATATATACTACTTTCTAAATAGTGTTATAGGCTTTACTTACTTTATCCTTTTTATTAAAACTTAAAAGCCCCAAAAATTAGTTAACTACTAGTATTATTTTAATTAAGTATATATATATTGTTATTTGCTATCATAGTATGCTATCCATTATCATATTATTGTTATATTTTATTGCGTTATCCAATTGAAAAAAAACTTAAATATTAATTACCATATCATATTATATTATTTTCTTTACCTCTTAATTACTATCATTGCTATCTTTTTATTATTTGTTATATAGTTATATTGTTATTATTATTATTATTATTATTATTATTATTAGTACATATTACTATTATCGTCTTCCTTATATTTCTTTTTATTGCTAAATTCAAAGAGAAAAACCAAAAAGAGTAATTATATTAAAACCACAACCCAAACTATATTAAATATGTATCAGTTTTTAAAGTCCATGTAAATAAACAAAGCCCAAGTTTTATATCTACAATCCACTTTACATCTTAAAACCCAGAAATATTATATTAGCCCACAAATAAAATCTGCCCACTTACATTTTAAAAACCCAAAAACATTTACATATTACATATGGCCCAACTAATTCAACCTTAATCTGGAAATCAATTAACCCTAATCTGATATCCTCTTGTCCTTTGTGCAGCTCACCCGTGACCCCTTGGCTTCTCAACGCCAGCTGCCAGCCCCACGCTCCTATTGGTCCCCCTCCTCACGATCGATTCCCACACATGCAAGGAGACAAGGAAACAACGTCAGAAACAGCATGAATACAAACAAATTTGAAGAGATAGAAAAGGGAACAAAGGGCAAGCAATGGGAATTCGAGTGGTCGCTAAAAAATCAAAGGCAAACAACAAGAGGGCAATAGTGCGAAAACACCAAACGAAGAGCAGAACCAATCGACAGTTTCAATTTCATTTTATTTTTTAAACAATGTAAATCAGTGGATATATAACAACAAAAAAAGCCCTAAATCATAGGTAGAGAGCAGATTCAAGCATCAATAAAAAAGCAGCATTTCAGAATTCTTGTTCTCTAATTTTTCCTCTTTTTCTGAATCGAAAAACAAAAAAAGAGAGATTTTTTTCATCAATATACGAAGAACATACTTCTGTTTTTTGGGGTTTCTCTGTTTTTTTGGTTCGAATCAAAAAGAAAGAGAGAAAGGAAGAAAGCTTACCCCCGGCCTTGACAGATTCCAGTGATCGGAGACTCTCATGGCGAATCCCAACGGTGGAAAGGTTGCGCGGCTATCGGGGAGCAACATATCCCAGTTTCATCGTGATCTGACGGTGGGCGGCGGCGAATCGGGTATCTAGAGGTCACGTGGGTTCGGTCCGGTTTCGAGACGTTGGTGGCCGTTTTGGTGAAGTCCATTCAAATAGAAATGGAGAGGAGCGTGAGGGCTTCACTATGGTGGCCTTGGCGTGCCGAACCAACGCCGGACGGTGGCTCAGCGGCGGTTCGAAGGCAGCGGCAGTTAGGGTTTTGAGCTTCCCTTTTCTGATTATTAAAGGAGAAAGAGGAAAGATAAGGGGTGTTTATCCCCTTTATTTATCCCGCACGAGTTGTTTAACCCGAACCTGAACCCGGGTGTTGACCCGATTCAGCAAATAGAGAGATCCGCCCCAGCTCTAATCCGGCCTGGTGTGCCCAGATCACTTGGGCACCATCTTTCCCTTTTTTTGTTGTATTAGCCCAACTTTGATGTTAATGAGGTGTTTAGTTGCCTTAGTATATGTACATATTATGTAATATGATTCATACTTAGTTTTTTTTTGTATGGTATTTATTTATTCAGTGTAGTATATAATGTATGCTTTTTACATAGTACATGGTAGGTAACGTATGTATTTTAAAACCGTTTTTATATATTATAGTATATGTAGTCTTGTACATAATATATAGTTCACGCACAATGAGTGACTTTTTATATAGTATGTATATATACATATAAAATGATTTCCATATGAAACATAATATAAGTTCTTTATAAAATATACAATATATCATTTTTATAATATGTACAACATGTAGTATATGATATAGTTTCTCTTATAAAATATATAACATATAGTGTTTATATAATATATAGTGTTTTTGTATATATAATATAGGTTCTTTTTATATAATATATCATATAAGTTTTTTTATAGCTTTCTAGTACATATATGGGCTAAAAGGTCTTTTTATGATATTTGTATAATATATTTTCTTTTAACATACTTAATTCGGTTCTTAAATTTATATAATATATTCTTAATATATTTATGGTATGTGGGTTTGGGCTTTTAGTTTAGGCCTTGTTTGAAATAGTTTTGGTTTGGCGTGGTTTTAGTGTAGGCTTTGTAGTTTGGGCCATTGGTTTTGGGCTTTTAGTTTATAGACCTAGTTTTAGTGAGTTTGGGCTTTAGATTAATTAAGTTAGCTTTAGATTAAAATTAGGTAAAATTAATCTAATTAATTTAGAATCTTGTACTCGCCTTATCGGAGAACGATCTTTAAATTAATTAGATTAATTTAGGATTAGTTTTTTAGAGCCGTAGTTAGACCTAAGGTTCGGATTAATTTAGTGAATTTAAATTTGTCTTTGCCTCATTGAGATAAGTGTTAAATTCATTAAATTAATCGAACATTTCTTAATTATTTTTAGGATAAAATGAACTTCAAAGTTGAGATTAACATTAAATTAATTATCATAATTTGTTAGAGTTTTAGTCTTTTAAGGTAATTAACCAAGGATTAAATACTAGAATCACCTAATTAATAATTAGATCATCATTTGGGCTTTCCATAATTTGGGCCTTTATAGGTTAGGTCTTGGGTTGGGCCTTTTGTGTTTATTTGTGCTTTTGTTTGCCATTCCCTAATGGTCGTTCATACGGCCCATTAATTTTGCATTAATTAATCGAAATCATAAAAAAGAGAGATATTTATTAATTTTGATATTTGTGTCGTAACAGTCCGAGCTTAAAGGATGTTGACCAAATATCTGAATTAATTCTTACCGTCCCAAGGCAAAGTTAAAAGTTGATAAAATCATTACATCATTCTTTAACTGCTTGCACCATGCATAAAGGTGATGTGCGGGATTCGAACCATAAACTAACACGACAGTCAGGCTTATATGATGTCGGTTTAGTCTATGATTCGTTGTATCGTCTACCTTATTAATTAAATGTCCAATTATTTTGAACCCACCAATTTGATAAAGCCCGTTCAATTAAGGTTAATTTTCAATTAAGGTCACCGAATTAAATTCTTTTTAAATTTCGACAATTTCCTTCGATTAAAAGCAACAAATATTTTGGTACCGATTTTCGGGCGTGATGGGGGTGCTGATCCTTCCCCACGTGTAACCAACTCCCGAGCCCTTTCAAAATGAATTTCTAGTTTTATGGTGTCCGGCCAACCTTATCCAAGTGGCCAGTGGCTACTCTTAAGTTTTCAATTAGTTTTCAAAAGAAAAGGAATTTTCAAGAAGAAATCCCCCATTTTAAAACAAGATTTCGAACAGATGATTTAGGGGATAATTAGTAACCGACTTATTTTCTAAAAATGCTTTGATACACTTGTGTTAAAGGAAATTTCAAAAAGTCTTCGTTACACATATCAACCAACGACTACCTCAATATAATAGCATAAGCATTTCGACAACAAAGATAAAACCTATAGGCATGATTTATACCCAACATGCTTGTAATTCCCAACAGCCTCGCAAATCAAGCATAATCCAAACAACAAAGGCCATTTACAAGTCCAAATAGGCAACATAAACATGCCACAAACTAGGGATTTCAAAACACATACTCCCAAATCAAAATAGGTACCCTCCTATTGCCACTTTATTTATATTTAGTTAATCAAAACCATACTTGAGCGATGAAGTGTCTCTTGGATCTCCTCTTGCTCTCTTGCTGCCTCGAACAAGTTATTTATCTGCATTGTTGAGAAAAGAGAGCGTAAGCATAAAAGCTTTGTGATGGTCGCTCAAATAAAACAATCAACAACGCATTAAAAATCGTTTCTCCAGAATCCAATCTCAAAACATCATGCTCAACATCTCATGCTTTAAATATCTTTCAAAATCAAGTTAAATATACTCTCATAAACCATGTATCATAAATCTCATGCATTACTCATAACGCAATTCTCATTTAAGCCTCTCATGCTTGAACATCCTTTAGCATAGCTTAAATAAAAACATCTCATGTATAATTCCCATTATACAAAACCATTTATAAACCATGATACATGTAATTCTCATATATTGGCATTTATAATGATCCAGATAGACTCACCTCTATCCGAGGATAGGCTCACCATTATCCTTACATTCAATTAGAATGCTTAATACACATCGAATACACGGATTAGAATAGGCTCACCCCTATTCTCTCATGGTGAGCTCAACTCCACCAAATCTCACTTCAAATGGGAATAGGCTCACCTCTACCACACCGCAATAGGCTCACCCTTATTACGTCGCGAAGAATTTGTCTCACGTACGAATTTTTATATATTATAGTGCACTTAATCCTATGGTCGACCAATTATATCCGATAACATTTATATCTCATCACTTGCCAATATATAGTTTAAAACCATGGAAACCTCACTGTTTTTCATGTGCATAATTCAACCAATTGCTTCTCAAAGTATCACAAATACATCAACCATGTATTTAGGCATTTTCTCAAACATGTTGCATAGCATTTTCTAAACACATTTATCTCAAAATGTAATCATTTGCAACATTTCTTAATCTTAAAACATGCATATAACAGTAGGTAATCAAATGAAATCTCAAAAATATGAGCATGATTTTATCAAACAATGGAAACTGAAAACTAAGAGCAAAATCTTCTGTACTTACTTCCGAGCTTAGATTAGCATTTCAAGCTCAATCTAAACCCCCAAACCTTGTTTTCAAACCTTTGAAAAGCTTTTAAAATCATTTCCACTCACCGAGAATGCTTCGCTTGCTTTGTCGAAGCGACCTCAAGCTTCTGATGCTATTGAATCCTCTTCTAACGATGTCAGATCCACTTCCCCTATTTTAACCACATTATAACAGAGGATTAATACACATTATTGCATTTAAAACCTCAACAACCTCTCTCCACAACTTCCTCTAACATTAACCAAGCATTCGATATCTGAACACTACCAAAAACATCGGCGAAATCATTCTAAACAACCTCCAGCCATTACCCAACGAGATTAACCTTTAATCATCATCATCATACATCTAAAACCATCCCCTCAACAACCTAATATCACCAACAACCAATTAACCACATAAATAAGCCATAACTCAAAGATTTCAACCTAGAAATCTAGCAATTCACCTAGTTTCAGGATTACAATGATAAAACCCAATTTACCACTTTATTAAACATCAAGATCATGATTAAAATCAATCTCAAACTCAGCAAAATCAATCCAAAATGAAACTCAATCATTTTCATCAATTAAATCTTAACAAAGCTTAATTAAAACAAGATATCATCATTCATAACTCAAAATCAATTTAGAAAACCATTTCCAAGAGCCAAGAACTTGGGAATTTTAATAAAGAACCTTTGATTAGAGGAGAATTATGAAGATCGCCTCTAACACAAGATTTTCCTTTGTTTGGTAATGATTTGGATGAAAACCTCCAAGAAATCCAAAGCTAGTTGATGTAGAAATGTAAGATTCAATTTAGGAAATCAAAGAGTAAATCAACATGATTGTCCCCTCTTTAATTTTTATAAGAAAACCATAGTTTGGCTAGTGAGAAATTAGGAAGAAAAGATAAGAGAAAATAGGAAGTTAGTAAGAAAATGTTTAAGCCTTTTAGAAATCATTTTTATTAAAACCGTTTAAGAAATCATTTTATTAAACCTTTTAAAAATACCAAAATAAAAGAAAAGGCTGATAAGACCTTGGTGTAATAGCTCCCTAAAGATTCTAAGTTTTGAATCCTTTCAAGTTAGTCACTAAAACATATTTTGCAGCCTTTACGATTTAGTCACCATTTTAAAATATCGACTAAAACCAATCATTTTTGCCAAACTGAATCCACCAAAACCTTCAAAACATTATTCTAAGATTTTAGAATATTTTTGCACATTTTATTTCACTCAAAAACCTTTTAATTCAATTTATTCCCGAAACTAGTCTGAACTGCCTAAACCGGTTCACCCGAACCGTCTAACCAAATTGGCTAACTTCTAGGCCCAAAATCGGGGCATTACAACTCTCCTCCACTTAATAAATTTCGTCCTCGAAATTTACCTGGTGGAAAAAGATAAGGAAACCGTTTCTTCATATTATCCTTCATTTCCCACGTGGCTTCCTCAATACCTCGTTGCCGCTATAGCACCTTGACCAACTCAATCATCTTGCCATGGAGAACTTTATTGTCCTAATCTAAGATCTTCACTGGTTTCCCATCATAAGACAAATCCAAATTCAACTCAATCTCCTTAACAGGCATAACATGCGTCAGATCTGATCTATACCTCCACAATATGGATACATGGAAAACATCATGCATCTTCTCCAACTCAGGTGGCAACCTCAATCTATAAGCTACTGGACCAACTCGCTCCAACACCTCATAGAGTCCACTGAACCTCGGACTCAACTTGCCATTCCGGCCAAATCTCATCACCTTTTTTCTAAGGTGAAACTTTCAAAAACCCATGGAACACCCGGTTCATCATATCCATGAAAGCTACAGGTGCATTCGTCAACCCAAACGACATCACCAAAAACTCATAATGCCCGTAACGACTGCGAAAAGCTGTCTTCGGCACATCCTTATCCTTCACCTTCAATTGATAGTATCTTAATCTCAAGTCAATCTTAGAAAACACCGTCGCACCACAAAATTGATCGAACAAGTCGTAAATCCACGACAAATGATACTTATTCTTAATCGTCAACTTGTTTAGTTGCCGATAATCAATTCACATTCTCATAGTGCCATCCTTCTTTTTCACAAACAACATCGGCGCTCCCTACGGCGAAACATTAGGATGAAAGAAACCACGATCCAATAACTCTTGAAATTACGTTTTCAACTCTTTCAGCGCCATGCGAAACAGAGCAATAGACACCAGAGCACGTATCTGCATACGTCTCTATGCAAAACTCTACTTCTCTATATGGCGATAAACTAGGCATCTCTTCTGGAAACACCCCAAAAAATCACAAACAGTGCGAACATCCTAGGAACGTGCCTCCTTCATATTCAGATTCATAACATACGCCAAATATGCTTGACACCATCCAACAACTTTAGCGCTTCCAACGCCAAAACAACATTGAATAAGAATTTGACATTCTCACCCACCACTACAACTTCATAATCATCAACAGGTTTCAATGAAACTCGCTTGGTTTCAAAGTCAACCATAGCCTTATGCTCAGTTAACCAATCCATACCCAAAATAACATCAAAACCATATAATGGTAACTCCATCATATCAACAGCAAAAACATGACCTTGCACCAATAAAGGACACCTTCTATACAACTTCCTAATAGCGCAACAACTTAAAAAGATTCCTCAATGAATTCCGATAACAACTAATCCTAGAAAAACCACGTACTTCTAACACCAACCTTGGTTACTTTAATTCTAATCAACTCAACTCCTAAGAATCAACCTTTAACTCCTTCTAAAAACCATGAAACTCCAAAGAACCTCTTCGCTAGATCTAACTTACATAAGATGCCTCGCTTACATCATCACTTCATCAACCTCCAAAAAGTCATCCGCAAGTGTGAACATATGTATGCATGATTACTTATATGCTCTTATAGATGTCTATGTATATGTATGCAAAACTTCTAATGTCATGCCCAAATATATGCATGTAATGACATATTTATATATATACATATAAGTGTTTTGTACTGTGCATTATTAACAATTCACACTTACTAACAACATTTTCGGACTGAGCATTTACAATCTAGTCGCATCCTCAGAGCACCTCATGCAGCTTAGCTTAGCCAGAACTTGCACCTTCCTCAGTTCTAAACAAACACTTTGTTACCAAGTCTATTAGCATATCTTGTTTGCCAGACAAGATTCATCCTATTGCCGCTGCACACACCAACTTACTATCACTTTTGTTGTTCCACAAACCATGTATTTACGAAATAATCATCTCTTTGAGCTTCTTTTCATCCAAGTATCTAAATTCGAGATACTTCTCCCTAAAAGCAGTTCAAAAAAACTCTTAGGTCACACCGCCTAGCACCAAGCCTGTGGTTCCAGTCGTCCACCAACTGTACACTCACGAACGAGGATAATGTCACTCAAGTTAGGAGACCACTAACTAACGATTCTCGACTGAGGATCAAATCAACTCAAGATCGAATACCATTCTCATCGGCATACTTTCCTCTGTCATTACCAGTCTTATAAGCTCTCATTTCGGTTCCATTTTCAAAAACAATATGAATCTCTAGCATAAAAATGCAATAATAAAATCAATCAAGCCAGCTCGAAGCAAGAGTCCAAAACGCTCAAGTTTTAAAAACAAAATCTCCTTACACTAATAGTAATATGGTAATGGGTACCCCAATTCTCATCCCCAACATAGGACATCTCAATCAAGGAATCATGTTATCATACACCGTGCAATTCACTCGATCAAACAACGATCAAAACATGGTATAAGCAACCACTGTGCATAGCAAACACCATGAAATCATTCAAACAATAATATTACAACCTTCTTACCTCCCATTTTTTCGTAAACCTGGCTCTGATACCAACAAATGTAACCTTCTTGACCCGGTCTAACCGATCTACCGACTCGAGTGAGTTACACGGGGATTATCGAAGAAAACCCGTGAAGGTTTCCCTTAATAACCGACCCTTTTTTTCTTTTATCTTATCTAGATGCATTTATTATTTCCTAAGGTAATCTCGCATACAACGGAAGAAGATACGATGAAAACCAACTTCGTTTCGATTCACGAAAGCACGATAATTAGAATTAGGGACCATTTTGTAAAATTTATAAATATTTAATCCAACTTCACAATTGACCTTACCAATCTTTAATTAGGTCCATTTAAAACATACCTGTGAAATTTTGGTTCAAACCAAGCTCATTTGCATCATCAATTAAGCATTGCCAATTTTTAGGGACCAAAATGTAAATTTGTAAAAATATAAGGACTTACTTAGAATTAGATTTACCAATCCTCAATTAGTCAGATTTCATGCATACACATCAAATTTCAGCTTAAAAAGACCATCCAAACTCATCACATTGTATACCTTACAACCATAGACCAAATTATAACTTTAGAAACTATTTTTAAACACTACAGATAAGTCCCCATGATAGGTTTCGAAACCCCCTCATAGTGGTTTCGAAACCAGTGCTCCAGTAGCCAAAATTGGTCTCCTGGTTTCGAAACATGTGGCCTAGTTTCGAAACCTTCTAAACACATTTGAAACGCTACGATACCTTTCTAAACACATTCAGATCCATCCCAAACATCATTTAAGACTCAAGCATCAATATCACAGCAATCATACAACATCATATCAACCAACGACTACCTCAATATAATAGCGTAAGCATTTCGACAACAAAGATAAAACCTATAGGCATGATTTATACCCAACATGCTTGTAATTCCCAGCAGCCCCACAAATCAAGCATAATCCAAACAAAAACGCCATTTACAAGTCCAAATAGGCAACATAAACATGCCACAAACTAGGGATTTCAAAACACATACTCCCAAATCAAAATAGGTACCCTCTCATTGCCACTTTATTTATATTTAGTTAATCAAAACCATACTTGAGTGATGAAGTGTCTCTTGGATCTCCTCTTGCTCTCTTGTTGCCTCAAACAAGTTATTTCTCTGCATTGTTGAGAAAAGAGAGCGTAAGCATAAAAGCTTAGTGATGGTCACTCAAATAAAACAATCAACAACGCATTAAAAATCGTTTCTCAAGGAACCAATCTCAAAACATCATGCTCAACATCTCATGCTTCAAATATCTTTCAAAAGCAAGTTAAATATACTCTCATAAACCATGTATCATAAATCCCATGCATTACTCATAATGCAATTCTCATTTAAGCCTCTCAAGCTTGAACATCCTTTAGCATAGCTTAAATAAAAACATCTCATGTATAATTCCCATTATACAAAACCATTTATAAACCATGATACATATAATTCTCATATATTAGCATTTATAGTAATCCAGATAGACTCACCTCTATCCGAGGATAGGCTCACCCCTATCCTTACATTCAATTAGAATGCTTAATACACATCGGATACACGAATTAGAATAGGCTCACCCCTATTCTCTCATGGTGGGCTCACCTCCACCAAATCTCACTTCGAAAGAGAATAGGCTCACCCCTAACCCATAGTGATAGGCTTACCCCTACCACACCGCAATAGGCTCACCCCTATTACGTCGCGAAAAATCTGTCTCACGTACGAATTTTTATATATTATAGTGCACTTAATCCTATGGTCGACCAATTATATCCGATAACATTTAGATCTCATAACTTGCCAATATATAGTTTAAAACCATGAAAACCTCACTGTTTTTCATATGCATAATTCAACCAATTGCTTCCCAAACATCACAAATACACCAATCATGTATTTAGGCATTTTCTCAAACATGTTGTATAGCATTTTATAAACACATTTATCTCAAAATGTAATCATTTGCAACATTTCTCAATCTCAAAACATGCATATAACAGTAGGTAATCAAATGAAATCTCAAAAATATGAGTATGATTTTATCAAACAATGGAAACCGAAAACCGGGAGCAAAATCTTTCATACTTACTTCCGAGCTTAGATTAACATTTCAAGTTCAATCTAAACCTCCAAACCTTTGAAAAGCTTTTAAAATCATTTTCACTCACCGACAATGCTTCGCTTGCTTTGCCGAAGCGATCTCAAGCATTCGATGCTATCGAATCCTCTTCTAACAATGTCGGATCCACTTTCCCTATTTTAACCACACTATAACAGAGGATTAATGCACATTCTTGCATTTAAAACCTCTACAACACCTCTCCACAATTTCCTCTAACATTAACCAAGCATTTGCCATCCGAAATCTACTGAAAATATCGGCGAAATCATTCTAAACAACCTTCAGCCATTATCCAACGAGATTAACCTTTAATCATCATCATCGTACATCTAAAAACATCCCCTCAACAACCTAATATCACCAGCAACCAATTAACCACATAAACAAGCCATAATCTCAAAGATTTCAACCTAGAAATCCAACAAATCACCTAGTTTCGGGATTA